>JARFXV010001079.1:335000-372162 GCA_031761425.1 Cosmopolites sordidus | reverse complement strand
TATTATATATATATATATATATATATATATATATATATATATATATATATATATATATATATATATATATATATATATATATATATATTATATATATATATATATATATATATATATATATATATATATATATATATATATATATATATATATATATATATATATATATATATATATATATATATATATATATATATATATATATATATATATATATATATATATATATATATAATAGAGATCTCTTTGAGGAGGCTATCGCAAAGCATGGTTATATAACTAGGTATAAGTCGAATCTCGTGAATGAAAAATGTAATTTTAGTTATATACAGAAGAATGTTCAGTATACTATTATGAAGATATATAATATTTTTCCGGAGTAATTAAGTTTTTTTTCCGTTTTTCTTTATATAGAATTAAGTGTTTATTATGTACTTTCTTAAGGATGTTCAATGCCTTATGGTTTTGGGAACAAATAAATATTATTATTATTATTATTATTATATATATATATATATATATATATATATATATATATATATATATATATATATATATATATATGTATATATATATATATATATATATATATATATATATATATATATATATATATATATATATGTATATATATATATATATATATATATATATATATATATATATATATATATATATATATATATATATATATATATATAAGGTTTCGGTCTTTTGGTCTTCACCCCAGGCAATTAGAATTGCACTTTTGCGCTGCACTGTTGAAAGCCTTTCTCGATAAAAGACCCCAAAGGGCGTCCTTCTCTCGTTTCGGAAAAACTTTTCTGGATTGGAGGGTTGTCCTGTACATAAACTCCGGTCCTGGTTAATCTTCAAAACATGGCGTTTGAACTTCAAGTATACTTTTCTATTTTTCAGCATTTACCCGATTTTACATAAATACTATAGAAGATTTATTGGAAAATCTGATGGCTGCCGAAACCCTAACCGAATCACCTATTTGTCGTTGTAAAAATATTCTTTGTTTTTCCGTATGTCACGGTAATAATGTTGGTATCTTGTTGTTAAAAGTAATTTTTTGTCGCTCCGTAGTCCAAGAGACATTGCGCTTAATGAACGACATGAACGGCGGGTTGTCTTGTAATAAGGGGGAAGCAGTGGTTGTTTTTTCTTTTTTTCTTTTAAATTTACTGTGTTTTCTAGAGTATACATTGGACATTATGGACATTTATTTGGACGACTGCAACTAGTAACTTTGTAATTACTTGTGGTCATCCAGGACTCTTTCTTTTCCTGTAGTTTTAACCTTTATTGACAAAATGGTCGACTAATGAGGCACTACGTGAAATCTTCCTGGCAATTTCATGATTGAAACATTCCTCTTCTTTCAAATGCAATAATTCTTATTTTTTCTTGCTGAGTATCTTTTTCACCATGACCCATTGTAAAAATAACATTCAGTCACTAATGAACATTTGAAAATTGTTTACTAGTGTAAAAAATATATTATCGGGAAACTAAAATGTTTCGAATTTAAAGAAAAACAATCCACCTTAATTTTTTTGCCCTGGACGGAATTAATTGAAAGTCAATAACAACAGGCTTATCCTAGATAAATATTTACTTTACAAATAAATATTTTAAATTTTAACGTTTGCAAAATAAATAATTCATATTAATTTACCGTCTCTATGTTTTTGTCGGAGAGTGTACATCGGAACCAGTTGAAATTTATTATTGTGCCAAAAGTAGAATTTTTATCATCGTCGAAAAACTTTCCCTTTTTTGCATTTTGCATTATTTTTAGGCGCAAAAAGTTTCGGAATCATTATTTTGCTTCAATCCTCGTCCGGTAAACAGCTCATTAACCCGAATTAAAAAAAGTAAAAGTTCCGAATTTTTACATAAAAAACCTGTTTTTATTGTGTTGATTGACAGTGAAAATTATTTAACATTTGCAAGGGAAATTTTTTTAATCGATACATTTCTTATCGCAGTATCCGTTCAGAATACGTAAAAATTGTAACAAATGAGAGTGAGAGTATTTAAATTTGACATATTTATTATATTGTGGTGTGCGAATATAGAAAGCAAATTTTAAAGAACTGAAATATACCACACTGAACAAATACCACACAAAATAAAAAAGAGAAAATAACGAAAACTAATGTTGAATTATATAAATTATACGGATTAAAGCAAGAAATATTATTTATTTATTTAAATAATATTAATAATAATATTACCAGAAGACTCGATACTAATTAAGCTAATTAAGATTCTAATAGTTCACCACCATAGTACAGTTTTAGTAAATACACTTCAGGAACTGATAAAAGAGTGTCGCACCACTCTTTACTTTTCACAAAATGGAAATACTAGAAGGGATGGTCTAAGTTAGAGATGGCAGGGTTCATCACTGCAGAACAAGAATATATAGAGCTAATGCAGGAGGGAGACGTGTATAAATACCTTGGCATGCAACAGTCCAAGACAGCTGAGCATACACTCATTCAGGAAACTCTAACTAAAAAATTTATTTCCAGGCTTGAAAGCATATACAGGTCTGATCTAGACAGTAGGCATATAGTAAAAGCTATAAACTCTTTTGCTATACCAGCAATGACATATTCGTTTGGAATTATATCGTGATTAATGTCTGAATGATTGTGGCGTGTTCATATATTTTTTTCCTTTATTTGGGTTTTTCGCCACTATCTAAAACTCAAAAAATATCAAAAATATCTATTCTTATGTAAATAAAGAATCACTGGGTAAAAACAAAAAACCAGACGGAGACAAATTTCTCAGTGATTCTTTTTTGTAAGATATTAAAATGTTATAAACAATTTTTACAAACTTTTAACGTTAACGTTTCGGAGGGTACTCTTCCCCGTTTTCAAAACTAAACTAAAAAATAAGTTATATTAATTTGTAATATATAAAGTAACGAATGAAAGTAAATATATTTTTTTTGTATATGTCAACGATACTTACATTGACAACAATAGATTTTCATGACAGTGACATACTATCAACAAAAAAAATATATATATAGCGGTTTCTTTTAATCTTCTGTATTTTGTTGCCGATTCTTTTAATACCGTTTTGGAATTATTCCAATTGATTTTATGACCCGATTCCCATGCGTGTTGATAAATTCTAGATTTATTAAAACCGCCCTTTCTAAGAAGGTTTTTATGCTCTTTTACTCTAACATCTAACGGTCTAGATGTCTCACCTATATAGAATTTGCCACATTCGCAGAGAATTTTATAAACCACATTTTCGGTATTCTGTTGTATATTGTTTGGTTTAGTCTTTGTTAATAGAGATCTAAGAGTATTTTTTGTTTTAAATGTCGTTCTTATGTTGTATTTATTTCCTACTCTTTTAATTGTGTCAGAAATACCGCGAATATAAGGAATTGTGAGGTTAATTGTTTGAGAGTTATTATTATTGTTATTAATAACTTGTCTGTTTTGCCTAGTATCAAAATTCTTAAACGATTTATCTATAACATTTTTTGGGTAATTGTATTTTATTAAAATGTCTTTTATGTGATTTGTTTCTTTTTGTAGTGTATCCGTTTTGCTCTAACTTTATAAACTTTTAATTACTCCTATTTTGACTGATTTTGAGTGATTTGAAAAGACATTGAGATACCTATCTGTGTTTGTCGGTTTTCTGTAAACTGTAGTTTTTATGGGTTGTTTTGTTTTAAAATTAAAGTGCCGAGGAATGGCAATTTATTCTCCCTCTCCATCTCTAAAGTAAACTTAATTGTAGGCTATCGAGAATTTATATCTTTTAAAACAATATTTAGACCGTTAATGTTATGTTGCCATATATCAAAAAAATCATTAACATACCTAAGCCATATTAATCTTTTTAAGAGATTTATTTAATATGTCATTCTCGAGTTCCTCCATAAAGATATTACTCATCAAAGGAGAAAGAGAAGAACCCATTGATAGTGGCGAAAAACCCAAATAAAGGGAAAAAAAATATATCGTGGTCAAACACAGGTAGCGAAAAGCTACAAAGAATATGGAAATTTCGTTACAAGTGCAGTATACTGTCAAATATCAGACCACACAGCACAGAAAATTGAGTTAAACTATAAAGTATATACAAATTCGTATCAAAATATTCGCACTTTTAATACATAAAACAAAGACGGTTTCAGAAATTCACTAACAGATTATTAAATTATTGATTGATTTGTTCGTTACTTTCTGATAGTTCATTTTCTAAATGGAATAAAACAATTTTATACTTTCCTCAAATGATTTTACATTCTCAAACACAGTTTTAAAGTAGTGTTTGAGAATGTAAAATTGTTTTACGAAACTATAGTCACATACATTTAAAAATAAAAGTGATAGATAACAAAGTATAAAATTGTTTTATTCGATTTAACAGATATTAATTGGTCTCAATTGTATGACTTACACTTAAATAATGTAAATGCACAATGGAATAATTATATAAAAGTAATTCTTTTTCATTTCAATACACATTTTCCCCTAGTAAAAAGAAAAAGCAGTATCTCGATAAAACGACTTAAAAGAAACAACACGAGATAGGTCTTAATGTATTGTAAGTTTTAAAAATAAAATACAAGCAATTCGGAGCTCCTTATAATGAAAAAAAAGGGAGAATACAATAAAATATTTACGGACATGAAAAAAGGTAGATATATAAACATAATAAAATCATCAGAAAATAAATCTAAAACCATTTGATCAATTGTAAAAAACATACAAGGAACATCACAACCAAATAACAAAATGGAAAAAAATAGCAGATGATTTTAATTCATATTTTGTAAATGCAGCATCTACGCTACTCAATGACTTACAGCAGGTTCAATTTTCCACAAAAATACAAAGTTATTGGTCATCGATACAGCTAAAACAGATTGACATTGGAGAGTTGATGTAACTGTGTAAAAAAAGCTGAAAAATAACTGTACAGGCTTTGATAAAATTTCCACGAATTTAATAAAATGTACAATAGACCTACTAGCCAAACCTCTGTGCTTTATAATAAATAATTCCTTTAAATATAGCATATTTCCTGATCAGTTGAAGCTGACTTTGGTTGTTCCAATATTTAAAAAAAGGCGACAGATATAAAATTGAAAATTATCGTCCAATAAGCCTACTTTCCTCCGTGTCTACGATTTTTGAAAAAGTTATGTGTAATCGCCTCTTAAATTACATGATTCGAACAAAGCAACTTAATAGCATCCAGCATGGATATATAGAAAAAAGAGCAACAAAAACAGCTTTATTAAAAAAAAAGGAATAAAACAATTTTATACTTTGTTATCTATCACTTTTATTTTTAAATTTGTGACTATAGTTTCGTAAAACGATTTTACACTCTCAAACATTACTTTATAACTATAGTCACACAAATTTAAAAATAAAAGTGATAGATGACAAAGTATAAAATTATAGATTGATTGGTCCGTTACTTTGTGATAGTTCATTTTTTGAAAAGAAATAAAAGAATGTTTTACTTTGTTATCTATCACTTTTATTTTTAAACAAAATTTGTGTGACTATAGATTCGTAAAACGTCTTTACATTCTCAAAGTTTTGAAGTAGTTTTGAAGTAGTGAGTTTTAATGTAGTGTTTCAGAATATAAAGTCGTTTTACGAAACCATAGTCACACAAATTTAAAAATAAAAGTGATAAATAACAAAGTATAAAATTCATTTATTCCTTTATAAAAAATGAACTATCACAAAGTAACGAACAAATCAATTAATAATAAGCTTTATTTAATTTTACAAATGAAATTCTGAGATCACTGGAGAACAATGAAGTTCCTTTAAGCCTATTTCTTGATTTGTCAAAAGCATATGACACAATTAATTATAGTTTTCTTTATGAAAAATTTGGTCGTTATGGTATTAGAGGACAAACTTGTAAATGGATATAATCATATCTCGAGGATGGAAAACAAAAAGTCAGAATTCAAAGGTCGAACGATTTCGTTATGTCAAATGAGCTCACCATACATATTGGAAAAACCCAGGGAAGCGTACTAGGGCCAATTTTATTCATTCTCTATGTAAAGAGAGGTAATGAAAATGATAACATGAACTGGAGTAAAATAACAACGTATGCTAATGATAGAAATATGTTGGTGAGAAGTACAGATGTGCAAGAACTAATGGATAGAACTGCTGATGCTGATGCTGATAAAAAAAACAAATTAATACAAAAAGACCTGCATTGCTCGAAAATTTTTGGAGGAATGAAGTTGTTTTGACTACGGCCCACACTTCATTTAAAATCCAGCTTAGCTGGGGACCGCACTTCATTTAAAATTCAGCTTAGCTGAGAAAAAAGAAAATATTAATATATTTTTTTTTAATAGGATCATTAAAAGGGTTAGCATATTGCTAAATCTAGATGATGGTAATATAAACGAGTAATACACGGCGAGAGACTGCAAACATGTGATTTCTTGTTTTGTGGAACATTTCTAAAAAAAAAAATTATTTAAGTAAATAAACTGAAAATAATTATATTCAAAACTAGCCCCTTCGCCTTTTTGTCAATAAAAGTTTAAATATAATTTCACAGAGTATAAGTAATTTTTTTCATTTGTTAGCCTTTATATAATAGGTGTGTCAAAGAACTTTTGTTTTTTTGAGGCTAACCATTCATCAAGCCAAATTTTTAAGTCTTCGAAAGATGGTAAGTATTCTTCTGAAAGTCCGTGCTGCATCGATCGAAATAAGTGGTAGTCCGAAGGGGTTAAGTCCGGTGAATACTGCGAGTGCGGCAGGACGTCCCAGTTAACGTTTTCCACATGGTTTTTTACACATTGTACAACATAGGATCATTTCCTTCAATACTCGGTTTAATTTTATCAATTGTTATCAGTATCGATCACCAGTAATTATTTCACCAGGTTTTAGTAGTTCGTAAAACACCACGCCTCTACTATCTCACCAAACACACAACAAAACCTTCATTCCATGTATACTGTGCACAGGTTGTGAAGTTGAAGGATGGCCTGGATCTACCTATGGTATTTTTCACTTTGGGTTATCAAAACAGATCCGCTTTTCATCACACGTCACCACTTGATTCTAAAAACCTTTTCTCTTCTATCTGGCAAGCAAAAATTCAGGTGGTCTATTGCCTTTCAATGTCTCTTTCCTTCAGTTCATATGGAACCCATTTTCCTTCCTTTTGGATCTCTCCCAATGTGTGTAAACGTTCGGAAATGGTGGACTGGGCAATGTCCAATGCTTCTGCCGATTGTTTCAACGCATGAGTTGAGTCTTCATCTAATAATGCTTGCAAATTTGCATCTTTAAACTTTTTCGGCTGCCCATCCTTTCATCATCACCATCATCATGGTTCTATTTATTCATCCAGGTGTCTCCGAGTGTGGGTCTCTTCCAGTTCTCTCCATCTTTGTCTGTCCTGTGATGTTTTAACTATGGTTCCACCTATTGTCGAAAGCCTTTGGTTGTGTACTGCAAATATTCATTTAAGTCTGGCAGCTTGTTTTACTATGTCTATAACTATGTTGCTTTGTCGAATCCTCGTTTTTTTTGTGGTCTCATAGAGTTATATGCAGTATTCTTCGCTCCATAGCTCTCTGTGTCTTCGTCAGTTTATCAAGCTTGAACTTAGTGAGGGTCCAAGTCTGTGCTCCATATATAAATATAGAATTTATTAATAACTTGACTATAGGGCCACCTATCGGATCCTAGTATAGCTATGAACCATCTTGGTTAAATAATAATGCTGGCCATGCAAAATAAGACCATGAAATTGAGAGACGAAGACGTCTTGCATGTGCGACTTTTGGTTTTCAATGATCTTAAGTACAACGGAATCCCACAATGTTTAATATCCAAAGTATATGATCAGTGTATATTCACAGTTTAGATATATGGTGTCTAGACATAGACATTAACAATGCGAAAATTTATGAAGCTAGAGGTTACCCAAAGATCCATGGAGCGATAAATAGTAACGAGTAAATTTGTTAGGAAACTAAAGTAGTCGTTGTCTTGAAAAGAGTGACACAATTGAATTGAGATTATTCAGTCCATGTGGCAAGAACAACAGATAGTAAGTAGAATGTTAAGGAAAATGAAGGGAAATTTCAGAGAATGAGTGCTCAAAGAGCTCTGAGCTCAGAGATGAGGTGGTATGATGTTGTAAAGAGGGCGGCAGGCATGCATGAGAATTGCACAAAATTGTGATAGATGGAAGCTCCTGTGGGAGACCTAGGCTCAGTTTTCTAAATATATATTCAGGATTTTAAAATAAATTAAAAATTATTCAAAATTTTACAATAGCCCCAGTTAAACTTATATTGGCGATATTAATAAAAATATATGTGTATAGACGAAAATAGTTATAAACTGATTTTTTTTGAAAATAAAATTTAAAAATTTAAATTAATTATAAATTAAAAAAGCACCTTCATATTTTCGTCAAGAATATATTTTATGAACAGACTAGTAAAATATTTTCATTTTTGAAGAAAAAAATTCAGGCATTTCTACAAGGCCATTCCAGTCTCTCTTTTAGCATATTGTTCAGCAATGCAGTCACAACCATTTCAGTTAGAAATGTCTTTGTAAGGTTACAGGAAGACAGCGTAGACGAATGTATACTAGGTTAATTGAAAAGTTCGCAGAGCGGTAATGATAAAACAAGTTTATGGTTGAAACAATGACTTTATTCTTCCGTATATTCTCCCTAAGATCAATACATTTTTTCCATAGGCTTCTCCAATTCATTTATTCGATCTCTAAAGTGATTCTCTGGAAGTTCTTCAAAATATTCATCTACAGCTAGTAAACTTCTCCGTTTGAAGAAAAGCGCTTGCCACGTAGTAATTTTTTGAGGTTTGGGAACAGATGAAAGTCAGAGGAGGCCAGATCTGATGAATATGTTTGGTCCTTCAACAATTCGTAGTGTAAATCCTTCAATTTAACCATTGCAAGAACACCTCTGCAAGCCGGTGCAGCGTCTTAATATAAAATTATTTTAGCTGCCGTTTTTAGTACTCGTCGAAAAATAAATCTTTGCATTTCTAAGGATGGAAGGCATTTTGAACATTTAGAAAGGCGTTAAAGTTCAGATTCTGTTAATTATTAGTCTGTTGTGCTGTTAATTTTATTTGACTGTTATTATTATTATCTTCGTTGTTGGCCCGTTGGCCTTTAAACACGCTCCAAATTAATATGGCACGAAGAATTTGGACCAGTCCTAAGCCTGGGTAAAGTGTGAAGGAAGGCAAACATTAGGTTAATATTTTTTTAACTTAATGCAGGTAGTAGTGAAATAATAACTGATTTTTTCAGAAAAATCGAAATATCTCTTGACATGTCAGAGATATCGATTTCGGGTCTTCACTGGATGATTCCTCTTTAAACTACCTTTCTAGCCATATAATAAAAGCTGTACCATTCTCTCTCATTACCATTTGAAAAAACTGAACAAAACTTCAAAAATACTATTGTTGAATATAACGCCACCTCGCGGTTTCATTTATAAACTAAATAATGTATTTCCCAGATTATCTGATTGTCCCAGCAATTGCCTTTTAAATGAATCCAAATTGAGGAAAATCGGTTTAGGCAAACGGACATTAGACGACTCTTTATCTAAATAGGTAAAACTCCCCCCCGCCCCTCTATTCGTGAAATTACGACAAAATGCCATAAAACAAAGTTGTAGGAGACAGTTTGCTAATTATAACTGAGAATTTTTCTTACTCGGTTAACACTTGAAAATACAAAAAAAAAGATTTTTAAAAATGTTTAGCTCGTCACGCCCTCTTGCGGTCGTTTTAGAAGCTTACAAATATTTTTGGTGAATTTCTCATGATCATTTTTAGTACAATTTTTGTTCCCCAAAGCTGTGGGATAAATAGTTTTCAAGATACGGCCGCGATCCATCCTTAATGGGACACCTAGTATATATATATATATATATATATATATATATATATATATATATATATATATATATATATATATATATATATATATATATATATATATATATGTATAGATATATATATATATATATATATATATATATATATATATATATATATATATATATATATATATATATATATATATATATACTATCAGGACCAAAAGCAAGTTGATACAAGCAAAAAGTAAGGAAAAAATCGCAAAGTATTTAGTTTGTGTCCTTAAAAGTAAACCTTATCACCCTATTCACTTATTCCATTAATTCCAACGTTTTTTCCAATCAATTGTTAATTGGTTTCTTCAATTGAGGCACCAGTTAAATGTCACACAATACTACATTTAGTGAATTTGGTGCTTGTGGAACGGAATTTATTGGATTAGTCCTCGCTTCGCGTCTTTCAATTCCCTATTATTTTCTCTATCTGGTACTTTATTTTCATTGAAATCAGATGACTTTCGGTCCAAAATTCCATAAGTTTCTAATTGGTTAATTTGCACTATAAATTGACGCCGTCACTGTCCTATTCTCTTCATTTGACCTCTTCTGGCTTCTTTCTGTTTCCAGACCAATACGAAAAACTTGCTGTAATTCTTTAAAAAATCTGACTTTGACTTTCTGGCTCTCTCTCTAACTGACCCTCGTACTATATGTTGAGGTCGTTGGCTAATTGAAAAGTTCGCGGAACAATACCTATAGAGCAGTAAAAGAACTATATAATCTACTACATTTTGCAGGTTCATCTTCATGTGAACATATGTGAAGTTTCAAGTTTCTGTCAATTCATTCGTACAAAGCTGCAACTTAAAGTAAACGTTATCAGTGTTATTTTTTAAAATAGAAAATATTGAAAATCATGCAGTGATTAAATGCACTGCATTAAATGCAGTGTTTAAAGGCAATGGAAAATTATAGTGAAATGGTAAATATATTAGAGAAGTCTCCTCCTTCAAAAATAATGGTTTTTTAAGTGATCAGGTGAGTTTCAATGTGGCCATACAAGCTTGGATTATGATCCTCGTTCTTCTCGGATTTCTCGTCTCTCTCGGATGACAGACAATTTAATTTGAGTGAAATTGCTAACGCCATGGATATCTCCACTGAACGGGTGTTTCATATTTTGAAAAATGAATTGGGCTTGAGAAAGTAATGCGCAAGATGGGTGCCCCATTTGTTAAATTCTGATCAAAAACGCAGACGATCTAGCCGTACTCGCAGACAATGAAAAAAGCGCAACCAGACAGATCGAAGTCCTCAAGGAATGTGCAGAGAAAGTCGGCCTACAAATCTCCTTACAAAAAACCGAATTCTTCTGCTCAAAATTGGATGTCCAAAATTTGAACACCAAACACGGCAAAATAAATAGGGTCGCTCACTTTAAATACCTGGGCGAGATCCTCGAATCCACAGGAGGAGAGAAGCACAGAAGACTCGATTACAGAAGATGAAGAGGGCATTCAGCAAGACACACTATATCTACAATAAGAAATGCCCATCCATACACGCAAAAATAAGACATTACAACAGTAATCAAACCAGAGGTACTATACTCAAGCGAGACACTTACACTCCACACAAAAAGCGGCATAGAAAACATACTAAAAGAAGAACGCAAAATTATGAGGAAAATTCTCGGTCCAAAACTGATAGAAGAAGGATACAGACTACATTCTCGAAAGACCACAGAGAGAATATCCAACGTAGCGGCGGACATAAAAAAAAGAAGGTTGAAGTTCTATGGACATATCAGTAGACTCCCACCGACAAGACTCACCAACAGAATTCTTACATACATAAAAGCAGTCAAGTCAACAGTACCATGGATCACACAAGTCAAAGCTGATCTGGGAAAGGCACAAATAAGTCCGACAGTGATTTAGGATAGAAGAACGTACAGAAACAAAATACATATGTGGAACGTTGCATCAGAGAGCGAAGTTTCGAGGAGATCGGGAACAAAATGTACGGAGGAGAGAAAGAGAATCCACGGAGAGAGAATGAGAGAGGCGTGGAGGATCAGAAAGAAGTGAGTCAGAATGCTTTGCGTTATATATATATATATATATATATATATATATATATATATATATATATATATATATATATATATATATATATATATATATATATATATATTACAGAAATCTTTCACCCTTTCTCCACGTGGTGCCAACGATCGCCTTCGCCGAACCGTCAACCATGCGGCGTCACATGTCTCTCGGGACCGGTTTCTAGCCTTTCAGCCGTCATCAGCCGAGCTCTAGACGGACGCAAGGAAAGCAGTTCGGAGAGACGATGAGGGGGCCAGATCAGATTAACTCGCCATTTTAATGACGGGTCGTGATCGCACACAACTCACGCCATCATACGACGAATGCTCGTAGCAGTCAGGACCGCTCGTAACATTCTGCCTGGAACCTCGGGTATAGTACCAGGTATGCCCACAAGGTAGCGTATCGGACCGTGGAGGGAAAATATTATAGAAATCTTTCACCCTTTCTCCACGTGGTGCCACCGATCGCCTTCGCCGAACCATCAACCATGCGGCGTCACTTGTCTCTCGGGACCGGTTTCTAGCCTTTCAGCCGTCATCAGCCGAGCTCTAGACGAACGTAAGGAAAGCAGTTCGGAGAGACGATCGGGGGCCAGACGAGATTAACTGGCCATTAATATTAAGATTAAAATTAACGAGGTTCGACCCGTCATTAAAATAACCAGTTAATCTGGTCTGGCCCCCGATCGTCTCTCCGAACTGCTCTCCTTGCGTTCGTCTAGAGCTCGGCTGATGACGGCTGAAAGGCTAGAAACCGGTTCCGAGAGACACGTGACGCCGCATGGTTGACGGTTCGGCGAAGGCGATCGGTGGCACCACGTGGAGAAAGGGTGAAAGATTTCTGTAATATTTTCCCTCCACGGTCTGTTACGCTACCTTGTGGGCATATATATATATATATATATATATATATATATATATATATATATATATATATATATATATATATATATATATATATCAGGTGAATAAAAGCAGGTCAGTCAGAGATAACTTTTTAGTGATACATTTTGTGAAAAAAGCGACAAATGTAATACGGGATTTTAAAAATCAATGATATTCAAATCACACCAATAAAGAGTTAGTTTAAAAAGTGAGTAAAACATCTTGATTTGTTATTTTTTTGTAGACAATAAAACATTAGAAGTATTGTATTAAAAAAAAAGTCAAAAAAAGTCGTAAATGACGCTGGGCCTAAACAGTAGTCGATTCTAAGGCCAAAAACTGATTTTTATGACTGGAAAGTGACTTCGGACGCCTTATAGTTTTATTACATTCATAATATTCGATTGCCCAAATAAAACTCGGACGTTCCAAATAATGTTTCTCGAAGTTTTCAGAGGACAGATTTACGGTTGTCGGTAATCTAGAGCTCCTCATCCGAGACGAAATCGGTTTGATACAGTTTGTAAACGTCGGCAAACTGAAAAAGAGAACGGTTTTTGTGTTGATTGGTCGTGAATAGACTGTCGGTAGGCCGTTTCTTCGAATGTTACGAGAATATTTAAAGCAAACTGGGATGACCTATTTATTTCTTTATGGGTGTTTTTGTTTAAGAGATTGAAAATAAAGATAATTTAAAACAAATTTGTTATTTGAGCTTCTCGAGCTCTTTACGAGGGTGGTATGGAAATTATTGTCTCTTTGATAGAGAAATGAAAATATAAATTTGGTTGAGTTGTTTTATTCGTGTCACTATTGGGTT
This sequence comes from Cosmopolites sordidus, assembly GCA_031761425.1. NCBI lineage: Eukaryota > Metazoa > Arthropoda > Insecta > Coleoptera > Curculionidae > Cosmopolites > Cosmopolites sordidus. The sequence continues at coordinate 358,405 of JARFXV010001079.1, read as the reverse complement.
GATGCAAATATCCGTCCCGATTTTGACGCTATTTCAGATTGCATCGCAAAACCCAAGTGCTATCAACTGCATATTTTCTTTTCAGCTCTTTTTTATTTAACAATCTGCCCATATAGGGTAATAAAATATTATTATGATTCAAGGAGACATCAATTCTTTTACTGAAACCTTCAGATTGGAACACTAAACTCCAAGAGATTTACCATTAAACACCTAATAACGTTTTTAATTTTCTTGGCACGCTTTTCACTAACCATCATCAGGAGATTATTTAATCTGACATTTATAATAAAACATGTATATAATAGTTTCAATGAATTGACTAATAAAATCTAAGTTGTTAAGTTTTTTATATGCAAATCAACATTTCACTTTTTATATATTAATTGTTTTCTCACTTATTAGATTGATTATCTTACTAGATATTGTTGATTCTGCTTCTGTTAAGATCCTTTTAGATAGACACATTTTTATTATTATTATTATTATTCTCGTACTGAACTCAGCATCTCAGCCTAAGCTGGTCTATATTACAATGCCAAAATGAGAAAGCAATTCAACTCCTCTCACTTAGCATAAAATTTTACGAACAATGTGGCACGTCTGCAAGAGCACTGCACGTTGTCCCACTATGGCAATCGATTTTGAGATACCAAGGTTCTTCAAATTTTTTGAAAAGTTCTTACTTATTAGGCCTTCGGCGGATATAACGAAAGGCACTATCTCTACCTTATGCAGTTTCCACTGGTTTTTCAAATCGTACGCAAGGTTTTCATACTTAGTGGTTTTCTCCAACTCGGTTTTCCTGATATGAGAGAGTGGCACTGCGATGTCAATTATAAAAGCCCTTTTCTCCTTTTTACTAATTAGAACAATGTCTGGTCTATTATAATCGACCGTTCGATCTGTTGTGATTGGTCTGTCCCAGTATAGGATTGAATCAGATGATTCCAATGTGGGAGAAGGTGAGTACTTATAATATGGAGCAGGTGCATTATCTAATAGCGAATACTTTAATGCAATTTGCTGATGTATAATTTTCGCCAGCTGATTATGTCTTCCTAAATAAGCATTAGGGGCTAGAACTGCACACCCACCGATAAGGTGTTCAATCGTTTCCCCCACTATACCGCACTTCCTACATCGGTCGACAACATCCATGTGTAGTATATGCTTTTCATAGTTCCGTGTTCTTACTACCTTATCTTGAATAGATGTCGCAAAACCTTCTGTTTCTGGGTACAACAGCCCATCGGTCAGCCATTTTAGAGACAATGGTCTATCAATGGTATCATCCTCGAATGACTTTGGATACCGTCCATGCAGTGTCTGTTGTTTCCATTCACGGACACAATCCGTAAGTGTTGTTCTACCATCAACACGATTCAATTTATCTAGGTTCAACGGGGTGAAACCCCGGTCCTCCTTAGCAACAAACTTCATTAGCGTGCTGCTTGAATTAATGAAGCGTTCTCTTATCTTACTCTCCTGGTTCAGACAAAGGTTCTTAATGTTCACGAGGCCTCTGCCTCCCAACTTTCTTGGAATGTACAGTCGCTTCATAGATGAATTTGGATGCAGACATCGGAATTTTGTCAATGTTCGACGTGTTAATCTATCCAGTCCATCAAGGTCTATTTCTGACCATTTAACAATACCAAAGGAATAGGTCAGAGTTGGCACTGCCCATCCATTGATCGCTCTAATCAGGTTTCCACTGTTCAGTTTGGTATTTAAAAGTTTTGTAAGCCTCTTTTCGTACATAGTAGAAAAGTCTTTCTTTAACTGGCTATGGTTAAATTTCTCGTTTTGAGGTATACCTAAATATTTATAGGATTCTTCTGATGCCAGTTGTTGTATGTTACAGTGTGTTGAATGTTGATTGTTGACTATTCCTTTTTGGATGCTAATGGTAGAGCATTTATCAAGTCCGAATGACATCTTGATATCCCTACTAAATTCTTCGACCATTTTTATTAAGGAGTTTAGTTTTTCTCTAGTTTCTCCATAGAGTTTAAGGTCATCCATATATAGCAGGTGCGAGAGCTTTCGTGGATTCCTCATGTTTAGTTTATATCCTATATTACTGTTGTTCAGTAATGTAGACATAGGGTTTAGGGCTAGACAAAACCAAATTGGCTTTCGTTTCGAAGGCTTTCCTGTAGTCTATATAGCAGATGTTTAGGTTGCGTTTTCTTTTCCGCGCTTGTTCGAGAACTACAGCATCGATCGTTAGCTGTTCCTTGCATCCCATACTTGCTCTTATACATCCTTTCTGCTCTTCTTCAAAAATATTGTTTTCATCACAATGTTTGTATTATTATTATTATGATTATTATTATTATTGTTATTATTATTATTATTATTATTCACGTATAGACCCTGGTGGACCACGCGAAGTACATTTAGAGGCGCTTGTTGTTGTTAGCCTTCCTTTGCGCCCATACTAATTTCATTCTTTCGCTGAGTTTTTTTCCTTTCGTCAGACCAAGTTGTTCCAGTCTTCCAACATTTTTCTCTCTGGCCAACCTTCCAAACGTCAACCTTGTGTCTGAAACAGCCTCTATCCTGAATTTCACTTTGCGTAATATTGGCTGATCTTAGGTCCTCTTTAATTGCAGCGATCCATTTAATTATTTCTACCTTAGCTCTACTCCTATTTTCATAAAATTCGACTATTTGTCTAGTTAGCCTACTAGGACTCATCCATTTTATGTGTCCGTAAAACTTAAGCCTTCTTTTACTCATATCGCTATGTATATCTGTGTATTGTTTGATTTCTTGGTTTTCTCGAAGTCGGTATGTTGTATTTATTTGTTTGGGGCCTAAGATTTTTTTTATGATTTTTCTTTCCTTCTTTTCAATGCCCTCGATGTCTCCCTTTCTATTCAAAATGAGCGTTTCTGCCCCATATATACATTCTGGCTTAATAAGTGTGTTGTAATGTCTCAGTTTTGTGTTTTTATATAGGCATTTTTTGTTGTAAATATTTTGTGTAAGTCTCAATGCCGGTTCCATTTTTTGACATCTATCCTTATTGGCCGCTTTTTCCAACCCATTTTCCATGATTATTTCACCCAAATATTTGAATTGAGAGACTCGTCTGATGTTACCATATTTTGTTTTTAGAAATGATGTTCTTAGTCTGTTGCAGGTCATGTATTGTGTCTTTTCAAAGGAAATTTGGAGTCCTACCTTTTCTGCTGTTTCTTTTAGGATTTCAATCTGTTTCTGTGCCGTTCATACATCTTGAGCCAAAATTGCTAGATCATCAGCAAACGCCAGACAATCAATTTTGATGATGATGAGCCCAGTTTAATGGGCTGGTCAATATTCAGGGCCGACTTTTTTTCACGCCACTCCTGTATTACTTTTTCTAGAACATAGTTAAATAAGAATGGCGAGAGTCCATCCCCTTGTCTCACTCCAGTTTTAATTTCGAAGGGCTCTGAGATGTCACCCATGAATTTAACTTTTGACCTTGTTTTAGTTAATGTTGCTTTAATAATTGCCAGCGCTTTCAGATCTAGTCCTTGTTCTTTTAAGATTCGGAATAAAGATTCGCTGTCAATAAAATCATATGCTTTTTTGAAATCCACAAATGTACAGACGAGATTTTTATTGTACAGTTTTTGATGCCTTAGGATCAACTTTAGATTCAGGATCTGTTCAGAACAGGATCTGCCCGGTCGAAAACCTGCTTGATATTCACCAATTTTATGTTCTAAATGTCCCTGTGCTCTGTCTAGTAGACACTGAGATAGAATCTTGTAACAAACTGGGAGAAGAGATATCTCCTTTCTTTCTCCTATTTCTCTATCCTATTCTCTCCTATCTCCTATTTTTATATTAGAATCAAAAAATTATTTTATTTCTGTTTTCTGAAGGTTGAACATTTATTTATACCGTTTTTCCTAATAATTTTCAAATTTAGTGACTACCCGATACTTTTTATTCATTTAAATGTTGTATATTTAATTTTGCGTTCTCAATAGTAATTAAAAACAAATTTTAAGTCCGAAAAAGTGATTTTTTATCTTAATTTAAGTATTGTAGCTTTAGTTATAAAAGTTTTAAAGAAGTTTTTTATTCCATTTTATTTTATTATAATATATTGTTTGTTTACAATTATTAGTTCATAGAAACACTTCGTATTTGATGATTACAAAAGAAATACAGTTTAACTATTGAACTATTAATTTTTTTACACTTGTTCTTTTTTCGCACTTGGAAAATTACTTTTATAGTACTTTATCACCTGAAGAAAATATTCTTCAATAAATAATAACAGTGAAATAAAAAGGTACAAAAGAAATCAACTGACTACTTTGTACGTTATTGTACTTTAGATTTTTTCAAAAGATTTAACATCAATAAAAACTTTTTGAACTGAATGGTGAAATACGATTCGAAAAAACGAATATTTGGAAGTCTTAAAAATCGTTTATAGTATGAAAGTTGCTATCATTAGCAGAGAGAGCTGTATAGTTGAGAGCAAGCAGAGAGAGCTGTATAGTTGACGCAAGAATTTCAATAATATTTCAATAGTTAAACTGTATTTTTTCGTATTTATCAAATTCGAAGTGTAATTAATAATTGTAAACAAACAATAAACTATAATAAAATGAAATAAAAAAGGATCACAAGTTATATATAGAATAATACCTTATCGTGGAATGTTAAATACTGATGATGCATATTTAGTTAAATACCAATGTTTTTCAGTAAACCGATAAAATTCTTGTGTATTCCTCGCAATCCAAACAGGACTATAAATACAGAGGACCACGAGACATAATAAGAATTCAACTATTAGCTGTCACGCGAAAGTCAGTTGCTAGTGTTCGAGTCCAGTGTACCAGTGCCTCCGAGAGTCAAGTCTCCGTTACCCATTACCATTACCCAGTACCATTACTCCGTTACCCAGTACCATTACAAAGACAAGTGCGTTACGATTCAAGGCGTCTACTATTGTCAGTTGGCCATAACGATTGAAGACGCTTGAAGACTCAGGAAGACCACACGAAGACTCAACAGAATTCCTCTTTCGTTGTTTTGTTAGAAGCTATTTTTATTTTGTAACAGTTATTATTCATCAAGTAGAATTTACTGTACATTTATAAATAAATTAGTTTTTAAAAAAGGGACAACGAATTGTATTTATATAAATCACAGCCTTTTTTTTAAAGAAATGTAAACACATTTCTTACTAAGCAGATTTAAAATATACTGAATGTTCTTATCCCTACCGTTTCTAACTATATGGCCAGTTGTATTATCACTAACTTTTATTTATGTTTCGCATTCCTTGCATTTTTCGACTGAGAACAACAATGAACAAATATCATATATATATATATATATATATATATATATATATATATATATATATATATATATATATATATATATATATATATATATATATATATATATATATATATATCATCATCATCATCATCATCAGCCCGCATCGATCCACTGCAGGATGAAGGCCTCTTCAGCATGCTTCCAACCTTCACGGTCCTTGGCTTTCCTCTGCCACTCGGGTCCAATATACTTAACGATGTCATCAATCCATCATGCTTTCGGTCTTCTTCGCGGACGTTTGCGATCAAGCGGTATCCACTCCAGGATTGCCTTGGTCCATGTGTCATCCCATCGCCTCGCTATATGGCCTGCCCATCTCCATTTCAATTGCTTTACTATTCCAATGATGTCACAGACTTTTGTTTGTTCCCTGATTCATGCGCAGGACTTTCTGTCTCGTCTTGTATTGCCAAGCATACATCTTTCCATTCCCCTCTGTGCTACCCGAAATTTTTGAATTGATTGTGATGTGAATGTCCAGGTTTCACTTCCGTATGTCATAACGGGTAGAACGCACTGATCGAAGACTTTTCTTTTTAGGCAAAGTAGGAGTCTATACATATATATATATATATATATATATATATATATATATATATATATATATATATATATATATATATATATATATATATATATATATATAGGATAGATTGAGGTAAATGGCGATAAATTTTACTACGTTTCTGTAAAACTTTTCGCACCGCTTTTTGCCTCCAGTTTTCGAAAACACTACTAGATAATTTCAGATATCTTCCCAAAAAGTTATACCTCATAACGAACTTGTTGGTTTGTCATCATAAAAGACCATCCAACTATACCATGAGGTCATAAACGGAGGTATCGTAAAAATATAAAAATCGCTCATTTTTACTGTGTTTGTCTCGATGATTTAAAAGTTTACCACTTCATGGCCTAATAAAACTCAATTTTCGAAAACCCTCTTTTCGGTACGCAATTCATTTCGAGGAAACCGAAAAACAGAAAGAATCTGGAAAACGCTTTCACGAACTTTGATACGGTTTAAGCAAACTGTTTGGCAAGATAATAATAAAGGTTAAAGATGTTAAAAGACGGTAGTCGTTTCTGGGGTTTTTCTCTGAATAGAATAATAAAATCGTTTTTTTTTATGTAGCACCTGATTTAAATGAAAATATTCTCAAATCACACATCAGCAATTTAATGTAAAACCATTTTTTTTGTCAATGATATTGTACAAATTAAAATTTATAATTTTATTGTCGATTTTAGAGGCTATAAGACAGAAAGTACTGGTAGAATGGGATATTTTATCATAAAGGCAAGAGACTACATGCATGAACTGATAGTAATACATGTTAATGAGGGAGTGAAGTATCGTGATGCACAAACATATTTATTATAAAATTAAACACAAAACCCAAAAAAAAACTTGCAAAAAGTCTTGGCATTTTTTCCAAATTTAATCTTTAACTCCTTGTTAGAGTACGTCTTTTACCGAAAAGTTATGTGTTCCAATTTGTATACCAGAACTTTTAGATTTTTCCATTGAAAAGAATATATTTGATGTACCAATCGGTAATGTGGTTTTTTATAATTTTTAAAAACATTGTCATCTACTAACAATTATATAAACATAATAAAATATAGACTCAAAGAGATTTACCACTAAACACCTAATCACTTTTTTAAGGTTCTCGGCGCACGTTTCGCTAACCATGTTAGCATCATCAGGAATTTGTCAAAAGTCATTGTCAAAAATGATTAACGAAGTTAGAGATACATTGAAATCTTGTAACAGCCTTATTTCTCCTTTTCTAACATGTTTCTAATCCAAAAGTGCCACGGTTGTATGCTCTACCAAAAATTCATAAACCAGGAAAATCAATGAGACCAATTGTATCAGCCATTGATTCTCCAACATACAACTTGGCAAAGTGGTTAACAAAGGAATTTGAAAATCTACCAAACCAACTACCTTCCTGTTCTGTGATAAATTCAACCAAATTCATAGAAAAAGTCAAAAATACACATTTACAGGAAGCTGAGGTTTTGGTTTCCTTTGACGTTTCATCGTTGTTTCTGAGTGTCCCGATTCCACATACCTTGAAATACCTGAGGGAGTTACTGGAGTTAAACGGTTTTAATAACAAGAGTGTTTCTGAGTACATCTCCTTAACAAGATTATGTATGAAGCAAAATTGTTTTTAGCTTAATAACAGGTTTTATGAACAACAAGAAGGAACGGCAATGGGCAATTCTATGTCACCGTTTTTAGCCAACTTATTTATGAGTAAATTTGAAACCGAGGCAAAAGATGAATTCAGTTACTTTCCGAAGGTATGGTTAAGATATGTGGATGACATTTTTCGATTCGAAAAATGAAAATTTAGATGATTTTATTAAAAACCTAAATAGTAAATCCCAAAATATAATATTCACGCATGAACTCGAAAACAACAATAGTTTACCATTTCTGGATGTGTTAGTCAATAGATATAATAAAAATAGGTTAGATTTTGATATTTTTTGAAAAACCACCACCACTTCGAGATACATTCCTAATGATTCAAATCATAGCTTCCAAAATAAGATGGCTAGTTTAAATTTTATGGTAAATAGATTAATTAATTTTCCTTTAAATAAAGATAATTATAACAAAGAATTAAAATTAATTAGGGAGGTATCTGAAGTGAATGGTTATAATAAGAACATTGTAGATAAACTAATTAGAAAACATAAGTTCAGAAAATTATTGAAAGAATCTTCGACTTTTCAAAAGGATCACAACACAAAGAAATTCATGGTAATACCATTTGATTCCCAGTTAACAAGAGGACTAGACAAAATTTTGAAAAAAGTGGACATTAAGGTTGTGTACAAACCATATAATCAATTAAGAGAAGTTCTGGATAATCCAAAGGATAAAGTAGAGCAACATGAAAAGTCGGGGATTTACGAAATTAGTTGTCAAGACTGTGATCGAAGGTATATTGGGCAAACAAAAAGATCCATATTGACAAGATATAAAGAACTTATTGCCCACATTAGATATGGGAGAAATGAAAAATCTTGTGTTGCCCAACATGCAATCGAACATGACCACAGTATAGATATTAGTAATTTAAGACTAATTAAAAGTGTTAATAATAATAGGGCTTTGGATGCATATGAAAGCATTCAAATAGAAAAATGTAAGAAAATCATGAACCGAGATAAAGGACCGATTCCTTTCAGTCAACTTTTTCAATTATTAATGTAAGGCTTAGTACACTTCACGGTTAATGATTTTTACACGCTTCGTTAGGTATGGTTTTCATATAAATAGAACATAGCTTAATTTTAGAATTAGATTAAATCATCTCCTGATGATGCTAACATGGTTAACGAAATGTGCGTCGAGCCGTTCAAAAAAGCGTTTTGGTGTTTAGTGGTAAATCTATTCAACTTTAGTATTTCACACCAAAGGTTCCAACAGAAGAATTGATCAAACCCAGTGTTTTGTGCGACAAACTTATAGAGCACTTCGTGAATTTTATGATGCACATAATCGCCCGACCGAGCTATATATTCGCCGAATTATCGACAAAGTCCGAACGTATTTCACGCTCCTCTATATTAAAACCAAAACAAGACAAAAAACTGTACGATAACACTGGGGAACAATTTGAAAATTAGTTTCTGTTGAGTTCGATATTTAAGTTGTTTTATACGTAAATTGACATGCTAATTCCAAAACTATATTTAGTATTTTTCTATCATGTCAAGGTTTTTCTCTACAGTTGTTGCGCATCCGACTAAGCGTGGCGAATCACAGAAGTCACTACTGCTCTCCTACCGGCGAACCTTCTTCGATCTAGGAGTGGAGGCGTGAGTGACGTTGTGTCATCCAAAACTAGTACGGTCAGTTACGCATGAGATGCTAAAATACGCGGGTCTGTGTCGCTCTGATATAGTGAAGTCAAAGTGTACATACACAACTACAGATTTTCGTTATGTCTGCCTCTGGTAGTTCTCGTCCTAAGTGCTTAAACAGCCCTGATTAATTTTGTTATATGTGGCAGTTTTACCATCCCCATTCAACGGACTAATATTAGTACATTTGTCAGGCAAGCCTATTTTGCTTATTTTAAAGTGCAAATAGGTGACCAAGATAAATCATGGGCCCCTCATATAGTGTACAAGCAGTGTGTAGAGAGTTTACGAATGTGGACGAAGAGAACACGTAATAAACTTTTGTTTGGTATACCAATGGTTTGGCGAGAGCCCAAAGATCACTTAAGTGATTGCTACTTTTGCATAGTGAAAACATCATGATTCAACAAGAAAAACAAACTAAAATTGAGTACCCTAGTTTACCGTCAGCTATACGCCCAGTGTCTCATTCAGCTGAAATTTTAGTGCCAGTTTTTCAAGAATTACCTTCTTTAGACATACAAGAATGTGAATCAAGTGAAGATCGAAGTGACTCCACCGACGAAGAGTTCAAAGTTTCCAATAATTCTGTTCGTAAAGGATTCAATCAACATGAATTAAACGATTTAGCACGAGATTTGGGACTATCCAAAAAAGCATCGGATCAAGACTGCACGAAAAAAATTTGCTTGACAAAGGAGCTTACTATCGACCCAGAGAAAGTGAATTTAGGCAGTACTTCAGAAATAATGACGGATTTGTATATTGCCAGGACGTAGAAGGTTTAATGAAAGAATTGGCCATTTCTAACTGTATAGATAGCTCAAAGCGTAGCTTGAAGTGTGTTCTCCTACATAATAGAAATTTATATGGTTTAGTCCCAATAGGTCATTCATTTTCTTTGCGTGAAGAATATGACGACATAAAGAAAGTCATTGACTTGGATGGATCATCTGTGTTGACCTTAAAATAGTCAGTTTCCTTCTTGGCCAGCAACGCGGGTATACCAAGTATCCCTGTTTTTTGTGCATGTGGGACAGCAGAGCTCGTGAGAAGCATTGGGTGCAATCGAACTGGCCGCCAAGATCTGACCTAAGACCTGGTGATCCAAATATTTTAAATCAGCCACTTGTCGACAGAAAAAACATTGTATTTCCGCCTTTGCATATAAAACTAGGTCTCATGAAGCAATTTGTTTAGGCTTTGTCAATTGAAGGAGACTGCTTTAAGTATATCATTTCGGCATTCCCTAGCCTGTCATATGAAAAGATAAAGGCTGGTGTGTTTAATAGCCCACAGATTCGGCAACTCGTTAAGGATGAAAATTTCACTGAAACACTGACCGAACTGGAAAGGAATGCTTGGTTGGCTTTTAAAAATATTGTTAAAGACTTTTTTGGAAATACACGAGCCCCGAATTACATCGAAATTGTTCAACAACTCTTGGAGAGCTTTAAAAAGCTTGGTTGCAACATGAGCATCAAGCTGCATTTCTTACATAGTCATCTTGCTTCCCAGAACTTCCCAGAACTTCCCAGAAAATCTTGGTGCTGTTAGTGATGAACAGGGCGAGCGATTACACCAAGATCTAAAGGTTATGGAAGCGCGGTATCAATGTAGATGGAATGTCAGTATGATGGCTGACTACTGTTCGAGCATCAAGCGAGAATGTCCACAAACTGAACACTCCAGGAAAAGCTATAAGAAGAAATTTTTACCATAATATCTTTTATTTATTTTTTGTATAAACACAATTTAATTTTTAATAATATGTTAACCTCTGTATGAATAAAATATTCTAATCTATTTGGTCAAATCTCACCTTATTTTCTTTCGTATGTACACTTTTAAGGTAAAATGAGGGGTATGCTGTAGCTTAAGAATTTGACGTGGTAGAGAAAAACTGTGAATATTTTTGAATTCAGAGATGAAAAATTAGTCAAAAACAAGTCATAGATCCAAGTCAACAAAATTGCTGTTCCCCAGTGTAATCAATGATTATTTAATTCCGAATTTGAATGGTATTGATCTGGAGATTTGGTTTAGTTTGGTTTCCTTACAACATTTATTTAGATCACTTCAAAAAAGATGGCTGGATGACACGAAAAACCGAACTCGATTAGTTATTTAACCAGAACCACCAGAACTTCCATGAACGCGGGATTATGGAACTAATGGAGAGATGGAGATGGGTAATAAATAGGCAATAAATAAAAACAAATATTGATCATTAAAAATGGTTCTATTATGATGATCATTGAACGATCATCATAATAGAATAGAACCATAAGTCATTAATGATTTATCATTCGCGATGCTCGATACAGTTTTGTATACGTTTGAACCAATTTTTCCATTGCGATTGAGCTATCTCCGAAACATGTATTTTGAAGGTATCAACCAGTTCAGGCGTCGAAAATCGTTGATCACTATATTCCTCCATTTTTAGCTATTGTTCAATTGGCTTGTAAGATTAAATCATCTCCTGATGATGCTAACATGGCTAGCGAAACGTGCGTCGAGCAGTTCAAAAAAGTTATTTGGTGTTTAGTGGTAAATCTCTTCAAGTTTAGCTTGTAAGTTCAAATAAGTGATAAAAGAGCAACCTGTAGAGGACGCCTAAAATCTGCCACTGTATTAAAAATTCTGAAAATGTATCACTCTTCAAATGCCACATCATCAACGGCATTCAGTATGTTAATATTGGAAAAACTGAATAAAAAAGTTATTTTAAAGCTTCATGGCATCATTAAGATGTAGTAAAATAATTTTTCTTAGGACAATGTATAATTTGTAAGGAGTTTAATGGATTGTCGTACATATCTATAGTCCACAGTCGTACCTACATACCACAGTCGATTCCTGAACTATAGGATAAAATTATTGAAGTCATTGGTAAGATAGAATCACGGTTTTGCCAAAATGTCATTCAAAGTGTTGAGGAAAGACTGCACACCTGTGAAGTCACGTTCACGAGCGGAAAGAAAAAGAAATCATTGGGTCAATTCTTCTATTGGAACCTTTGGTGTGAAACACTAAACTTGAAGAGATTTACCACTAAACACAAAAACATTTTTTTTGAACTGCTCGACGCACGTTTCGCTAACCATGTTAGCATCATCAGAAGATCATTTAATCTGATTTATATTTTATAGATGGGGTTTAGTGGTACATCTCTTCAAGTTTAGTAAATCATTGGGTGCCAAATCAGGACTGTACAGGGGATGACCCATCAATTCGATGTTTTGACCGGTCAAACCACTGGTGAGAGCTTGCGTTGTCATGGTAAAGAATGATCCTACGACGTATGATCAATGAATGATCCTCATCTGCGAAGATGTTATGGATGATGGCTATTGACGCACCACGATTATATTTTTTTTATGATTGTATTTTTATCCAACGCGCATAAATCTTTTTCACGGCTAAATATTCATGTAAAATCTTGTGTGTCATACTAATCCCCAGGGATACCTCAATCTCACGGTATGTCACATGACGATCTTGCTTTATCAGTTCGCGCACAGTATCGATGCTTTCTGACACAAAAACTGATTTTGAACGACCTTTAAATTGGTCTGTGAGCGAACAACGGCCACGATTGAATTCACTAAACCAGTGATATATAGTGGTTTTAGATGGTGCCTCATCGCCAAAAGTCTAAGTGAGTTGATCGATGCACTGTTATTGAGATAATCCACGTCAAAAGTTGGAAATTATTGCACGAAAATTCTCACGAGTTAATTCCATTTTTTGACTGAGATGAAATTTTCAAGTCACTAAACAATGTCATTCAACAATGTCAAACGTTCCAATGTATATGTCAGATGCCCCCTAGCAACACCATTGTTTACTTTCTAGTAAATATAACTTTTCTTCAATAATTCTCAAAATATAGAACGTTTTTTTTAATTAAAAAACAACAAAAAATAGTTAGTAATCTTGTTATATAGTTTTTATTGTATTATTCTGTTATATTTGCTTTTGAATTGAAATTTGGTTGTAAATGCGTGTTAATAATCCATTTTTATTGACAACCTTTTTCTCCTGTCTCCATTCAGTCCCTTAACAAGTTAATATACATAAATTGCCGAAAAGAAAAAAATCCTTAAAATACTTGTTTACACGAAACATCTTTGTTCTTCTAGGTGATTATCAACGGATCTTTTCAAGAAAATCAGATTTAGCGTTGAAATGATGTCTTCTCGAAACTGTTAAGCCATTGATGCCTTGACCCAATTCAAGCGTCGCCAGTTTTGCTGTTTTAGAAGCAGTTTAAGTATCATCAGTTGTGAATAAGTCAACTGCCACATGCTGTGTTACTGTTGACTTCTGTCAAAATATTTTACAATATTGTTCTTGGGAAGGTCAAGCGTGCCAAAGCTAGGGGGTCGCTATTATGCCTGAAACCACCCGGTGGGACTGACACGAATGACGAAAAGGGAATAGACTGATTTAATAAGCGTGCCGATGATGTCGGATTTACTGAAGGCCGCATCATTGTCCAACGAGCAATGACAGAAACGGAAATTAGGACGTTTTTGGTTGTGTGTTGTCTTTTTCGAATTTTAGGGCGTTCAAAATCAAATTTGTGTTGTTGATGGCTACGAGGGTTAAATGAAACATAAAATATTTTCAGAACATTTTAACCAACTCTATTATTCAATTCTTCTATTGGAACCTTTGGTGTGATGCACTAAACTTGAAGAGATTTACCATTAAATACCAAAACACTTTTTTGAACTGCTCGACGCACGTTTCGCTAACTATGTAAACCTGCTCGGTAAAGCATAATCGTCTTTATTGAGATTGATGAAAATTTCTTCTTTTCTGCTTCGGAAACGGACCGCAATGTCCGATTCCGCGGATGATACGAATAAAAACGCGTATCTTGATACATTGTCCATGGTGGGCGTGGTCGAGGGCGGGTAAAGTTCTTGACATTGCAGCTGCTTCGTTGATTTAGTTCGATGATTTGCTTTGAGAATTCGCGTCTTGATTCAACTGAATCGCGATTAGAATTCTCTGGAGAGTGAGGACAATTTCCGATAGTGTCGAAAATTGTTGATTCATTGGAACTGCTTGAGGTTCAGTTCCGTTTAGATTTTAACGATGTGCATCACTTTTTTCTTCATGTTGGGGTTTCTTCATTTGATTTTGATGGTTGATTGATTTTTTGTTTTTCTGTTTCTCCACCCTGACGGGCTGGTGGCAGAGTTATGTAATCTTCAGGATTTTTCTCCCTTTGCTCGGTATAGTAACTTGTACTATTGCGATGGGTTTCTTTTCTTTGGTTAGCCATCTGGTTACTTTAGTTGGTTGGGTCCCCAATTCTTGGAGTTCTTCTTTTATTACTTCAGTTTTGATCGTTTCTAGTACGCCTTTCAATAAGACTCGTAGAAATTTTTTATTCGATTTTGGTGTGTTAGGCTAGCTAACACTATAGCTAGCTATAGCTCTTTTCATCGAGCAGTTTGCAAACGGCCTCTCGGTCCTTTTCTGTCTCCGGGGGTATTAAAACCCCGTTTGGCTTTGTTATGGCTGGCCCGACCACCACTTTGTTTTTCTTTAAGAGACTAATCACCTCCAAGAATTTAGCTTTATCCGTCAGGATAATGGCTGTTGGTTTTTTATTATCAGATTTTGACTTTTCTATTGAAGGTTTTTCCGTCGTGGACGGTGCGATTGGCTTTTCGGTAGTAACCTTTTCGGTTTCAGCCTTTGAGGAGGAAGGAGCAGTCGGTGCTGTCTGGGGATGGCTTACCTCAAGATCCCGTGCTGCTGGTTGCCCTTTCCTCTTCTTTGTTTTGGAGGAAACCTGTTGGAATCCTTCTTTGTCTACGGGGGCTTTCTCGGAGCCTCCTTCTGGTCCACTTCGGTCCGACTGGGCCTTGGTGGTTTGTTGTGAGACTAAGTTTTGTGGACCTTTTTCTTTTTTCAAAGCTTTAGGAAAAGTAACACTAAACGTTTAACAAACGTTTACTTGCACTTAACCTCACTTTTCGGGAGCTAGAGCACACGTCTGTATCCTCCAACGTCTCGATGGGTAGTCCCGTTTAAGATTTGTAAAATCTCGACGTTCGGCTTCCACTTTGAAGCCATTATCAAGAGAATCTAGTTTGATTTACTTCGAAGCCTCTATCTGCCCAGAGTTCACAACTAGAAAAGGAAAAAGTTTAGAAGTTTTTTATTTGTGAACTCTGGGGAGTAGGCAGATTGAGGCCTCGGAGTAAATCAACTAAAGTCTCTTGATAATGGCTTCAAAGTGGAAGTTGAAATGTCGAGATTTTACAAATTTAAAACGCGACTACACGGCAATTTTGCTTATTTACGTATCCACCGACGACCGAGAAATGAGCCCCTTCGCTGAAGAAGATTTTGTTGGAAAAATTAGGTAATGGACCTAAACGGCGTATGTTCAGCGGGCTTCAATTCTTGCGTGAGTTGAATTTTGTAAGGATGAAGATGTAAATGCAAAATACGCTACACATGCCCACAGACTCTGAACGCCGAGGAATTGATACATTTTGGTCTTCAGCTACACTTTCGCTAACAGCACCGATTTTCGCCATCGAACGTTTTACCATATTCGTAATGTCTTATCATATTCATAATAGACCCAGTATTTTCAAATTTATATACACCATGCAAATAACATATTAACACAAACATATTAATTTGTTTCTTCGACTCTAAAGTCATTCCACAGGGTCAAAATATCAGAATAGCGAGTGTCGGGAAGTTGATATTTGTTGCATGATAACGCTCAATCTCACAGGACTATTCATACTTTTTCGCCGAAAAAACAAGTCTGTCTGCTTCAACATGTTCCGTATTCACCTGGTTTATCTTCATGTGACTATTTCCTGTTCCCTAAACTCAAAGTGGCCATGAAAGAAACAGCGGTGTATTGATGCGGAAGGGATGTATTTGGAATAAAAAGAAATAATTTTGGCCGAATAACTAATTGCTTTTTTTTTTAGTTTAAAAGTTCCGTTATTTTTCTAACATACTGTGTATATTAAAATGTAATCTTTTCTTTACAGTTTAATTCTGCTTTCATCCAGTTAATTATGAGACAAAACTCAATAGCGTAACACTCCACCATAATATTTTATTATCACCTCCTATTATACCCTCACGGTTTGCCTGTTTAATCCAAACAAACAACACCTCACAAAACAAAACAATCTCGACCCCCATCAGCCTTCCTCATTCGTGACCATCCCCCGGGAAGCCCGCAACACCCCAAACCCTTCCGTCAAATTTTCAAACATATGTATAGACAATTAAATTATAATCTCAACTATGTCGTAATCCTATCGGAAAAACGAGACCCTTTTCGCAAAGCAAAGCGGAGCTTATTGATGCTTTTCGCTATCGTTCTGGTTAGTTGCAGAGGGATGAACGGAGCTTCCATACGGCTTATCTCTGTTTTTATTATATCGATATTCGGCAATAAAAGACGATTCCTGCGATAGGGGGTAGGATGGAAACGGTTCATTACTGATTTTTGATGAGGAGAGAGTCGTTGTCGAGAGTCGTTTTCGAAATATTATCGAGATATTGTGTATGGATTTGTGTATCGTGAATCGGTGTATGAATTTTTAATCGTGCTGTTTTGCTATGGAGTTTGCTTTGTTTCGGACTGGTTTAATGGACAAGGGTTGTTTCCGACACATGTCTTTGAATTAATCTTACTAAAATATTGCTACTGATAATAAAAAAAATCAGTACTTGAAACTTCTTTCAATTCGACATATTTGAGCAGCGAAAATCTGAAGCTGCTACGCTCTAATGCAATTATAAACTGCCAAGTTATCTAAAATTGGCATCCACAGCGATTTGAATATCGTTTCATAAAAATGTATAGCCTGTTAGAAATTTTGTTAGGCGTGGCAACAAATGGTAGGTAGTTCAGCGGTACTGAATCTGGCGATGGTTTTAAAGTGAAATCTATTTTCTTACTTTTTGTTATAACAATAATATTTACCTATGATGCATGATGCACCATGCACTGTCCTAGCAAAAAAATATTTTCTTTGTGCATTCTTTGGCAATGTTTCAATGTTTATATCCTCCGCTATATGAAGAGCCATGATCAACCAACATCAGTAAAATAGGGCAATTTAAAATAGTAAGCCATTTCGTTTATCTTGGGGCTTTAATATTGCTCGAATGCATCAACATTCAGGGGATCAAAAGAAACCACGAAATGTTATGAAATGTGACGCGAATTTGCAGAAGCTCTAGAGCGATGAGGGATTCTGGTCTTAAGCCGTCATTAGTTGGGCTCAAGCTGGACACCTGAAGAGCGGATAAAGGAACGACTAGAGCCATGCACTAGAGGCTAGAGGCTGCAATCACATGCAGCCACGCCATCCTGCGCCATCCTACTTCGGGTAAGTTCCAGGTATGATCGAAAACTTGTGAACTGGGCCCGTGGAGAAAAGTACTAAAAAGCTAAGGAAGTTCATCCGAGATCCACGTCGTGCTTTGTCATTCCTTCATCCGCGATCCAAAGCGCCAGCAAGCGTCTTCAGGTCTTCAGGTCATATATATATATATATATATATATATATATATATATATATATATATATATATATATATATATATATATATGGAAGTCGGGTGAACTTCCTTAGCTTTTATAATATTTTATATACATATATATATATATATATATATATATATATATATATATATATATATATATATATATATATATATATATATATATATATATATATATATATATATATATATATATATATATATATATATATATATATATATATATATATATATATATATATATATATATATATATATATATATATATATATATATATATATATATATATATATATTTCAATATGTTTCAATATGACAGTACAACCTCAAACACGGTCCTCATTCCCCGGAGGCCAAGGGGAAACTACCTACGGCAGCGGGAAGACCTGACCTAAGGCAGAGGGTACTAAGAATCACCGGGTTAGATCAGGCTGCCATTAGACTTTTGACATTGCAACGCTAAATATATGGACTATGAAAACATAGGCCCGATAGCAAAAACTGTTAATCGAACTTGACAACATACATTGGGATATTACTGCGCTCTGTGAAACACGAAGAAAGGGCGAAGAGTTAATCAAACTGGAACCAACTGGACACGTACTCTACACTCAAGGTACGGAAAATGGCCGATGTGGCGGAATTGGAATCCTCATCAATCGAAAGCTGAAGGACAGTATAGTAAAATTTAAAAGTACATCCGACCGACTAGCCCAATGCGTCATTCAGCTGAATAAAAAGTTTAGACTTCAAATCGTCCAAACTTATGCACCAACTATAAGCCATAAGGATGAGGAAATTGAGGAATTTTATGATGATGTGGCCCAGCTTTTATAAAAGGAGAAATGTAGGTACAAAGTCCTGATGGGTGATTTTAATGCCAGAATTGGAACAACAAGAACTGACGAAAATGCAACTGGCCCATATGGAACTGGTAAGCGAGACAACAGCGAGGAGGTGGAAATATCAGTTCAATATGATCAAATCGCCAACAATGTGCTTCAAACGGCTACTTCAATAGCACCAGAAGAAAAATGTCTCAAACAGACAAAAATCTCCACTGAAATCATTGATTTAATGAAGAAACGGCGGGCAATAAGAAATGCAGGTGGTCCTTTTGGCAGGGTCGAGTGCACTGAGCTCTGCAAAACTATAAGGAAACGTATCAGAGAGAACACGCGCTGTTTCAACATGCAGCTAGTGCAAAAAATCCTGGAAGAATAGAAAGAAATCAACAAAGCTAAACAGAAGCTGAGAAACAAGGCACGACGAATACAATATGCCACTGTGCTTGGCTTTTATCGACTACGAAAAAGCATTTGACTCCATCTCAAAGCATGCGATAATGGATGCACTGCTTAGCCAAGGGGTAGATAAAGTTCATATGCTTTATCTACCTACCTAACCTATTAGGATCAATATATGATGGAGCTACAGCCACAATTCACCTTGATGACCTTGAAGTGGGAATTAATGTAGAACGAGGTATACGACAGGGTGACGCAATATCGCCTATTCTTTTCTCGGCTGGCCTTGAAGAAGTATTCCGTAAATTGGATTGGGAACAGGATGGTGTAAAGATCAATGGTGCAAACGTAAACCATCTTAGATTTGGAGATGATATTGTTCTCCTTTCACAAGACCCAGAAGAGCTTCAAAGACGCATACAAGAACTGTAAAGGGCTGGGGAACCATTTGGCTTGAAAATAAACCTGAAAAAGAGCCAGGTTATGTTCAATAACTTCGCTCATAACAGAAGAATTTCGGTTTTAGGAAGGGATTTGGAGATCGTGGACAGCTTTATATATCTTGGGCAGATGATTTCAATGGAGGGGAATATCACGCGGGAGGTGAAACGGCGTGTGGCTGGCAGGCATTTGGCAGGCTCAACATAGTGTTTAAGAGCAGAGTCCCACTTTGTCTGAAAAGAAAAGTCTTCGATCAGTGCGTTCTACCCGTTATAACATACGGAAGTGAACACTGCACACTCACATCGCAATCAATTGAAAAACTTCGGGTGGCACAGACTGGAATGGAAAGATGTATGCTTGGCATTACAAGACTAGACAGAAAGTCCTGCGCATGGATCAGGGAACAAACAACAATGTGACAACAAACATATGTGACATCATTGGAAGAGTAAAGTAATTGGAATGGAGATGGGCAGGCCATATAGCGAGGCGATGTGACGATAGATGGACCAAGGCAATCCTGGAGTGGATACCGCTTGATCGCAAACGTCCGCGAAGAAGAC
The DNA here is from genome assembly GCA_031761425.1 of Cosmopolites sordidus. NCBI lineage: Eukaryota > Metazoa > Arthropoda > Insecta > Coleoptera > Curculionidae > Cosmopolites > Cosmopolites sordidus. The sequence continues at coordinate 338,311 of JARFXV010001079.1, read as the reverse complement.
CGAAAGCACGATGGATTGATGACATCGTTAAAGTATATTGGTCCCGAGTGGCAGAGGAAAGCCCAGGACCGTGAAAGTTAAAAACATGCTGAAGAGGCCTTCATCCTGCAGTGGATCGACACAGGCTGATGATGATGATGATGATGATGATGTCCTATGTTATAGGGATATAACATAGGACACAAACAAATAGATAGTAAAAACTTTAGTTTTATCAGTATTGCTATATCTCGATGAAGCAAGGACTTTTCAAAAACGAGACCTCAAATGCATTGATCACTTTGAACTTTGTGCTGGATATGGGTTATTCGCATTTCATGGACTGACAGACGCGCAAACGCATCCGTTATTCAAGAATTTATTGAACCCACAAGGCAATCCCAAATTATTCATAAAAGAACACTAGGATTCTTCGGTTACCCTGATTGAAGAGATGACAATAACATAGAAAGATTGGTGGCACAGGGACGGACTGAAAGTTTTAGATAACGCAGACCTCCAAAGAGATGTACAGATCAAATTAAAGACCTAGTTGACGAAATCTGAATCAACTTTGGAGAGCACTATATACACTAAAAATAAAGAAATATTTAGTGACGAGGAAGGAGGTGGCAAGAAGGCAGCTGATATTTATTATGAATTTACACCTTATGAAACAAAAGTTTGCGAAAAAAATCCATCCCTGATTCGTGAAACAAAACACTGATTGTTGGTGAAGATTGGTTAGGAAGTTTCCTAAAACGTCATCCTTCACTCTCTATACGACCTCTTCAAGCTACGACGTTATCTCGAGCCACATCGTTCAACATAAAAAATAACTTGAAAACAGTTCACTAACGTTTGAATCTAAACCGTGGTGATATTTGAAATGTAGGTAAAACAGGACAAATCAAAAACTTGGGAAAAATGACTTCTGCTGAACGAGGTACGGTGGTAACAGTCGCGGTTACAATCTCAGCTCTCGGCAACATGGTTCCTAAATTCTTCGTCTTCCTACTGACCGGTAGATTCAGATGGTGATGCTAATCCTTCTGGATCCTATTTGAGTTGGTAAAAACATCATTGCCATTGGCAGCTACAATTAATATACAATCTGGATTCCCAGTCACTGGTAGCGGATCTTATGTGACTGACAAATCAACACTGAACTTGTCTAATGTTGTTGTTTCTTAAGTCTTTGTGTTTTTACGGACGCCGTAATAATGGTTCGCATCCTACACCAGGTATCCGAAGATGTCATGCCATTTGACAGTAAAGTAAGTTCTAGTTTCTCTGAAATCTTTTTTTGAAATTCATAAGGATGCTGGATTAGTAGTTTCTTGTGAATGGATATTTTGGTTGGTACTTTCAATTTTAAATGAAATCTACAATAGAGTAGTCGATGATGGCTTCCACTTCAGCTGCGGGAAAGGTTTTAGCATTCTGTATTGCCCCTCCTGCCCTCGTACCTTATAACAAGTCTTTTTCCGGACTGCCTCCTCCCTCCAGAGTGTTTCCCCAAGTAATCACAGCAATAGCGCCAATCAACATTATATACACTGACGGATCTAAATGTCGGGCCTGATTCAGTTGCGCCTTTACCTATAATGATTACTCCCATGCGTCCCTCCTACCCCATTGGAGTGGAATCCTTACAGCTGAACTCATAGGTATTAGAAACTCTATGTCCTATATCCTTAACTCCCCCCCTCCCATCTGATTGCGGACTCAAATCCCTTCAGAGTACCTTGGCATCCGAATCTCTCCACAGCTTAAAGGAGGCCCAACATATGGGTCGAGCGTGCTGACCGCAGAGCCAAGCTAGTCACAGGAAGACCTATCTACCCCATCTTTTGCCAACGAGACACTTATACTTTAACTATATTTGTCCTATCATCTAATGTAACTATTTACTTGTTCTTCTATACTATCTGTCTGTTTTATCTATATACTTCGGTTTTGTCAAATATACTGTTAAATATTCGCACTTTGCACCTTTCATGTCCGATGAATTTAATACCCATCTGATATGTCTACCTCTCTCATATTAAGGCCGCTAATAGCCTTTATTGCTGACGCGGCCCTATCAACCTAAATTCTTCTTCTTCTTCTTCATTCTGTATTGACGATCGACATCGGAATCTTATCAATTTTAAAATCTAAATTGAAAAGTAATCATCATTGATTTATATTAAAAATTACAGAGATTTTTAGAATCAAATATATTTTCGTTGCCTGAAAAAGTCTACAATATAGGAAAGCAATTAAAGAAAAAATTTATTAGTATTTATGGACACATTTTTTAGATAAATTTTATCAATGGTATTAGACCATTTTGTCTGCAACACCTCCAGCCTCCCACAAATCCGCGTTTATTTACCGACCAATTGCGTCAGGACGTTTTTAATAAAAGCCATTCGCGTCCTGTTCCAGGTGTTTTATGACCTGCCGCCGTTCACCGCCTCCACCACCACCGACAGAATAGACTTACGGCCGTTATTTAGCCGACGATAAATCGACTCTATCGGTTAATTTAACCGCCAGTTTAGCCGTGCGCCCTTATTAGGCAGTAAATTATTCTTAACCTGTTCTTTTACGTCTGGAAAGATTGCGAAACGACAGTGGATGAAGCGGAGGCTGGTAGAGGATGTTGGGGGGAAAGGGAGGTATGTTCTGGGTGTGGTTGGATAATTTTTTTTGTACGTTTTGAGAGTATTGATTATTTTTGTTTTTTCTTATTGTGTTATGAGGGTCTTTCAAAAAGTTTTCGGTTTGATAAAGCACAAGATTTTTGAAATAATTCATAAATTTAATACATTTCGATGCATACTCTCTAAACTTTGTTCCTTCGGACTTTCATTTCTTCCACTCACTGTAACATTATCTGGTTGATAGCTGTTTAATATTGGGTGTAACGAAAAGTAAATTTAACCAACGATTCTTTACATTTTTCTTAACAAAAAGTTTTGTTAAAATATACATCGAAAATGCAACCATTTCCGGGGAAAACAGGCCAGAAGATTCACTTTAATTTTCCTAATAATGGCGATGTCATGTTCAATTCGATCAAACCCTTTGATCGTTTGATTTATTTGGAATGCACTTAATGTCAAATTGGCCTGTTAACCCATTGAGCCCCCATATGCATAATTATGTAAACATTTTTCATATATTTTTTTCTGCTTCAAAATTAAATTCTGTAGCGTTTACACGAAAAGTACATAATAATGCACATGTTTTTGTAATATGCTAGGCTAGTGTCGTCATTCTGTGATATATGTGAGAACTACCACTTTTTGACAAGAAATAAGAAATCTTGTGTTATCGATACA
>JARFXV010001079.1:0-332500 GCA_031761425.1 Cosmopolites sordidus | reverse complement strand
GTTCGTGAATTTTTGGCGAAAAAACAAATCTGTGTACTTCAACATTCTCTGCATTCGCCTGATTTATCTTCATGACTATTTTCTGTTCCCGAAACTCGTCATGAAAGGAACGTTTCACCACAGTATATGTGGTGTCGAGGGTCATTGAAGTCATTCCGAAAAACATGTGCCCAGGGGTGTTTGGGGGTGTTGGTCACTCGGTTAAGCACAAAATCAATTAAAATGATTCGGAACCCACGTTGCTGATGCGCCTCTAACCCCAAAACTTTACTATTATACTGATTATTTTTATATTAATAAATATTTATTTTATGAGTCACGCTGATTTAAAAATATATCCCTTTTACGTGGACTACCTTGTAGATACAACATTAATTAATTAATAATAAAAAGTAATATAGGTCGATAATATTTGCTTTATTTGTCCAGGTTTATTGATGTTTCTATAAAATCAACGAGAAAAATAAACGAAAAACCTCAGCTTAGAATCCAGACAATGCCCGAAAAATCGGAAGACCGTTTTCGAAGGAGCCCGATCCAAATATTCTGGAACAAGCCAATTATAAACTCAATTATTTCCAGAGTAGTTTTCCGAAACGATGAGCGCCTTTATTAATAACCGACGGCGGCGGTGGCGGCGGCGGCGGGCTTCGGAACGGTTTCCGGGGCTCCCGGATTTATGAGGAGCGGTTCGACCCGACCGGTGCAGCCTCACCATCATGGCCGATAATGGAACCGGAGTATTTTTATCGGGACGAGCCGCGATCCGATTGGTCGGGACCGAGGGCTCCGGCGACCCGCTATTGGCCCGCGAAAATTGCTACGGAAAAATAACGACGGGGGAAAGTCCTCCGGGCGAGGCTAGTGGGGGTGGGGTTCGTTTGCTACGACTTGCCCGCAGTCTAGTCGACTATTTAAGTGGAGTCGGAATTAAGTTTATATTTGATTATACCGGGTGTTATAATAATTTTATAGTAAACTTATTCTTCTTTTATTTATTAATATTGAGATTGGCAAAGAATATAAGATATTCTAGGAAGAATATTTATTTAATTTATCTTTACGTCTTTGAAACAAAAAACTTCGTTACAACAAGGTTCAAAAACCCAAGGGTTCCGGAAAAAACAAATGCAAAGTTACTAAACCAAACAAAAACATGTCAAAATCTTCTCAATCATCAATCACCAGCCACCAACATGAAGAAAAATTAATTCAACTTTCTCTTTTTGATTACATAACTGATTCATCTTAGCAACTGAATTAAAACGTTAATTATATACACATTCCAATACAACAACAGCTTTCAAATAACACAATGATAAACACAATAATAATAATAATAATATATATCTCAATAATAGATATCTCAAAATCGATTGCCATAGTGGGACAACGTGCAGTGCTCTTGCAGACGTGCCACATTGTTCGTAAAATTTTATGCTAAGTGAGAGGAGTTGAATTGCTTTCTCATTTTGGCATTGTAATATAGACCAGCTTAGGCTGAGATGCTGAGTTCAGTACGAGGATAATAATAATAATAATAATATAGATAATAATAATAATAATATAGATAATAATAATAATAATATAGATAATAATAATATAAATAATATAAAGAACTAGAAGCTCAGGGTAACCAGTCAAAACATGAAAATGTGAATGTATCTACCTTTGAGAAATACTGGAAATCTGTCTGGAAAAGATCTCATGGTTATGAAAAAATGGCCCCGTGGGTTGCAACAATTCGAAAACACACTGATGCACTTCCACAAATGGAATTCAACGGTCTTGAAGCGATTGACATCTGCACTGCCATCAAGAAAATTCAAAACTGGAAGACACCTGGGCTTCTGGAAGATGGATTACACAACTTCTGGATCAAAAACTTCACAGCTGTTTACCAAGTACTTGCTGATGCATTTAAAGAAATAATGGTGAATCCTGATACCTTTCCCGACTTTCTGATGGAGGGAAATACATATTTGTTATATAAAAAGGGTGACGCTAACCAACCTAGTAACTATAGACCGATAACATGTTTATCCGTGTTGTATAAATTATTCACAGCCCTGCTCAATGAAAAAATTTACCAACATTGTGACTATAATAACATATTAGAAGATGAGCAGAAAGGGTGTATTAGGGCAAGTATGGGATGCAAGGAGCAACTGACGATTGATGCTGTAGTTCTTGCGCAAGCCCGGACAAAAAAGCGCAATTTGAATATGTGCTATATAGATTACAAGAAGGCTTTCGATAGTGTCCCACATAACTGGTTATTAGAAGTTTTGAACATCTACAAAATTTGTCCGCAGATTACAAACTCTTTAAGGTATCTCATGAGTAAATGGAAGACTAATTTATTTGTCCACCAACAGTACATTGGAACAACAAATATCGAGAGAGGAATATTTCAGGGAGATTCATTTTCCCCTGTTTGGTTTTGTCTAGCGTTGAATCTGATGTCCACATTACTTAACAATAGCAACATTGGCTACAAACTTGACATGAGAAATTTCAGGAAACTATCTCATTTGCTATACATGGACGACTTAAAACTCTATGGAGAAACAAGAGAGAAACTAAATTCATTAATAAAAACAGTCGAAATATTTAGTAAGGATATCAAAATGTCATTCGGACTCGAGAAATGCTCCACTATCAGCATACAAAAAGGAATAATAAAAGAACAACATTCAACAGTCTGCGATATACAAGAACTAGCATCAGAAGACTCATACAAATATTTAAGAATGCTTCAAAATCATAAATTTGATCATAGCCTATTAAAGAAGAATTTTTCCACTTTGTACCAAAAACGACTAACAAAACTCTTAAACACCAAACTGAACGGTGGAAACCTCATTAAAGCGATCAATGGCTGGGCGGTGTCAACTCTGACATATTCTTTTGGTATTGTTAAATGGTCTAAAGCAGATCTGGATGAACTGGATAGATTGACACGAAGAACATTGACAAAGTTCCGATGTTTACATCCCAATTCGTCCACAAAAAGGCTATATATTCCAAGAAAGTTGGGAGGCAGAGGGCTTGTGAATGTCAACAATCTTTGTCTCAATCAGGAGAATAGGATGAGAGAGCGCTTCATTAGTTCACATAGCACACTAATGAAACTGGTTGTTAAGAAGGACCAGGGTTTCACCCCACTAAATCTAAATAAACAAAATCGTGTTGATAGTAGAACAGCACTGAAGGATATCGTTCAAGAATAGAAACAACAGACATTATATGGGAGATTTCCTAAATCACTTCAGGATGACTCCATTGACAAATATTTGTCCCTAAACTGGCTTACCGATGGACTATTATATCCAGAAACAGAAGGCTTCGCGACAGCTATTCAAGATAAGGTAGTAAGGACAAAAAATTATGAAAGACATATTCTACACATGGATGTTGTCGACAAGTGCAGGAAGTGCGGTGGTGTAGGAGAAACAATTGAACACCTTGTTGGAGGGTGTCCAGTCCTTGCCCCTAATGCTTACCTAGGCAGGCATAATCAGCTGGCGAAAATTATACACCAGCAAATCGCTTTAAAGCACTCGCTATTTGATAAGATGCCTCCACCATATTACAAGTACACGCCTTCCCTCATACTTGAGTCAGCCGATACAATTCTTTACTGGGATAGACCAATTACAACAGATTACAACAGATCGAATTACAACAGATCGGACGGTTGACTATAATAGGCCGGATATTGTTCTAATTAACAAAAAGCAGAGGAGAGCTTTCATAATTGACATTGCGATACCACTCTCTCATAACATCAGAAACACTGAAATGGAAAAGGTCACGAAGTACGAAAATCTTGCAATTGATCTGAAAAATCAATGGAAACTCCAGAAAGTGGAGTTTCCTTTTGTTATATCCGCCAAAGGCCTAGTAAGCAAAACCTTTTCCAAAAACCGCAGTAGGACAACGAGCAGTTCTCTTACAAGCTGAATGGGAGGAGCTGAACTGCTTTCTCATCTTGGCATTGTAAACCCGACCAGCCTAGGCTGAGATGATCGATGAATCATGTTTGTGATAATAATAAATATTATTATTATTATTATTAATTGATTCACTTTAATATTTGTCGAAAGCTTGGAATAGAAACTTGCAAGAAATGGTATGAACACCAACCCCAACAAGTATCAACAGATGGACAAAAAACTGTCTTATGGGATCCACAAATTCAAACTGATTGGACAATATTAGCCAACAGACCAGACATATTTATTAAAGATTTAGAACAAAAAACCTTTATCATTATAGATATCGCTATACCATCAGATAGAAACGTAATTCAAAAAGAAGCGGAGGAAGTGCTGAAATACAAAGATCTGGCCCTAGAGCTTCCCTGAATGTGGGGTTTGAAAGCTCATATAATTCCAGTAGTAATTGGGAGTACCGGCGCAGTGTCTAGAAAACTCAAGGAATATATGAAATGATTCCAGGAGAACATAACATAACAGATCACCAAAAAGCGGGATTGTTTGGCTCTACTCACATAATTCGACGCTGTATAGGTTAAAATGGAAAGTAGAGAAGAAACCCTAAGAGTATGGTATACACTCGGTTTTTACCTATAAACTTACACACCCAGTATAAAAAACTGGTGATATAAAGAATAATAATAATAATAAGTGCTATATAAACTGTTCACAGCCCTACTCAATGAAAAAATCTACCAAATTGTGATAAAAACAACATTTTTGAAGAAAAACAGAAAGGATGTATAAGAGCAAGTATGGGCTGCAAGGAACAATTGACGATCGATGTTGTAGTTGATGTTGTAGTTCTTAAGCAAGCGCGAAAAAGAAAACGCAACTTAAATATCTGCTATATAGACTACAAGAAAGCATTCGATAGTGTCCCTCACGATTGGCTGGTTGAGGTTCTGAATTCCTATAAAATTAGCCCCCAGATTATTAATTCTTTAAAGTGCCTGATGGGGAAGTGGAAAACGAATCTTTTTGTCGGCCAACAATGCATTGCTGCTACACATATTGAGAGGGGAATTTTTCAGGGAGATTCCCTTTCTCCAATTTGGTTCGGTCTAGCATTAAACCCTTTGTCCACACTACTCAACAACAGCAATATTGGATATAAACTTAACATGAGGAATCCAAGAAAGCTCTCTCATCTACTATATATGGATGACCTTAAATTATTTGGAGAAACTAGAGAAAAATTAAACTCATTGATAAAGACGGTTGAAACATTCAGTAGGGATATCAGAATGTCATTCGGACTGGACAAATGTTCTACCATTAGTATACAGAAGGGAAAGGTTCAGAGTCAACATTCAAACCCTTTGTAACATACAACAACTAGCACCAGAAGAATCCTACAAATATTTAGGAATACCCCAAAAGCATAAACTTGATCATAACCAGTTAAAGAAGGACTTTTCCACTCTATACCAAAAGAGACTTACAAAACTTTTAAACACCAAACTGAACAGTGGAAACCTCATTAGAGCGATCAACGGTTGGGCAGTGCCAACTCTGACATATTCTTTTGGCATTGTTAAATGGTCAGAAATTGACCTTGATGAACTTGATAGGTTGACACGCCGAACATTAACAAAGTTCCGATGCCTGCATCCAAACTCATCAACGAAAAGACTATACTTCTCAAGAAAGTTGGGTGGTAGAGGCCTTGTAAACGTAAAAATCTCTGTCTTAATCAAGAAAATAGAATGAGAAAACACTTCATTGACTCAAACAGTACGTTAATGAAATTGGTTGTAAATGAGGACCGGGGTTTCATCCCACTGAACCTAAATAAACAAAATCGTATTGATAGCAGAACAACACTTACGGATTGCGTTCGAGAATGGAAAGGACAAACATTGCACGGAAGGTTTCCTAAGTCACTCGAAGATGACACCATTGACGAACAATTGTCTCTGAAGTGGCTGACCGATGGACTCTTGTACCCAGAAACAGAGGGGTTCGGGATATCTATTCAAGATAGGGTAATAAGAAAATAAACTATGAAAAGCACATACTGCATTTGGACGTAGTCGATAAGTGCAGAAAATGCGGTACTTTGGGGGAAAAAATTGAGCACCTTATTGGCGGTTGCCCGGCCCTTGCTCCTAATGCTTATTTAGGACGGCATAATCAGCTGGCAAAAATTATACATCAACAAATTGCAAAAAAATACTCGCTATTAGAAAATGCACCTCCTCCATATTATAAGTACTCGCCTTCTCCTGTACTTGAATCATCCGATACCATTCTTTACTGGGACAGACCAATCACTACTGATCGAACGGTTGATTATAACAGGCCGGATATTGTTCTAATCAACAAAATGGACAAGAGGGCTTTTATAATTGACATCGCAGTGCCGCTATCTCACAACATTAGAAAAACTGAGATAGAAAAATCCACAAAGTATGAAAATCTGGTACACGACTTGAAGAATCAGTGAAAACTGACTAAGGTAGATGTAGTGCCCTTCCTTATATCCGCCGAAGGCCTGATAAGTAAGAGATTTTCAAAGAACCTCGAGAGCCTCGGTATCACGAGATCGATTGCTATAGTGGGACAGCGTGCCGTGCTCTTGCAGACGTGTCACATTGTTCGTAAAATATTATGCTAGGGTGAGAGGAGCTGAATCGCTTTTTCATCCTGGCATTGGAATATCGGCCAGCATGAGCTGAGATTCTACAGTAAGGATGAGCAGGATAATAATAATAATTTATTGAATCCTCAAGACAATACAAATATGCGTGGATCAGGTCAAAAAAATGATGACTCTTTTCAAACAACATAATTTTTGATTAATTTCCAAGACCTATATGTAAGCTTCTTCTAGTTCCTGCCGACTGTAGAATAGTTCAGTTATTTTTGCTAATTGTTCTAAAACGGTCACTCCAATAAAGTTTTAAAGATTTGCCAAATTATAAAATTTATCAAATTATGTTAAAAAAATACGGTATTGCCATTAAAAAAAATTGTTTTAATAACTACTGAAGAAATCTGGCGAATTGTTTGTAAGCGCACCCACGCGCACGCGCATGCCCACACACACACACACACACACACACACACACACACACACATACACACAGATATATATATATATATATATATATATATATATATATATATATATATATATATATATATATATATATATATATATATATATATATATATATATATATATATATATATATATATATATATATATATATATATATATATATATATATATATATATCGCTTCTCAAGAAACATTCTTGGTTCTATAACAAATGTCCAGCCAGTAAATAATCGACTTATGACACTATCCCTTAAGTGTGCTAACAAAAACTATACATTAATCAATGCACACCTCCCAGTTAACGAAGAAAATAAATCTAATCCTGGAAAAGTAAATAAGTCCTGGGAAATTCTGAAAAAGACTGTCTCTAAAATTCCCTCTAACCATGTAAAAATCCTATTGGGTGATTTCAACGCCCAACTAGGGAAAGAAAAAAAGTACAAGAAAACAGTCGGCAGTTTTCCCGCTCATAAATGGACTAACTATAATGATAGAAGATTGGTTGAACTATGTTCGCAGTTTAATCTAAAAATAATGTCAACCCATTTTAAGAAGAAAATAACAAAACAAAAGACCTGGAGGTGCCCCAACACGTACATGGGTGAATTTCAAATTGACCATGTTGCCATTTCGTACCCTAATTATAAAGAGATTTTGAATGTTCAAGTCAGGAAAGGAGCAAATATAGACACGGATCACTACTTGACTAGAATCAAACTTAGCTTAAAACCTCGAAAACTTATTCAAAAGGGGCTGCTAATACCAAAATTTGACCCAACGAAAATAAAACCAGCCCTAACAGAAGAACTTGATAAACAACCTGCGCAGAACTGGCAAGAATTAAAACAAAAAATCATTAAAACATCCGTGGTGGGATGAAATTTGCGAGCAAGCAGTATTAAGCCGAAGTAAAGCATTCAAAGATTGGAACAGTCAAAAAACAGCGATAAACTATAACATCTTTTTGGAAGTAAGAAAAGAAACATCGAAGCTAATTAGACAAACTAAAAGAAAATATGAAAACAATCAACTTAATGAAATAGAAAAAGATTTCCAAAAAAATAACACCCGAAACTTTTACAAAACATTTAAAACTAAATTAACAGGCTATCAACCGCAGAGCCTATGCTTTCAAAAGGAAAACGGACAATTAGCTCTAAATAGCCAAGACAATTGCAAGGAACTTGCGAAATATTTTGAACAAATACTAAACTGTCCTGAGCCCTTAAACAAATTACCAACACTAAACCCTAAACAAACAAACCCAGATTCATTACCACCGAATGAAGAGGAAATAATTAGGCAAATCAAGCGGCTTAAAAATAACAAAGCTTCTGGTGAAGATGGAATCACTGCTGAACTTTTGAAATCCGCTGGTCCAGGTACAATCAAGGAAATAACCAAAATTCTACAAGAAGTTTGGCGAACCGAACGGATTCCGGAAGACTGGAAAGATGCTCTAATCCATCCACTACATAAGAAAGGAGATAGAACGGATGTAAACAACTACAGAGGAATATCTCTTCTCCCAGTTTGTTACAAGATTCTATCTCAATGTCTACTAGACAGAGCACAGGGACAGTTAGAACCGAACATTGGTGAATATCAAGCAGGTTTTCGACCGGGCAGATCCTGCCCTGAACAGATCCTGAATCTAAAGTTGATTCTAAGACATCAAAAACTGTACAATAAAAATCTCGTCTGTATATTTGTGGATTTCAAAAAAGCATATGATTCTATTGACCGCGAATCTTTATTCCGAATCTTGAAAGAACAAGGATTAGATCTGAAAACGCTGGCAATTGTTAGAGCGACGTTGACTAGCACGAGGTCAAAAGTTAAATTCATGGGTGACATCTCAGAGCCCTTCGAAATTAAAACTGGTGTGAGACAAGAGGATGGACTCTCGCCATTCTTATTTAAATGTGTTCTAGAAAAAGTAATACAGGAGTGGCGTGAAAAAAAGTCGGCACTGAATATGACTGAATATATATATATATATATATATATATATATATATATATATATATATATATATATATATATATATATATATATACATATATATATATATATATATATATATATATATATATATATATATATATATATATATATATATATATATATATATATATATATATATATCGAAAATTGTGAACTGGGCCCGTGGAGAAAAGTATTAAAAAGCTAAGGAAGTTCACCCGTGCTCCACGTCGTGCCTTGCCATTACTTCATCCGCCATCCAAAGTGCCAGCAAGCGTCTCCCAAGACCGGTTTCTGGCCTTAAGCCGTCATCTGTTGGGCTTAAACTGGACACCTGAAACGCTTGCTGGCGCTTTGGATGGCAGATGAAGAAATGGCAAAGCACGACGTGGAGCACGGGTAAACTTCCTTAGCTTTTTAATATATATACACATATATATATATATATATATATATATATATATATATATATATATATATATATATATATATATTAAAAAACTAAGGAAGTTCACCCGTTGGGTTGAAGCTAGACATCTGAATTAAATGGTCATGGCTTTACTCGTTCCTTCATCCGCTTTTCAGGTGTCCAGTTTAAGCCCAACTGATGACGGCTTAAGCTCTTGGGAAACGCTTGCTGGCATTTTGGATGGCGGATGAAGTAATGGCAAAGCACGACGTGGAGCACGGGTGAACTTTCTTAGCTTTTTAATATATATATTCGAGATTGAATCACCTGGATCATCTCCTAATCATCCTGATATTGCTAATATGGTTAGCAAAACGTGCGTCGAAAAATTAAAAAAAAATTTCATGCTAAATCTCTTGACTCATCAAATAAAATATTGATCTTATAATAATAAACGATACCCACATAGCACGGGCGTAGCCAGGGGCGGGGGGGGGGGGGGGGTTGGGGGTTCAAACCCCCCCGAAATAAGCCAAATATTACCTAATATTATACCGAAAAAATACGATGAGTGAAGATTGCGCCCAGTAATGCCATCTCTTGTCGAGTATTATATTTTTGTTGTTTTATTTATTTCAAACTAAACCCCCCAAAACTAAATCCGGGCTACCCCCGTGCTACATAGAAACAGCACATTCGTTCGTTTTTCTAGAGTGTAATATAAAGTACGAAAATCAAGAAGAAAAATATTTACAAGACTCAAACTGGGACTGGTAGGTTTTGGAAAGTTATCTCACTCACTATCTTCAAAAAAGTTATTAAATATAAAAAACGAAAAATATGTATGAAGTGCATACTCTTGGTGGTCTGTTATGGAATGAAGACAGCCACTTTTTAAACATAAATTAATAACAAAATTAATTCTAATCGTCTTTTAAATCTTCAACTTAATTATGGTTTCATCTACTGCAGAACTTCAAAACGCGATGTAACATACGAACCTATTGTGAATTTAACCTGAAGAATCAATAGTACGCGCGATGTCGTTCGAAAAGCAATATTTGAGGCATTGCCATATTTTCACATCTGAACTGAAGCTCAGAACATTATTTGTACAGCTTTAGGAGATAATGATGTTTGGTGCGGTACTTGTAAGAAGTGGTTCCAGCGATTCCGAACTGGACATATTGATTTAAATGATACAGGTCATCCGGCACAGACAAAAAAAGTGATGGATGGGAAATTGGAAGTACTGCTGGATGAGAATCCCTGTCCACTGTACACTGCTAGAGCTCAAACAGGAACTTGAAGTAACAAGTCAATTATCTCCAAAATTAAGAAAAAACTTTCCTAAATGAAATTGTGACCTTTGACGAAATGTGAATCCTCTACGATACTCCAAACAAGCCAAAATTGTGGATTAATTTTGGTTAACCATCAAACAGTAATGCAAACCCAAATATCCATGCAAAAAAGGTGTTGTAAAGTGTGTTGCTATAAGATTAACCGGGCGACGTGCATTATGAGTTGATCCAATCTGATCAAATGGTTACTAATGACTATTATCAACAGCAACTGATTTGTTCTAGTAAAGAGTTGGAGGAAAAATTGCTTTATAACGCAATTGAAGAAGGAAAGCCATTGTGTTTCTGAGCAACGCACAACCACATACAATATAAGGAGTCAGGCAATGATTATTGATTTACGTTGGCAGATTTTATTACACCAGGCATATTCTCCGTATCTAGCCCCTTTGGATTGTCATCTTTTCCGACTCCAGCAATATGGTCTGGTAGATATCTGATTCACATCTCTTGAGAAAGTCGAGAAAATGAAATAAATATGCATTAATTTAGCAGACCACTTTTCACCTAGAAACGCGATTTTCTTGAGTTGTTCTAAAATGACTCAAAATAATCTCTATGAACACACGCAAATTTTGCTTTCGAAAATGTACAAAATTGACCAATGAAGGAAACAAAAATTGACGAGTAACAAAGAACATTGTACAATTGAATGTATGCAGGGAGTACACTAATACGTCGCGCGGGCAATTTATAGCGAACGAACAAGTGGCTCAGCTACGTTGCCGGTTTGAGTTCGCAATTTATTGCTGCTATTTATTTTCCGAACTAGATTACATGCATATAAACGTTGTAGGGCGTCCCCCTTACCCTCCCAGCCGCGGCGTTCCGGCCCCCGGGGCACTTCGCAGTTCACAAATAGGTTTCCATAAAACGGCAACCCCGAGCGTTTCATTTTGCATTTAAAATGATATAAGGCGGGCCCCGTTTGCATTTTGCACATTATTCAGGATAACGAGAAAAATACAGCGAACGAACCTGTGATTCGCGGGCAGACGGGTGGGATGAAGTTGGTTCTTTTCTTTTTGTTGATGCTTCGAATTGTCGGTTTTTCTTTTCTGTTATTGTTGTTTCGTGGTGTGTGCTGAAACAGCATACGAAATGTTGCAATGAAAAACCAGAATGGGGAGCCGATTCAGATAAAGAACAATTTAAAAGTATCAGTTTGTAAGCTGTTCCTATTTTTCCATACAGAACAAAACGATCGTGTTTGAATGACTCGAATTCTTTTTTTACGTTTGTGGCGAGCATACGGTGAAACAGTTTCGAAAATCTATATCTGAATTTGTGCAAAATACGTATTTCGTTTACTTTAACTTAAACAAAATGAGTAGTGAACATTTAAAAAATGGTAAAACACGTCAATTGAAGTTTCGTGTGCCTATGATTCGGAGGAACCAAGAAATCACTACGACGATTGTTATTTTTGCTTAGTCATGGTACATGAGTGCGATATACAGAGTGTCCAGGATAACTGAGATAGCCGGTCGCGTTGGTGCGGACGGTAAGAGCAGCGGCCCGGTTTTTCATTCTTTCTTCTGTCAGTTTACTTCCTAAATGTTTGTGATTGTGTCTAGGCAACAGTGTAAAATCCGACTACGAATTACCCCTCAGTCACGCCAGTTAAAGGCTGGGTGAGGTCGGATGCCTTCTGAGAAGTGTTCTAGGTTGGTCACTCGCCAGTCAGTAAATGGGGGTGCTGGCCTGGGTTTGTCGGAAGCTGATGACTGTGGTTCGGAACCCACGTTAAGCTGTAGGTC
Organism: Cosmopolites sordidus; assembly: GCA_031761425.1. Classification (NCBI taxonomy): domain Eukaryota; kingdom Metazoa; phylum Arthropoda; class Insecta; order Coleoptera; family Curculionidae; genus Cosmopolites; species Cosmopolites sordidus. The sequence goes on along the minus strand of JARFXV010001079.1, from coordinate 319,913 downwards.
CAGTCGCTAAATAGCCTAGTTGCTGATGCGCCTCTAACCCTAACACTTTTTTTATAACTGAGAAATAAAAAGAAAAATCAAAATATATTTGAATTTTGTTTTAATGGAATGTCTAATATTTTTTCATTTTGAAATAATCCAAAGACAAAATACTTCTATTTCTGTTAAACATGCTTCTTCTTGCTTGAAGATCTGCTTTGAAGAGTCGTATTCCGTAATCTTTGACATATGCCAAATCTGACATCTCAAACACGTATCTATATATAAACATATTCCTAGCGCCATCTATTACATTAAAACTGCCATATTGCAGTCTGTTTAAAAACAAAAAAGTTCAAAAGGAATGTATTTTTTAAGTTTTGCTTTTTTTGTTTATTCTCCAGGTTTTTTGGTTAGTCTTTTGACTTTTATCAGTTTCTAATAATGATTTCTTCCTTGGACATAAAGAGTTTGGACGTTTTGGGAGTTTCTTGCTAGCCCGGTGGTATATTATTTCAGTTCTTTTAATTCTCAATCAATTTATTTAAAAATGCCTAGAAACATGATATTTCATTTTAACAGTTCAATAATAATTGCAATAATAATCAATTTGTTATCCACAAGCCCAAATTGATCATTTTAATCGCCTGCAGACATGCCTACAGACCCATGGAGGACTACTGCCTATTAGTTTTATTGAAAGTTGTTGTTTCATTATTTTTAAATTACTTTTGAAGGCTTGGTATACTGTAATTTTCCGACTCCAAGATAATAAATCAATTTTAGTCACATTGGTTATTTGGTATCGAGTTTAATTTGGTACCAGTAAGAGTAAACGAGTAAAAGAAAACTCAATATAAAAAAAGTGAAATGTTTGAATATTCCAAACTTTTGGTTAAATATATATATATATATATATATATATATATATATATATATATATATATATATATATATATATATATATATATATATATATATAAATATATATAAATATATAATATATATATATATATATATATATATATATATATATATATATATATATATATATATATATATATATATATATTATATATTTATATATGTATATATATATATATATATATATATATATATATATATATATATTTATATATATATATATATATATATATATATATATATATATATATATATATATATATATATATACTTCAGTGAATAGAAATTGCAAAACCAAGAAAACGACTAGATAATGAAATGAAAATTCGAGGAAAAGCTCATTATATAAGGTGGCAAAGAAGAGAATATTAAAAATAAAACAAAAAGTACAAGTGAAAAGTACATAGTTTTGTACTATATGTGATAAAATAAGGGAAGATGAGATGATTGAATACATTACATGTCACGCTTGGGTTCATACAAAATGTGCTGGTGCGATCAGAGCATATGTCGGTACCCTGAAGAGCCTGAACATCGAGAGGCGAAACATATGCCCTCCAATTAAAGGGATGGGTGGGGCTCGTCCCCAGTCAAGCTCCTAACAAAATGTTCATTTGGGCGGAGACGCAGGTTGTTGTGTGTTCCACATGAGATTGTGGAACCCAGCGGATGGGCGTATGTGATACTCAACTACAGTTATCTCCTTGGACGCTGTCCAAAGAAGTCTTACATTACATATATATATATATATATATATATATATATATATATATATATATATATATATATATATATATGTATATATATATATGAGCTTGCTCATATATAAAATTTTTTTTCAATATCAATCACATTTTAACAATCCAAACAACACAAGATGAAAACTCCTTTACAATAGGAAACTCGACAATTATCCAATAAAAAGGTTATTTAGCGTCGTTGTCTGAAATTCTTCGTTTCTGACAAGCCCTGAAATTTGAGGTAGGCAGTTTGTTGAAGGATTAGGGAAGGTAAACGAATTATACCCCTAATTCATCTGATAATGTACCGTATTGAAAAAGGCGTTTTTAAGGACAGAAAAGGTCATTCTTGTTCATTGTGATTTCGGTCGAGGTATCCGATATACCCAATAAAGCTCCAATAAATATTTATTTGTTTAATTTATCAAATAGTTATTTTATTGTTGGATTTACTGATGATTGGTCGCTCATTGAAATATAATATTGTCAATATACCAGAGGATTTTTATTTTCGAACCACTCGGCATTTATGAATAATTTTTTTAACGCACATTGTATAATAGTGAGACATATTCTATATTTATAGTAATTTATTCAATTCGATTCATAAGTTTCGTTCATTTTGTTACAACCTTACATATTATTGTTGTTTAATGTCAAAGCTGAAATTACTAGCACCAATTTTTCACACCATAACTAATTTTAAACGAAGCACGTCACCTTAAGAAAAATGCTTTATTAAATTAAAAGTTCAAAATGTGTACCATTTGAGTCTACACAAGCATTAACCAATTTTCCCGAGCACTTTGAAAATTACTTGGCATATTTCTAATCTGGCCGTCAATAATAAAATTATAGCCTGTACAAAACTAAAACAGTTGCACGTCATCGATGACGCTATTGAAGAATAGCAGAAATACCACTACATAAATATTAAAATAATCAAATGAAAAGTATTTAATAAATTTCAAATATAGAGCTGGATTCGGTTGGTAGCATATGAGACGTTGTTTCTAAACTTTTTGTATCTAAACGTTTACTTTCATTTTTTACCTTACGATCGAAAACAATTCTTTTAAGAACCACTACAGTGTTATAATTGTCAGTGTCGCGCCTGTAAAATGCTAAATCATTTAAATAGTCGTTATCAAATAATGGTCCATTTGGATATATTTAGTTTAAGTCATATATAATATAGAAACTAAAATAATTATTTTCTAGCGTGTTGTAGCAGCCTTAAGGTTGAGTAAGTCCACTGTTTTTCCAAAATTTTTATTTTAGATACATCATATTTCATTTTGACAGTAAAGATGGATTTATTGAAAAATTGGTTTTCGTAAAAATTAGCTTATTGATTACCATGGTGAAATGAATAAAAAAAAATATAAAATAGTTTGAAAACCAATTATTAAAAAACTTTAGAGCCATCTTTAATTTTTATGGTTAATGCTCCGTATCATAGTATGTTATTAAACAAGATTCCAAACAGCTCAAGGACTAAAGCTGCTATTCAAGATTGATTAACTAATAATAATATAGCATTTCCAATGGAAATGTTTAAAACTGTACTATTAAGAAATGTAATAGAGTACGTACAACATTATTCTTTTGATATATATCCTAAGTGGAAACTTCTCAGAAATAAACCAGGACAGAAATATTTAGTAGACAACTTAGCAGAACAATATAGGCACATAGTTTTACGTATTTCTCCATATCACTGCATTTTCAATACAATGAAACTTATATGGAGACTTTTAAAACATTACTATAATAAACACATGGTTACAAATGGTAATACTCAACAAGACCGTATAAACATGTGGCGTGAGGCACTTCACACTACTGAGATATGAAAGAATATGGTAAAGCATATAGAAAATGAAAATAATTTAAAAAAAAAACATTTATCGTCCGACTAAACGAATTGTTAAAAATGTGTATGTGTCTTTATTGAATAGGGGGCTTAATGTAAATGTAACCGCAGCAGAAACGTCTTCATTAATGAAAACACCATTGTCTACAGTTAAAGATATTGTGACGAAGCCAATTAAAGCTAAAAAAGTTCGTAGTGATTCTGGTAAAAGCAAATTTTACCAGAATTACCATTTTACATGCTGATTACGAGGATGGATGGGTTTCAAATTGTTTACAGTTGTCCTCCAAAAATATTAAACATTCATCTTTGGACTACCATGACGACACCACAGCAGAACGGTGTCAGCAGCAGCAATGTGTCTAAGGAGAGCGTAATTGTAATGGACAGTGCTAGTTATCATAACCAAAAATTAAAGTTCCTAATGCAATAATGGAAACTTAGAACTACATGTTAAAAAACGATATATAACTTGAAAATACATGTAAAAAATGTGATCTAGAAATATTAAAGACATTTAATATTAAAAAGGAATATGGATGTGATACCATATTGCTGTAATACCGATATAGGACGAACGGTTTTACGCCTTCCCCCGTATTACTGTATTTTTAATCCATATGAGGCATCACGTAAAATCACATGATAGAGCAGAAAACATTTATCCGACTCTAAGTGCAAGTGCTGCAACATTAATTAATTAGGAAGGTTGTAGATAGTGTTCCCAAAGAAAGTTGGATAAATTCGATTAACCATGTTATTAAAAGAGAATATTCCTATGTATCACTTACTAATAATATAAAACCACTTACTAATAATATAAACACACAAATGGAGAAACATTTCTCAGTGATTCTTTTTTGTAATAAATTTGCCTAACGAACAAAATTTTAAAGATATAAAAATGTTATAAAAAAATTTACAAACTTTTAACGTTTCGGAGGGTCCTCTCCCCTCGTTTTCAAAGGTAAAAGTAAAGCTTTGGGGTTAGAGGCGCATCAGCAACTGAGAAGGCTATTTAGCGACTGGGCCTACAGCTTAACGTGGGTTCCGAACCACGGTCATCAGCTACCGAAAACCCCGGTCAGCACCACCCCCCTCAGGCTATCAACCCTTGGTTTTGTGCTTAACCGAAAGTATTTCGAGAAGACTACCGACTGGCGAGTGACCAACGTAGAAAACCTCTCAGAAGGCATCCGGCCTTACCCAGCCTCGAACTGGCGTGACTGAGGGGTGATTCCTTGTCAGATTTTACACTCTTACCTAGAAACATTCACAAGAATTTTAGAAAAACTTTTTTGCCTGGCACGGGATTCGAACCCGTTCCGCATTAACTGCCGTAACGTAAGGCTGACGCCTTAGACACCACAGCTAATGTGGCTCCTGTTTTCAAAAGTAAACTAAAAAATAAATTATATTAATTTGTAATATATAAAGTAACTAGTGAAAGTAAATATATTTTTTTGTGTATATTGTACTTACATTGACCATACCCAAATACCCAAAAAATCTTATAAATAAATCGTTTAAAAATTTTGATACTAGACAAAACAGACAAGTTATTAATAACAATAATAATAACTCTCAAACAATTTCTCAAACAATTAATCTCACAATTCCTTATGTCTTCTTAGAAAACCTTCTTAGAAAGGGCGATTTTAATAAATCTAGAATTTGTCAACACGCATGGGAATCGGGTCATAAAATAAATTGGAATAATTCCAAAACGGTATTCACGGTAAAACGGTATTCAAAAACGGTATTAAAAGAATCGGTAATAAAATGCAAAAGATTAAAAGAAACCGCTGTAATTAATTTAAATAAAAATAACTGTATTGCTATGCCTTCGGTAGATTTAAATTCAATATGGTTCCCGATTCTTAAGAATACAATTAAACACATTTAAATATTTGAATACACAATTAGTACAATAAACAATCACACAGTAAACATTACCTATATATATATATATATATATATATATATATATATATATATATATATATATATATATATATATATATATATATATTTTTTTTTTTTTATTTGGTAGTATGTCACTGTCATGAAAATCTATTGTTGTCAATGTAAGTATCGTTGACATACACAAAAAAACATATATTTACTTTCACTCCTTACTTTATATATTACAAATTAATATAATTTATTTTTTAGTTTAGTTATGAAAACGGGGGGAGAGTACCCTCCGAAACGTTAACGTTAAAAGTTTGTCATTTTTTTATAAAATTTTTATATCTTTAAAATTTTGTTCGTTCAAATTTTTTACAAAAAAGAATCACTGAGAAATTTGTCTCTGTTTGGTTTTTTGTTTTTACCCAGTGATTCTTTCTTTACATAAGAACGGGTATTTTTGATATTTTTTGAGCTTTAGATAGTGACGAAAAACTGAAATAAAGGAAAAAAAACAATAGTTATGCCAATAATCCACAAATAGTTCTGTGATTATTTGTCTTCAAACATTATTTTATTTTTTTAATTGTTTCCAAAGTTTTTCAGTAGGGTTAAAGTCTGACTTAGACAAACGAATATAAAGTCTATTCAAAGCATTTAAATCTTATTGGGTTTATAAAAAAACAATAAAATATCTCTTTTACCTCTTTTTTATTGTTATTGTACCTTGAGCATTATATTTTAATACCCTTATTTCTGTTAATACCAACAATTACTACCTTTAATAGTGTCAATTTATAACAGGCGTTTGTTCGAGGGAATATTGACAAATAATTAATCTGAAGTGACTCTAGCAATTACTAAACTGCTTGAGATATTAGGTATGTATAATACAATGTTTTCATTTCAAAAGTAACCACCTTCATTATTTCTTTTAGCAATGAAAATTAGTATTGTCTGAATGATTGTGGCGTGTTCATATATTTTTTTCATTTTTTGGGCTTTTCGCCATGAACTAAAACTCAAAAAATTTAAAAAATATCTATTCTTATGTAAATAAAGAATCACTGGGTAAAAAACCAAAAAATAAACCGAGACAAAGTTCTCAGTCATTTTTTTTTCTGTAAATAACTGTTCAACGTTAACCTTTCTGGAAGTCTTCTCCTCCCGTTTTCAAAACGTATCTAAAAAGTAAATTATATATATATATATATATATATATATATATATATATATATATATATATATATATATATATATATATATATATATTTAAATATTTATATATTTATATATATATATATATATATATATATATATATATATATATATATATATATATATATATATATATATATATATATATATATATATACATATCATCATCATCATCATCAGCCCGTGTCGATCCACTGCAGGATACAGGCCTCTTCAGCATATTTCCAACTTTCACGGTCCTGGGTTTTCCTCTGCCACTCTAGTCCAATATACTTAATGATATCATCAATCCATCGTGCTTTCGGTCTCCTTCGCGGACGTTTGCGATCAAGCAGTATTCACTACAGGATTGCCTTGGTCCATCTGTCGTCCCATAGCCTCGCTATATGGCCTGCCCATCTCCATTTCAATTGCTTTACTCTTCCAATGATGTCACAGACCTTTGTTTGTTCCCTGATCCATGCGCAGGACTTTCTCTCTCGTCTTGTAATGCCAAGCATACATCTTTCCATTCCCCTCTGTGCCACCCGAAGTTTTTGAATTGATTGCGATGGGAGTGTCCAGATTTCACTTCCGTATGTCATAACGGATAGAACGCACTGATCGAAGACCTTTCTTTTCAGGCAAAGTGGTTGTTTGCTCTTAAATACTATGTTGAGTCTACCAAATGCCTGCCAGCCATATTTAACACGCCATTCCACCTCCCGGGCGGTATTCCCCTCCATTGAAATCCTTTGCCCAAGATATATAAAGCTGTCCACAATCTCCAAATTCCTTCCTAAAACTGAAATTCTTCTGTCCTGAGCGAAGTTATTGAACATAACCTGACTATTTTTCAGGTTCATTTTCAAGCCAAATGGTTCACCAGCACTTTGCAGTTTCTGTATGCGTCTTTGCAGCTCCTCTGGATCTTGTGAAAGGAGAACGATATCATCTGCAAATCTAAGATGGTTTAAGTTTGCACCATTGATCTTTACACCATCCTGTTCCCAATTCAGTTTACGAAATACTTCTTCAATGCCAGCCTAGAAAAGAATAGGCGATATTGCGTCACCTTGCTGTACACCTCGTTCTACATTAATTCCCACTTCAAGATCATCAAGGTGACTTGTGGCTGTAGCTCCATCATATATCGATCCTAATAGGTTAACATATGCTTTATCTACCCCTTGACTAAGCAGTGCAGCCATTACTGCATGCTTAGAGATGGAGTAAAATGCTTTTTCGTAGTTGATAAAAGCCGAGCATAGTGGCATGGTGTATCCGTTGTGCATTTCTATGACCTGCTGTACAACCTGGATGTGATCCATTGTACTGAATCCACTTCTGAATCCTGCGTGTTCTCTTGTTTGTGCGTCATTCAGTTTTTTTAATATACTTTTAGAAATTATCTTAGGGAAAACTTTGTACATTACTGATAGGAGGCTTTTTGGACGGTAATTCTTTAAATCTTCCTGTGCTCCCTTTTTATATAAAAGGACCACTTCTGCATTTTTCCATAAGTCAGGTACTTTTTGTTCTTTGAGGCATTCTGAGTATAATTTTGCCAGTGTTTTATGTAACGTCCGACCACCAGCTTTAAGCATTTCGACAGTTACACTGTCCTTTCCTGGAGCCTTGCCGTTTTTCAGCGATTCTATAGTATTTGTTATTTCCTCCACTAAGATATCTGGCATTTGTTCTTCCGTGGGTATTGTTGTCTTTGATTGGTTCTGATCCTCATATAACTGGGAATAAAATTTTCTGACAACCTTTAACATTTGCGTACGCGCCCTGCATACTGTGCCATCCTCACGCCTTAAGGCATATATTTGCGTTCTTTTGTTTCTCAGCTTCTGTTTAGCCTTGTTAATTCCGTTGTTTTTTTCTAGGGTGTTGAATAGACGCGTGTCCTCTCTGATACGTTTTCTTATAGTTTTGCAGAGCTCAGTGTACTCGACTCAGCCAAAAGGACTACCTGCATTTCTCATTGCCCGCCGTTGCTTCATTAAATCAATGGTCTCACTGGAGATTTTTGTCTGTTTGAGACATTTTTCTTCCGGTGTTATTGAAGCAGCCGTTTGAAGCATATTGTTGGCGATTTCATTATATTAAACTGATAGTTCCACTTCCACCGGATCTTGTAACACAGCAAACCGGTTTGACAAAGCAATCTCAAAATCGCTTCCTTTCTCCATTTATTTCCCAGAATCCACTTTGCCCTTCTTTGAATTTACCATTCTTTCGCGTTCTCTTCGACAGTATATATATATATATATATATATATATATATATATATATATATATATATATATATATATATATATATATATATATATATATATATATATATAATATATATATATATATATATATATATATATATATATATATATATATATATATATATATATATATATATATATATATATATATAATATATATATATATATATATATATATATATATATATATATATATATATATATATATATATATATTTAGAAATTAATATATTTTTTTAGATTCGTTTTGAAAACCGGAGGAGAAGACCTCCCGAAACTAGAAAATATTTATATTTTTTTAAATTTTGTTCGTTAGGCAAATTTATTACAGAAAAAGAATTTCCGAGAAACTTGTCTCCGTTTAGTTTTTTAACCAGTGTGTTAGTTTTTAACCAGTGATTCTTTATGTAAGAACAGATATTTCTTTTGAATTTCAGATCGTGGCCAAATACTCAAAAAAAAAGAAAAAAATAAGTGCAAATTAGCTCTAGATAAAAAACATGTCAATTTAGATATCGATTCCTTACCTCCAGTCACCTCTTTCTAAACATTTTAACTGGCAACCACCATCTGTAACATATCATTTTAAAGGTCTTTATTTTTGTCTCTATTACGAGAACGAATTAACCGATTTCAATTTTTTAAATGCAGTTTAATTAGGATTTTCAAGATCGTTATAACGATATGTTACAATATAGAGGTGGTCATTTAAAAATGTTAGGTATTTTAAGTGACTGGAGATAAGAAGGTGAAACATCGGAGATGTAATGGACATTAGTTTTGAACTTTCCCGTCAATATCTAAATTGATATATTCTTGGTCTAGAGCTAATAATCATTGCTAAAAGAAATAACGAGGTACTTTTGATATGAAAGTACTGGATATATTTATGTATATATGAAAATATTGTATTTAGTTTTTTTGGTTTGGTACACCACGATCACCCGGCTTCAGTTACTATCGCGTTTCTATAAATTTAGTATTAAAATTAAGATTATAGACAGATGGACCTAAATCGGGAGAATAAGACTGATGATCGATAATTTCAATATCGATATCATCATCCACAAAAACAAAACACCATTTGGCCCAAATTTTGGTTAACAGAATTAATTCAAACACAAAAATCCAGCTCAAAAGCCTCTTTTTCCAACCGCATCTTTTTTTATATCCATGAATATTTTTACCAGACAATATTTTTAAAAAGATATACTTAATAATCGAAACTTTGAAAACTTCGACGGATTTTTGGTAACTGGGTTTGCGGGTAATACTAGAAGACAAGACAGTCTACGAACAACAAGATAAGCTAAAAACATGCGATGTGTAAGGAAAAGTGTTTGAGAAGCTGGAGGAACATCATTCTCACAACTCGTTGCACAATAGGGAATATAACGACCCCATCTTCAAATGCGTCCATACAAAATATAATTAGCGGATTTGGTTAAAAGGAATATCAACTTTTGCACCATCTGTATAACATTTCCTGTAAACAAAAACCCTGTACTTGTTTCTATAGAAACATCATTTATTTTGGCGATTAGCAATATTCAAGACCAATTTTCACTAAACCAGTCATTTAAAACGTTATCACAGAAAATTAGCTACGCCACTGGCCAATTAACGCGCACGATTTTATTACTCACGCGCTACTAAACCTTGTAAGCTAAACAGTTTAGACGTTCCCGGTACATTTAGGGCTTTGATTGATTTTATGGGGGAGTTATGCGAATGCCGCCGCTTCTGGGGGAAGGTGGACGTCGCCATCCATCTTCGCAATTGGGATCGGGATAGGCTTTGATTGAACTGATGATTTAGTATCAACTGCGAACTATCAAATTGACAGACCATATGCCGGTTGATTGGTTGACGACGTAAACTATATATATATATATATATATATATATATATATATATATATATATATATATATATATATATATATATATATATATATATATATATATATATATATATATATATATATATAATACATATATATATATATATATATATATATATATATATATATATATATATATATATATACGAGGGTTGATCCAAAAGTAAGTTTCCCAAAGAGCTGCAGCAGCGTTGGAAGCTGCTAGGCGAAATTCGACAACACCGCTGTGCACGGCAGATCCCCCACTCCCTTTTCCGCCCGCGAGCGCTGCGCTACGCCGCTCAGTCTTGGCTCAGCAGCCGTTCGCGATGGAGCCTCTTATTGTTGATCCCGCCAGGTGCGAAATTCGATCGGTTATTCGGTTTTTGCATGCGACAGGAATTCCACCTGTGGAAATTCATCGAAAGTTGACACAAGTTTACGGCGACAAGTGTATGTCCGTTCAAATGGTCCGACATTGGTGCAGGGAATTTAGTGACGGACGGAAGGAGGTTCACGACGAAGAGCGGAGTGGAAGACCTGCAGTTTCGGAGTCGATTGTCGAGAAGATCGAACGCGAAATGCTTCAAAACCGGAGAATCACCATCCGTGAACTCGTTGATAGGATTCCTGGGAGTTCTTACGGTACAGTGGAAAGAATTTTGACTGAAAAGTTGGGGTATCACAAGTGTTGCGCTCGATGGGTACCGCGCATGCTGACAGCAGAACACAAGGAGAAACGCCTCGATTGTGCTCGACAGTTTCTTCAAAAGTGTCAAGACGATAAGGAAGAATTTTTGGACTCCATCGTGACCGGTGACGAAACGTGGGTTTTTCATTTCACCCCCGAAACCAAAGAAAAGTCTAAACAGTGGCGTCACTCAGGGTCACCAGTCACAAAGAAGTTCAAGCAAACTCCTTCTGCTGGCAAAATCATGGCCACTGTCTTTTGGGATCGCAAGGGGATACTGCTGATCGAGTTCCTGACACCCGGGACAACAATAAACTCGGACAGGTATTGTGAGACACTCACTAAACTCAGGCGTGCTATCCAGAACCGCAGGAGAGGACGCCTGACAACAGGTGTAACGCTGCTTCACGATAACGCCCGACCTCACACTTCCCGCAAAACCCAGGAACTTTTGGAGCAGTTTGGATGGACTGTCATGCCCCACCCACCTTACAGTCCGGACCTCGCGCCCAGCGACTATCACTTGTTCCCCAAGTTAAAAGAACACCTGAGTGGCAAACGCTTCCGGAACGACGAGGAAGTGAAACAAGAGGTGCAGCGCTTTCTTAAGGGTTTGGCGGCGGAGGTGTACGACATGGGCATACAAAAGTTGGAGCACCGTCTACAAAAATGTGTTGATCGAAATGGCGATTATGTCGAAAAATAGAGGAAAGTTTCATCTTTCCGACGATGTAAATTTTAATGAAAATAAACATAGTTGTCTATTTGAAAAAATGAAGGGAAACTTACTTTTGGATCGACCCTCGTATATATATATATATATATATATATATATATATATATATAATACATATATATATATATATATATATATATATATATATATATATATATATATATATATATATATATATATATATATATATATATATGTGTGTGTGTGTGTATGTGTGTGTGTGTGTGTGTGTGTGTGTGTGTGTGAATGAACTTTTGAGCTATGCGGTCATGAGTCTATGCTTGTGGAAGAGTCACCTCTGGCGGACGGGTCAACTCAGAGGCCTCAGACTAACATTGTCCAAAATCTGCCAAACCGCATTTTACCAGCGTGGCAGATTACGGTCCATACCTTCAACATGGTATTTCAATATGTTTCAATACGACAGTACAATCTTAAACAAGGCCCTCATTCCCTGGAAGACAAGGGGCAACTACCTACTGCAGCGGGAACACCTACCCCATGGCAGAGGGTGCTAAGAATCACCGGGTTAGATCGGGTTGCCATTGGACTTTTGACATTGCAACGCTAAATATACGGACTATGAAAACGGAGGCCCGATTGCAAGAACTGTTAATCGAACTTGACAACATACATTGGGATATTATTGGGTTCTGTGAAACACGAAGAAAGGGCGAAGAGCTAATCAAACTGGAACCAACTGGACACGTACTCTACACTCGAGGTACGGAAAATGGCGGAATTGGATTCCTCATCAATCGAAAGCTGAAGAACAGTGTAGTAAAATTTGAAAGTATATCTGACCGACTAGCCCAATGCGTCATTCAGCTAAATAAAACGTTTAGGCTTCAAATCGTCCAAGTTTATGCACCAACTGTAAGCCATAGGGATGAAGAAAATGAGAAATTTTATGATGATCTGGCCCAGCTTTTATACAAGGAGAAATGTAGATACAAAATCCTTATCGGTGATTTTAATGCCAGAATTAGAACAACAAGAACAGTCGAAAATGCAATTGGCCCATATGGAATCGGTGAGCCAGACAATAGAGGGGACAGATTGGTTGATTTTGCTGAAGGGCAAGAACTATATATTATGAATTCATTCGGAAAGCCCATCTGAGCTCACAAGTGAAATTGACTACATCATGACCAACGATAAAACAATATTTACAATTGTACTGTCCTTAACAATTTTAAAGCTGAAAGTGACCACCGAATGGTACGAGCAAAAGTTAGGATTAACTGTCGAAGAAAACGCTAAAGAATAGTAAGATCAAAGAAGGGCAAAGTGGATTCTGGGAAACTGCTGGAGAGAGGAAGCGATTTTGAGACTGCTTTGTCAAACCGGATTGCTATGTTACAAGATCCGAAGGAAGTGAACTATCAGTTCAATATGAAGAAACCGCCCACAATGTGCTTCAAACGGCTGCTTCAATAGCACCAGAGGAAAAATGTCTCAAACAGACAAAAATTTCCAGTGAGACCATTGATTTAATGAAGAAACGGCGGGCAATGACAAAATGCAGGTAGTCCTTTTGGCAGCGTCGAGTACACTGAGCTCTGCAAAACTATAAGAAAACGTATCAGAGAGAACACGCGCCGATTCAACATGCAGTTAGTGCCAAAAACCCTGGAAGAAAACAAAAGAATTAACAAGGTTAAACAGAAGCTGAGAAATAAAAGAACACAAATATATGCCTTAACGCGTGAAGATGGCACAGTATATAAGGTGCGTACGCAAATGTTAAAGGTTGTCAGAAAATTTTATTCCCAGTTATATGAAGATCAGAACCAATCCAAAACAACAATACCCACGGAAGTATAAATACCAGATATCTTAGTGGAAGAAGTAACAAATACAATAGAATCGATGAAAAACGGCAGGGCTCCAGGAAAGAAGTAACTGTCGAAATGCTAAAAGCTGGTGGTCGGACGTTATATAAAAACTGGCAAAATTATACCCAAAATGCCTCAAAGAACAAAAAGTACCTGACTTATGGAAAAATTCATAAGTGATCATTTTACATAAAAAAGGAGCACATGAATATTTAAAGAACTACCGTCCAATAAGCCTCCTAGCAGTAATGTACAAAGTTTTCATTAAGATAATTTCTGAAAGAATATTAAAAAAAACTGAATGATGCACAACCAAGAGAACAAGCAGGATTCAGAAGTGGATTCAATATAATGGGTCACATCCAGAAAAAGCATTTGACTCCATCTCAAAGCATGCAATAATGGATGCACTGCTTAGCCAAGGGGTAGATAAAGCATACAAGAACTGCAAAGGGCTGGCGAACCATTTGGCTTGAAAATAAACCTGAAAAAGAGTCAGGTTATGTTCAATAACTTCGCTCAGGACAGAAGAATTTCAGTTTTAGGAAGGGATTTGGAGATTATGGACAGCTTTATATATCTTGAGCAGAGGATTTCAGTGGAGAGGAATACCGCCCGGGAGGTGAAACGGCGTGTTAAATATGGCTGGCAGGCTTAACATTGTGTTTAAGAGCAGACTCCCACTTTGCCTGAAAAGAAAAGTCTTCGATCAGTGCGTTCTACCCGTTATAACATACGGAAGTGAAACCTGGAAACCCACATCGCAATCAATTTAAAAAGTTCGGGTAGCACAGAGGGGAATGGAAAGATGTATGCTTGGCATATATGAGACAGAAAGTCCTGCGCATGGATCAGGAAACAAACAAAAGTCTGTGACATCATTGGAAGAGTAAAGCAATTGAAATGGAGATGGGCAGGCCATATAGCGAGACAATGGGATGACAGATGGACCAAGGCAATCCTGGAGTGGATACCGCTTCATCGCAAACGTCCGTAAAGAAGACCGACCGAAGATATTTTCTTCATTTCTAATTATATTGGCCGTTTGTTAATTTTTTTGTAAAAATTCGTCTCGTGTATTGATTTCATCATGGTAAGCTAAATATTTCATATGACCCCACAAATAAAAGTCTAACGGATTAATGTCTGAGCTACCAGGTGGTCAAAGAAACTCACCGTCGCGCCCAAGCCATCGATGTGGAAAACGTTGATTCAAATAATTTCGCACTGTAACATTAAAATGCTATGGCGCCCCATATTGCATGAATCATATGTTTTCTCTTAAGTTTAGAGGTATACCGTCCAAAAGGTGTAATAAATGATTTTCTAAAAACTGCATTATTGATCTGCATTCAGTCTTTGACGAAACTCAAATGGACCGATTCAAAAATTATCGAAATATGTCTAGAAATGTTGCTCTCTTGGTATGTGTGGATTGACTGTCTGGCAAAAATGTCCTCGTCAATAAACAGTATATTTTTCAATAACATGGGGTCTTCGTTTTTTTATGTAGTAGATTTTTATAAAATTCTGATCTAGCTGGAAAATGTTGTGGCAATAAATTTTGAATAGGCGAAAAACAGTAGAGAAACATTTTTTTCTTTATAGAGGACTATTGAAACGGTAGATTTGCTAATTTCTATGGATGCCTCCAAACCTCTAGTGCTTAGTTCATGATTTTCCGCGATACTAACCAAAATGTGCTCTTCTTATTCTACCGTTATACGTTTCGGTCGTCCACCAGGATTGTTGTAATAAAACGATCCTCTTTCGCCTAACTGATAACTGAAAATTCTTTGAAAAATCTGTCGATCTGGAATGATTCTGGTTGGGTAGAGCTCTTCATACTTTCTAACTGCAGTGCGACTCATGTAATTTACTTGTGCGTAAACGCAGAGCATATCCCTTAAAACATGGTTAGGAAACTGATTAGGCCTGGGTATTTTTTCCAAATTATTTAATAGCAACTCTAGATTGGAGAGATTTATTTCCACCTACATTTAATAGGAGAGATAGAAAACAATGACAGTTGTCATCGAGACGTAATAATTGGTACACAGTATTCAAGGCACACTTTGTGAATTGCATATTTTTCAGCCATTAACAATATGTACAATGGAATATTCAAACACGAATATCTCGCAAACAGTGTGAGATATCGATATTGACCAAGGATACCTTTTTTACGTGGAAATTATAAATATTTTCTGTTTTAAAGTCAAAATATACCTAGCTTTATAAGGTGACAAATACTAAATAAGTAGGTAGCAAGCGCCCTCTAGGAATTAGTCTCAAGCTGGTTCAAATTCGGATTTATCGCCTTTGAAAACCCAACTACTCCATTTTGAATCTGATACTTTAACCATTTTTAAATTATCCCGATTTTTCGAAAATTTAGTTTCACTTTTAACATCCTGTGTCTTTTTAATGACTAACTTTTGCCAACACATTTATTGACAAAATCGTCTTATTTTGATTTTTACCAGTTACCCATTACCAGTTACTCTATGGCGGATAAGTAATGGGACATCCTGTATATGGTCTGGTTTCTTTTAAAAGGTTTACATAATTAAAATGAGAGTGTGACACTTTCCTTACCCTGTATTACAAAATGTTTGATTATTTTCCTTATAAAAACCGCAATGTCACAAATAATCTCTCAAATATGATAATTATAAAGAGCTCACGCTGCTTCCGGATTCTCCACAGTAATCGATTGTGTGATTTTTTGTCATTCGGGCGTGGACTCGGTTTCCAGGGCGATCCGGCCTCCGTTCGCCGACGTCAACTACAAAAAAAACCAAAGGAAAAGAGAAAAGAGTGTCGTGACTTTTCCGCCGCTGAATTATTTCCGTCGCACGCGTCCCCATTTTCCGCCATAATTCACGGACACACCTGAAATTTTCAACTCGGCTCGATCTGCCGTTAAATCGAAGTTTATTCGGCCTTTGGGAAATCAGCTTTAGTCGGCTCGGCTTTCTCCTACCTCCTGCCGCTTCTCCTTCGCCGTTCGCCTCCTACATTATTTCGTTTTCAGTTTTATCCGATTTTAATAATGCAATTTGGACCCGAACCAAGAACTTGTCGCCATATTCGTCCTCTCCACAGATACAGTCTATTCGTTTACATATGCAAGATAAAAATTTTGAAAGAAACATTTGAACTGATGAAAAAAGTTGATGATGATGATTGCTCATCTCGTACACGTGTGTTCGAGTGGTATAAGCGGAATGTGAAATGAATAACCGAGGAATTAAATTCGATCAAAGAGGTGATCGAGCGCCGTCCAGTTAGTTTTTGTTTCATGATAATTCTCACGACCATCGTTGTTCGTGATTTTTTGGTGAAAAAACAAGTCTGTTTGCTTCAGCATCCTCTACATTCGCTTAATTTAGCTGCGTGTGAGTCCAAAAAGCCGTCATGACGGCAATTAAGTCAATTCCCGTAAGATATAAAAAAAAGCAAAAATGGGTGATTTTAAAGCCCAACTAGGGAAAGAAAGAAAGTACAAAAAAGCAGTCGAGAGTTTTTCCGCTCATAAATGGTCTAACCATAATGGCAGAAGATTGGTTAAACTATGTTCGCAGTTTAATCTAAAAGTAATGTCAACCCATTTTAACTAAATAATCAAGACAACTGCAAAGAACTTGCGAAATATTTTGAGCAACTACTAAACTGTCCTGAGCCCTTAAACAGATTACCAACACTAAACCCTAAACAAACAAATCCATATTTATTACCACCGAATGAAAATGAAATAATTAGGGCAAATCAAACGACTTAAAAATAACAAAGCTTTTGTACAAAATTCTACAAGAAGTTTGGCGAACTCAACGAATTCCGGAAGATTGGAAGGCTGCTCTAATCTATCCACTACATAAGAGAGGAGATAGAACAGATGTAAACAACTACAGAGGGATATCTCTTCTCCCAGTTTGTTACACAATTCTATCTCAATGTCTACTAGACAGAACACAGGGACAGTTATAACGATGAAGAAAATTGGTGACGATCAAGCAGGTTTTCGATCGGGCCGATCTTGCCCGGAACAGATCCTAAATCTAAAGTTGATCCTAAGACATCAAAACTATATAATAAAAATCTCGTCTGTACATTTGTGGATTTCAAAAAAGCATATGATACTATCGACCGCGAATTTTTATTCTAGATCTTGAAAGAACGAGGAATAGATCTGAAAACACTGGCCATTATTAAAGCAACGCTAACTAACACAATGTCAAAAGTTAAATTTATGGGTAACATCTCAGAGCCGTTCGAAATTAAAACTGGAGTGAGACAAGGGGATGGACTCTCGCCACTCTTATGTAGCTGTGTTTTAGAAAAATATAGGAGTGGTGTGTAAAAAAATCGGCCCCGAATAATGACCAGCCCATTAGACTGGGGAGAACGAACATCAAAATAGACTGTCTGGCGTTTGCTGATGATGATCTAGAAATTTCAGCTCAAGAGATATTAACGACACAAAAACAGATTGAAATCCTAAAAGAAACAGCAGAAAAGGTTGGACTTTTCTTCGAATAGACAAAAAATGCGTATCTGAAAACACAAAACTGAGACATTACAATACAGTTATTAAGCCAGAACGTCTATATGGCGCAGAAACGCACACTTTGAATAAAAAGAAAGACATCGAGGAGATTGAAAACAAAGAAAGAAAAATTTTAGGCCCCAAATGTCAATGTCAAAGCGAAGTCATTTTTGAATATAATCAGTTGCAGAATGCAGTTGCAGAATTCAGCTGCGCAGAATCAGGTTTCAAGAAAGTACCTTTTGAGAGGGAACGAACGTCTGTGGATACGAACGAACGATGGATAACACAATGTAGAGCGAGTACATTTGGTATAGCTTGTTTCAAATGCGCTATGAAACCCTTATGACGTTCCATCAGTAGCAGCTGACAAAATATTACGAATAGGAAATTCTTTCTCTTGAAAAAACTTGTTCATGGTATTAAATATTGATTCTCCCCTATTATCGATTTCGAAACTTTTACTAAATAATAACTCTTCAGTGCTTCGTTATTTGGTAGAGTTCACTGGAGGGTGGTACCACCCCCGTTAGGAACCTAAGATTTAGATACGCAGTTGATTTGCCGAATTCTTATTTGGATAAATGAAAGCAACTTGATAAAAGTTCTGCAAATACCATTTTTGGCATTAAAATAAAAATAAATTAAGAGTCGAGATCAGAATTCCACCACGGAACTACCCCATATCTCCACCCCTGTTAATTGACCCTCGGTATTTTAGCGCAAATATAATGGTCAATTTACCTCGTGGAATCGTGGGCGGCTGTGGTCACGCATCTGTCATCGGACATTAGCACGAACCGTCCATTGTCCAGCAGCGGGGTGTCTATATTGGCCGTTTAATTGTCGATAGAGTTCGATACGTCCGAAACAATCACCGCTGCCCGATTATGTCGTCTTGTTGGCCAATTTGCGGTGTGGGATCGACGAACGGACAGATGTTGCGGTCGTTTAGGTGTTAAAATCGCTGAAAGAGTACTTTGGAGTTTGGGGTTCTAATTACTGATCCTAGTTCGTTGTTTGAAAACTACTGTCAGATATATTATTATTATTCCTTTTTATATTTTTCCCAGCCAAACTGGATTTTAAATGAAGTGCTGATAACCGTTCTCTGTATTATTGTAAACAGATTTTCGTTTAGTCCCAGAATTTTGATGTTATTTTTTAGATTCTTTGGTATAATGGCAGTTTTTACACTGCAAACCCTGTCATCTCTAACTTAACTCTCTTTTTGATAATAGTTCTACATTTGTCTAATCAAAAGTGCATATTAATATCAGTTATAACTATCTCTACAACCTGAATCGTTATTGCGTTTTTTTCATATAATTAACATAACCCCACAAAAAATAATCCATTTACACTGTCTTGAAGTTGTCCTTTCGACTAAGGATGGCATTGTGTAATATTAAGAATTTTACTCCATATTATTTCTAACTTATAACTTCAAAATAATTATATAACCGGAGTGTGATTTTTATTCTCTAAATTAAACCCGAATAAATTCTAAATAAAAAATGTATTCTAGCTCTCAATATGTTCTCTTTTTTTTCGTTAAATAAATTATAATATAATTATTTCTAAGTGTTCCTAATAATTTGGCAATCTACACTATATTAATATGAGTTTGTAGGTATTATTTTATCAATTTCATGCAATACACAAGCATAAACAAACACTTACCAATAATGTATCGATTTCATATTGCACCACACCAAAATAACCAATAAAAAAAAACACGCAGAATATATGTCTACATAAAAAAACACCAACAATTTGATACTTTGTTAATATAAATATAACAACTTTTAACTCGAAAGACACATGTTATCTGACACAATATAACATTAATTCATCTATTGCATCTATTGCCAACTTCTAACTACTAACAAAAAATATGTTTATATTTTAAAACATTTTTTCTTATAGAAAAAAAACATAATATAGAATTTAACAGTAAATAAAATATTTTTATGCAGTCTTCGGTAGTATAGTGGTAAGTATCCCCGCCTGTCACGCGGGAGACCCGGGTTCGATTCCCGGCCGGAGAGAAACTTTTTTTAATTGTTTATTATTTTTTTTTGTAAATATGAGTTGTAAATTTAATATAGCAAATAAAAAAAAATTAACGCAAGAATTGAATGTTTTTTGAACAGTCCTTTTTATACTAAGCTGGAGTATTTAGTTACAATATATACATTTTACTGAGTTAGAGACCGTTGGATCGGAAGACTCTTAGATATAATTAAAGAATATGACCGTCAACTACCAGGTGAAGCGATTAATAATTTTTAATTTTTGTAAGAGATGGCGCTGGAAACAAGGGTAAGTTCAGAGTCTAATCTCTTATGATATTTTGTTACTACGACATTATCTTTCCAAACTTCCTAAACGATTTTGAGTTAACATCATATTTTTTTTCTGTGGTAAACATGTAGAGTTTGGTTTTTCCCATTTTCAAATAATCGATGACGATAATACCTTACGAATTACAGAGAATAGTGGCTGTGATCTTGCTGATCAATGGAAGTATTCGCTTTTTTCGGAGTATGTTTGCCGGATTAAACCCACTGTTTTGAAAGGTTTCTTCGTTTATGATGTGTAATGCTAAACATAGGTCTCGTCAACAACGTTGTGAAGTGGCCACGAGATACCAATGGAGCTGATATTCTTGAATAATTTGATCACTTTTACGATCGCACCTCCAACTATTCGAAAAGATTCTGACTCTTTTCTGTGTCCTCGTAAGTTAAAGGAATCGAAGCAATTACCAGGAATAATGTCTGAATGATTGTGGCATGTTCATATATTTTTTTCTTTATTTGGCGTTAATTTTATTTTATTTTATTTTCTTTTACGTGGCGAAAAACTCAAATAAAGAAAAAAATTACCAGGAATCTCGAAAGAAAATTTAATTGGATTCTACATAACTAATGAGTTTATTTAATATTATTATGTATTTTTCTTTGGATAGAACCAAAATATTCGTTAGTAGCTATGTCAGGATAACGAGGAGAATCACCTGTCACAAAAATGATCGAACTATTTTCTTTTTATTATTGCGGTCGAGTTGAACCGCATTCAAACGGTACCTAAAACGAATTGTATTGACCCGAGACTTTTTACATACAACTAATTCTTTGACGCAGGGGTTTCCGGAAAAAATATTTGGTTTCTGTTACGGTTATCGATGAGAACCTCTTATAACAGAAACGGAATACATTTTCACAATATCGGTCGGTTAAAGCGCAAAAGTAATAAAACCATCAACGTTTGTCCCTGTAAATATTTTCGGTTTTATATTGGTGAATTTGTCAAATTTTTTACGGACCAGTTTGTTTGAAATGATGAACGAGGGTTGTAAAACTAGTTTATGAAGCCGTTTTCGCTTGGTTCGTTTAACAATTATTCCGAACATAAATAGAGAATATATATCTTGTTATATTGACAAGATATTTACTAATAAAATTCTTTTTTCCGAGCTTTCTGTTTCGCAAAAGTATCAATAACATCATCAAAGTTTAAAGATCGGGCTATACCATTTTCAATAGACAGAATAGCCAAGTTACGAAGCCTGTCTTGTCCCATCGAGATCTTTCAGCACTAGCTGTAGTCACAGGAATTGTAACAAACAACATTAATGCAGCAACAATTTTTAGAGCTTTTTTTCATAGTTCAATGTCATTTAAATTTTGCCAAGAGGCAGGTTGCAAAACACTGAAACAAAACAAATTTAATTTATTGGAAGTAAACGTGATTTGAGTTGATTAATAATGATGTCCAATACCCGATAAAATGTTTACTTTGAACAAACTGTTCAGATCTTGGAGGCGCCCAATCTTCGCAACGTTCGACAAAATGGCGTTTCACCTTCCTCTGAAGAGTTTTAGAAAATTCGGGGTTGATGGACTATTTTTCTGCTACACTATTTGCTTCCTTTTTTAAGTTTTCAAATTCATGTCCATACCTTTCCAATCCTTCCAGACAAATTTTCAAACGTTTTAAGACATTTGAAAGATCGGTGGCTTTAGACAGAAGTGCTTTAGATGCTGCATCGATAGTTTGTAGAATTTTGCAATGGAAAACCAATAACATAATAAAATTGTAGTTCTCAAACTTCTGTAGTTCATAAAACTTGATAAGATATTCCATATTTTGATACTATGCCCAAAAAAACATAAATTTGTTAAACTGTTCTTAAAAAAATTGTTGCATATCAATCACCTCTCTTACTGCATTAATTACCAGGTTTAAGTTATGAGCAGCACAGTGAACATATACCACATTTGGCTCGATATCTTTTATGAGTTTTTGAACTCCACCATATTTCATACCTAGCACCATCATTTCCTTGTCCTCGACACTTATTTAGAGGTATATTTTGGTCATTTATAAATTTAATAATTTGGTTGGACATTGCTAAGACAGTTTGGTCCTTAACTTCATGAAATCCTAAAAATGATTATTTAATGACGAGCGCCTTTGGGATTCAATGTTCGTCTTTCTCGATCATACAATAACGGTAAAGTTCACACATTTGATCTGTTTTTGAAATATTTTGAGTCTTATCGAATATGATAGAGTAAAATCGTGCGGCATTTATTTCATTTATGAGTGACTTTTCAATTTTTAAAATCAGAACAGAAATGTGCTCAGTTTTTATTTTTGGACTTAAGTAAGTTTTTTCTGACCCTTTGGTAAAATCGGATCGTATTTCTCAACAATATAATAACTCAACAATATTCAAAAAGCTTCCTCGGGAACTTGGATTATTGCTATCTGCCTTTTCTCTGTGGCAACGAAAGGCTAAATTATACGTTGAACGTGTCAGAACGTGTCGTCATTGTTGATACGTAAGACAAGAATCGAAGTGAATTGTCGATGTCTCGTGTCTTTCTATAACGTCTACAATATGTTTCCAGTCGTTATAGCCTTCCATCCAAATATTTTGTATTTTTCTAGATGCCCGATTTGCGAATAACCAACATGGTTCACAATACGCCTTCTGAAGTATTAAGGAATAGGATATACGTATACGTTCAAGTTTCACGCCAAACTTGGAAACAATATAGTAATGGTGTTCTAGGAAAGATCTATTGTCATCGTCTTTTAAGAAAGGACCCTTAGGTTTACAATGTCCGTTTTCGATCACGAACTATTTCACTTGATCATTTAGTTCTTTAAAATTAAACTTATCAGTAATATACGTTGAAGATACAATATTGTTCACAAAATATGATTCACTTTGATTTTTGCTTATACCTTGTGGTTGTTCTGGATTTAGATATATACTGGTGTCGGGTGCTGCATCTGCTATACTGTTACTTTTAGTTACGTCCAATTCTTCACTTTCGAAGCACTGTTCACTCGCTTTTTCATCAATAAAGTCATCATTCTTAAAGTACTGACTAATTTTAGGTAATTTTTTATTTTTTTCTTCAGACTCCCTCTTTCTCTTTCCTTTTTCGCTCCCACTTAGATATTTTCTAGAACTAGACATGTTGATATCTAACTTTCACAATTAACTTTACTTTGCCCCTATTTGCAGATTCAATAAAACAAAAACTACGAAAAATCAAAGGTAGAGATGACCAATTGTCATAACAATCAAACGAAGAATGCGGGTTGGGCTCCCGTCGGGTTGGGGGCCCGTGGGATTTTGCCCGCCCTGCGTCTTAAAGAACAAATAATAACATTGATAATAATTAAAACACTTGGTATTTCTTTCAAAGTATATTCAAGATATTTCCTGACTGGTTTCTGCTTCGCGACCGTTCTCATAGTTATGTTTAAATTTAAAAGGTTTATACATATTAATATTAAGTTTAAACATAACTCTCTTTGAGAATTGTCGCGTGGCAAACAAATACCAACAAGTGCCAACTGCGCAATCAATCGAAACTATAAATAATGACATTATGTTTTGAAAATAATATCGTTCAAATGTTAATCTCGGCTTCGTCTGGTGGAATCCAATCTGGTTTCGAATCGTTTTTCACATATATCGCGTGATATATTTTCAATGGTGGCCTGAATGTTTCGTTTGAGTCAAGAGTTGTTCGATGTTTATATTAACAGAATTTTCCAATGGGGGCGTTTGAACTATGACAGTGTATAGAGGCCATGTTGGAAAGTTACAGTTTTCAAATTTGGAGATTATGTTAGTTAATCATTTTGGAAAATTCCAGTCTTGAGTAATGCGTGCAAATTATTTAACTTTACTGTCAAAATGACTGCTTAGTTCGAACTATGTTCATAGAAATATCTAGATATTTATGCAAAATATGTTATAGAGAAAAGTTTACATTACAAAAGAATCTTATTGTCAAAGCCGCCACGCTCGTTCATAGATCTTACATCTCCTTATGACACCGTATTGGAAGAAGATTGTCTTCAAACTATAAGAAATGATCCTATGTGAAAGGGTCTGCGGCCTGATTTAAAACATGGTAAGAAACCGAAGGATCACAGTCCACCTCAACGATAAAAAAAGATGTGAAAAGACTATTAAACACGGACTATCTCAAGGACCAGTGTTAGCAACTGCAATATTTATATATATGTATATATATATATATATATATATATATATATATATATATATATATATATATATATATATATATATATATATATATATATATATATATATATATATATATATAAGGGTGAAAACCCCATGTCACCCCAGATATCATCTCCTGATAATTTATATATGCAGATAATATGGCCCTGAGTGTACATCGTCATGACTTCTGTGGCAAAGACCTCACAACTGATCTGGCAGTTCTCGAGTTATACTATAGAAAATGGCGACTAATACCTAATCCTTCTAAATTAGAGGTCCGAGCTTTTCATCTTTCTACGTGTCAAGCTTATGCTGAACTGGGCGCGGTTCTTGGGGCAAAAAGGCTAAGGCACATCCCATCCCGACTTATCTTGGAGTCACCTTGGACCGATGCCTCATTTATAGGCAGCATATCTTCTGAGTGGCACAAAAATTTGTTAAGGCCCGAAACAATATTGTTCGTCAATTGACAGGATCATCCTAGGCAACAAACGGCCAGACACACCGAACATGGTTCAAGAAGTCGCCTACTCCTCTGCAGAATATTGTGTTCCTGTCTAGTACAACAGTACATACTTATAAACATACTTATAAACTGGATTTCCACTTGAATCACACTATTAGGACCATAACTGGCACGGTGAAATCGTTAGGACATGAACAACCTGCCACGGTATATTTCAAGTATAGGTTGAAATCGCGCCATTCAGTTATGACAGATACACTGGAACTTGGAAAATAGCGTAGACTTTAATGAAAGGTGGACATCTCTTCTTCAAAACAACCCTACCAGGAATGTACACCTTATCAACCTGAGGAATAAGGAAATGCTGGGTTTGAACCTCTCCAAGAGGACGTGGAGTGGTTTAAACAGGTTTAGAACCGCCCATGGTAGATGCAATCACATGTAGCATAAATAGAAGATGGAGATTTCCCCTGGATTTAACTGCGGTGATCTACATCAAACAATGAACCATCTGGTGAATACCTGCCCCTTGAGTCTCCCAGGTGGCCAACGGGAACTCAATGATATCACGCCAACTGCGCTGAAATGGCTCAACATGGATGTGGATCTCGACGTGGATGAATATCGGCCTAAGTACATCGTACATCTAAGTATCAGATTGGTCCTAATTTCTAGTTTCATAAGAACAAGCAAAGAAAGGGAAAGGGGTATAATTAAAGGTACTTTACTAAGTTTACAATAGTTGGGTTATATCAATCAAATGAACCAATAAACAATACAATATATCATCAAAGTAAATTGTTTTGTAAGCACCAGCGGGAAAAAGAAAACGGGAACGAGAACGATAGGAGGGAAGTGGTCATAGAAGATGTTTAACAGATATGAATACGAAATTGGAACATGATAGCAAAATGTCAGATCGAATTATAAATCCTTCCAAATAATAATATAAAAGGAAAAAATAATTCATATCATTTAGTTTCTATTATGACAGTAACAAGGATTAGCACAGTATCTAATCGTTGAAATCTCAATAAACCAATAAAACTGATCGATGTGATGCATTTATCCACCATGGTCCTGACTGGTTCCGAATATCTGGCGATCATTAATAAAACTACAATAAATCACGTATAGTTGAAATCGATTTTCTATTAAATGGCCCAACTAGGAACTATCGGGGTGGTTTCCAATAAGAACAGGGGCGAAATAAGAATTTTTTGTGATAAAATTTGAGTTGGTATTTCCTTTCAGAGTTCTTTTTATACATAGAACATTAACATAAATAGTTCTTAACCCTTTACCGTATACAAAGCCATACATGGTTGCTTTTGAATATAAAACTACAGTAAGGAGCATGTGATTCTGTAAGTGGTACTAGAATGGTAGCTTCATATGGCCGACAACTGTTTCCGTTTTGGCAGTATGAATAAAAACAAGAAACTGATAAAAGTTTAAAGTTATTTAAATAAATACTGTATGTTGTATTAAATTAACGAAGACTTACTAAATACGGCAGAGAAATGTAAACATTTAAATTAATTAAAAAAAGTATTGTATATTAGTAACGAACCAATTATACCAGTTAATGAAGAAAATAAATCTAATCCTGAAAAAGTAAATAAGTCCTGGGAAATTCTGAAAAAGACTATCTTTAAATCCTGTTGGGTGATTTCAACGCCCAACTAGGGAAAGAAAGAAAGTACAAGAAAACAGTCGACAGTTTTCCCGCTCATAAATGGATTAACCATAATGGTAGAACATTGGTTGAACTATGTTCGCAGTTTAATCTAAAAATAATGTCAACCCATTTTAAGAAGAAAATAACAAAACAAAAGACCTGGAGGTGCCCAAACACGTACATGGGTGAATTTCAAATTGACCATGTTGCCATTTCGTACCCCAATTATAAAGAGATTTTGAATGTTCAAGTCAGGAAAGGAGCAAATATAGACACGGATCACTACTTGACTAGAATCAAACTTAGCTTAAAACCTCGAAAACTTATCCAAAAGAGATTGCTAACACCAAAGTTCGACCCTACGAAAATAAAAGCAATCCTAACTGAAGAGCTTGATAAATAACCAGTGCAGAACTGGCAAGAATTGAAACAAAAAATTATTAAAACAAACGTTTTCTACGGTTTTGTAAAGGGACAACTTTAATCCCTTTACAAAACCGTAGAAAACATCCGTGCTACAAACGCCTCTAATTGTACTTCGCGTGGTCCACCAGGGCCTATACGTGAATAATAATAATATATATATATATATATATATATATATATATATATATATATATATATATATATATATATATATATATATATATATATATACATATATATATGTATATATATATATATATATATATATATATATATATATATATATATATATATATATATATATATATATATATTTCTAAACTTCTCGATACACGTTTCGCTAATTATGTTAGCGTTATCAGGAAATTAAATCATCTCTTGATAATGCTAACATGGTTAGCGAAACCTGCGTCGAGAAGTTTAAAAAAATGATTTGGCGTATATTAGTGATAAATCTCTTCGAGCCTGTTCATAAGATGGATTATTCCCCTTCTTTAAGTTGTCGGTATTGTCTTTTGTATAACCTGGTGTATTTGGTTATGCTTTTCCATTTCTTCCTCTGTCATTTGTCGTTTTTATGTATTCCATTTTCCAGTCTGCAATGACCAATGCATTTATATCCTTTTGTTCCTCCTCTCTCCATAGAGTTTTTTGCATTCTCCTCTCAAATATGTTTTCTTATAATTTTGCAAAGCTCGTCATATTTGAGTCTGCCAAAAAATTCCCTGCATTCCTCATTATTCAGTTATTCATTAAATAAGATTCATTGGAGATTTTTAACTGAAACATTTTTCTGTCCTTGTCGTATGTATATATATATATATATATATATATATATATATATATATATATATATATATATATATATATATATATATATATATATATATATATAGATATATATATATATATATATATATATATATATATATATATATATATATATATATATATATATATATATATATATATATATATATACATATATCTATATATATATATAGATATATATATATATATATATATATATATATATATATATATATATATATATATATATATATATATATATATATATATATATTTGTCCCTTAGACAAAATTAATTTTGTATATGTGCAACGATTTTTTTTATCTACTACAGCGTTTTTGCAAATAGGCAATAAGTCTTAGATATAAACTCGAGAATAAACTCGCCAAAAAAAAATAAATTTCAAGAGTAAATGCTATGAAAGATATTTATCAAAATAATAAAATATAAAAAATTACATATTTTAAACAGTCCACTTCAATTGTTAGAACAGCATTTGGTAGTAGTCTCGCTTTTACCCTAGATGTTCGATCAAAACAATCTACATCAAAATGATGGGAACATAAAAACCTACTGGGGTTTGGAATAAAGTCTGGCTTTTTAATAAAATTAATTCACTGTGTTCTTCTATGTGGAATCTCCGAAAAATCTTTTAAAAAGGATAAACTGGTTTAATAACATGAAATCCAAATCAAAATGGAAGTAATAGTTACATTTATTAGTACAATAATTTCTGAAAACGATTATATAAAAAAAAGTAACACTCTGTATGATTAGTTATATTTTATAGATTATATGAGTAAAGTAATATGTTTTATATGTATCAAACGAAAACTAAAAAATAATCTGAATTTTTAAGGTCCAGGATCTCAGGAAACTAAACATTTTAGAACATACGTTAAAAAATTAAGTTCTTAAAAAAAGGTAATCACTAGCTTGAATAATATTATAATTATATTATTTTACCTAAATAAATTTGACTACGCCTATGCATACCAATCGATATGTTGGCTTCATAACCTTAACATTTCATTGAAACAAAATACGTTTTTATTTCTAAATAATTGACAAATTTAGAATTAAAAGTACTTACCTTGTAATGTTACCTTGTAAACTATGTAATATTACTCCCGAATTTTTGATTTTTTCGTGTCAGGACACAACCACAAGACGCACAACTAACCATTTTTAGTGTGTTGACCTTACTTACCGATATTATTGTTTTTATTGTCAATATAATAAGTATTAATATGTATTTACTCTAGAACATACAAAAAGAGTATTCCAGTACCCTTATTCGGCACTTATTATTGATTAAACACACTAAAATTGCACAAATCTACTATTAAAACTTCTAAGTTGTTACAATTGTCAATGTAAGTATCATTGACTTACACAAAAAAATATATTTCAGAATTTATAGAAATTAATATAATTTATTTTTAGATTCGTTTGAAAACGGGAGGAGAACATTTTTAAAACTTTGTTCGTTAAGCAAATTTATTACCAAAAAGAATCAATGAGAAATTTGTTTTCGTTAATATAAATTATTATTATTATTAATATAAAAATGTTATTAAAAATTTTACAAACTTTTAACGTTAACGTTTCGGAGGGTACTCCCCCCCCCCGTTTTCAAAACTAAACTAAAAAATAGATTATATTAATTTGTTAATATATAAAGTAACGAGTGAAAGTAAATATATTTTTTTATATGTCAACGATATATATGTCAACGATACTTACATTGACAACAATAGATTTTCATGACAGTGACATACTACCAAAAAAAAAAAAATACTGTGTGATTGTTTATTGTACTGATTGTGTATTTAAATATTTAAATGTGTTTTAATTGTATTCTTTAGAATTGGGAACCATATTGAATTTAAATCTATCGAAGGCATAGCAATACAGTTATTTTTATTTAAATTAATTATAGTAGTTTCTTTTAATCTTCTGTATTTTGTTACCGATTCTTTTAATACCGTTTTAAAATTATTCCAATTGATTTTATGACCCGATTCCCGTGCGTGTTGACAATTTTATATTTTTTGAGTTATAGATAGTGGCGAAAAACCCATATATATATATACACTATATTTTCAGCTTAAATTAAATAAGTAAACTGGTTGCATTTTTTTTTTCTTTCCTAGTATAAAAAGAACCAAAAGAGTAAAGATTAATTAATTGCTCTTTGATTTGCTTTATAAAATACTTATTAATACATTTTTTAATAGAAATATTCGTTAAACTTTTTATTATCCGATGTAAATTTAATAACATTTATTTTTCAGTACGAAATGTAAACAAACCAGCCATTTCATGTATGAAAAATAAGGCAAAAATTCAAAGTATGGTCCTGTTCATTTTCCACACCGAATAAAAATGTCATTTTAGCTCCCGAGTTAATTCCGCCTAATCTTAGATCTATTACATTGCTGACTACGACGGATTACATCGGCAACGAATCCAAACAATTTGTCACGCTTTCCTATTGTTGTGCCCTCGCGGATGATAACGTAGTTATCTGTATTGCCGGCCGCGTATTCGGACTCGGACCGATCGCCTTTCTACATCTGTTAAACGAATTAAATGGATATCCATCGTTGTAATTAATTCTGTTTTGTTTCGGAGGGTGGAACAGATGGAAATGATGAAGTTTCATGCACGATATGCTCATTGGTTCGGTTGTTTGGGGATTCTTGTAAATGATTTTATGATGGTGAAAAGAATTTTGTAATATGTCTGATTTATATTACAGTAAGACACAGTTTAACGCCGGGATACATTCCTATAAGTTCCAGTGGTAAACGAGGCAGCGTTAAAGGCGGCCATCTTAACGTGATGGCCGGGAACTGAAAATATGAAAATTTATTAGCATTTGCGTTAAATTTTGTAACATGTATTATTAAATACTTTGTCATTACATTAATTATATACTTTATTGCTAATATCGATTTTTATTCATGAATCATTCATAAAAATCAAAAAAGCTCGAATAAAGAAATTATGTTGGTGATCAGGAAGATTTTTCCTCATTTGCCATATTTCTCTGGCCTCATTTGACTTTTGTTTTTTAGTGAAGAGGTCATTTAACATCGTTTACCTTTTCCTGTTTCATTCAGCAACCAGTTGTCGATAGCAACACATCGCATCGATGATGCTTCGTCTTGCCTTTGAATTTTTATCAAAATGTGTTAAAATTTTCTTTTGCTCCTCAGAAACGAGAATCTTCTAGTTGGCAAAAATTAATTTTTTTGTTGTTCTAGTAAATATGTAAAATTGTTGTTGAAAAAAACTTTCACCAGTTCTTTGGTTCTTCAATATCCTGCACATTTATATTATCCATCCTTGTTTCATTAGCCAGCTTGACAATTTCGTCGACATCAACAATGGATTCTCTTGTGTCAACATCCTTCCTTAGCTCCGGCCGTCATTTTTCCAAACTCTTTTCAAACATTTCTCATTCCATGAAAGATTGATGTTATCGACAACATCCATGATATTGTAGTTTTTCCAAAAATCTTTAATTGATTGTTTATCTTCGCCATTGGCTTTATCAATCAGCTGTCGGAATGTCCACCACATATAATAAGCTGTAAAATTTGATGCCTTGATTCATTGGATGGATTAACGAAGTTGTATTTGACAGCCAGGAACTACTTCTATTAGAATGCATGTTGTTAAGCCGCACAAATGCGTTCAATGCTTTGGAGCCATCATCAATTAAAAGTAAAGTTTTGTAAATTAATTCTTATTTTTATAAAGAGATGGCGCTGGAAACAAGGGCCGGTTCGTTACCTTCACTGACCGTTCACTACCATTATCTTTTTTGTAGCGAATTTAATTTTCTATTTCCATTTCCTTTCCATCTTTCGACGTAACAAGCATAAGCCGAACTGGGCGTAGTTGTCTGGGCAAAAAGGCTAAGGCACCATCCCATCCCGACTTATCCTGGAGTCACCATGGACAGAGTCCTGATTTACAGGCAGCATATCTCCTGAGTGGCAGAGAAAGTTGTTAAGGCCCGAAACAATATTGTTCGGAATTGACAGGATCATCCTGGGCAACGAACTCGCCTACTCCTCTGCAGAATATTATGCTTCTGTCTGGTACAACAGTAAACATACTTGTAAAGTGGATTTCCACTTGAATCACACCATTAGGACCATAACTGGCACGGTGAAAATCAACACCCACCGCCTTGAAAGAACAATCGGACAGAATACACGATGCAAATATATGAGAATTGCTCATACGTAAGGACCTGATCAATCTGCCACGGTATATTTCAAGTATCGGTTGAAATCGCGCCATTCAGTTTGGACAGATACAGACTTGGAAAATAGCGTAGACATTAATGAAAGGTGGACATCTTTGCTTCAAAACAACCTAACTAGGAATGTCGACCTTATCAATCTGAAGAAGAAGGAAATGCTGGGTTTGAACCTCTCCAAGAGGACGTGGAGTGGTTTGAACAGGTTTAGAACCGGCCATGATAGATGCAATCACATATAGCATAAATAGAAGATGACGATTTCCTCTGGATTTAACTGCGGCGACTTACATCAAACAATAACCCATCTGGTGAATACCTGCCCTTTGAGTTTTTGAGCCCTTTGAGTCAAATGAGATTGTGGCGAAACGTCGTGACTCTTCACAGAATCAACGGATCGACACCCGGAATGATTTAGAAACATACATATATATATATCACGGTCGTAGGCAGGATTTAGTTTTGGAGGGGGTTTTAGTTTGGAGTTTGAAGTAAATAAAACAACAAAAATATACTTACGCAAATATACGTGCGCAACGTCCACTAGTTCGGATATATATTCAATTCAAATGTAATAATTTTATATCTCTATTCACTATTCACATATTTTTTCGGTATAATATTAGGTAATATTTGGCTTATTTCGGAGGGGGGGGGGGTTGAACCCCCAAAACCCCCCCTTGGCTACACCCGTGATCTACGGATATAACGTACCGAATAACCAAGTCCCAGCAGTTATTATGAAGCATTCAAAAGATAATTTATTTTTATTATTTTTTACACTCCGTTATTAAGTACTGTACTTCTGATAGGTAGTACTTTTTCTTTTTAACTAATATTATTTATATTTGGGTAACATGTATTGTGCGGTAGAACGCCAAAAAATCAAAGTAAAAGACAGTCAGCTGCCTTTGGATCGACCGAAAAACGTTACAGCAGTTTTTTTGGACTGAGGTCAGGTATTATTTACTTAGAGTTATGTATTTGTAATAAATTGCCTATTCCCGATAATTTTATTTAGCAACATTATTTTTTTATTGCTCTTGTATAGTAAAGTTGTGCTGTTTGTGATCGTTTCTAAGACAATCTACAGACGTATTACAAAGTTGTTTTGTATTACAATGTATTTTTGGAGTAGATTTTCAGTTTCAAAAATGAAATTTTTTATTATTTTGTTCTTGCTTCCATTATAATGCGTGGCTATTTTGTCAAGGATTAATAAAAGCTATAAAAATGTAATTACACATATATATGCAGGTTCATACAATTTTTGTTTTTTTTTTTACGAACTTAGATAACGTACCGATTATTCAAATCCCCTCCGGTACGTTGTAACCGAGTTTTACTATATATATATATATATATATATATATATATATATATATATATATATATATATATATATATATATATATATTTATATATCCATATATATATATATATATATATATATATATATATATATATATATATATATATATATATATATATATATATATATATATATATATATATATATATATATATATATATATATATATATATATATATATATATATATATATATATATATATATATATATATATATATATATTTATATATCCATATATATATATATATATATATATATATATATATATATATATATATATATATATATATTTATATATCCATATATATATATATATATATATATATATATATATATATATATATATATATATATATATATATATATATTTAGTTTTACTATATATATATATATATATGTATATATACCATCCATATATCCAGTATACCTCGCCTAAGGTACTGGACGGGTCACGGGTGGTGGATAGTGAAAGTTCCATTAGATATTAATGGACAGCTGCGAATATCCTAAAATAAGCAGCCCCGAACCAAGGCAAAAAGAAAACTAAATCCACTTAGCGTCTGACTTGTATCAAGCGGCTGAGTGGTCAGCGTCTGTTCACCAGTGGTGCGGCTGATATTTAAATTCTGGAACTAACCCTCCAGTCTTAACCTCTGAACCGTCATGGTTCAAACCTTTAATTCAAAGTACAAGATGAAGCGTTCTAGTAATTACAAAATTACCCCAGGAGGTAGACAATCCTCTGTCAGCTTTGCTGGTACAACCGGACTTTCGGATTCTGGGGCGTCCGGGCTTAAACGCAAAATCTTTCAGAGGGAGTCGGAGACCTCTGGCCAACGTCTGAAACCGAAAATAAAAACTTTCTTTGGAACGGTAAATATCAATTCTCTCCTGCGTCCAGGAAAACTACACGAATTGGAGCAAATATTAAATCAGCAAAAAATCCAAATTTTAGCTTTGCAAGAAACCAGATTGACAGATGATAACACCTTGGAATTCGGCAACTACAGACTTTTTAAAAGTAAAACGGACAAAAGAATATTCAAAAATACACCACATCTCGGTGTTGCTTTCGCTGTCTCAAGAAACATCCTTGGTTCTATAACAAATGTCCAGCCAGTAAATAATCGACTTATGACACTATCCCTCAAGTATGCTAACAAAAACTATACATTAATCAATGCACACCTCCCAGTTAACGAAGAAAATAAATCTAATCCTGAAAAAGTAAATAAGTCCTGGGAAATTCTAGAAATTCTAGAACAAATACTAAACTGTCCTGAGCCCTTAAACAAAGTAGCAACACTAAAACCTAAACAAACAAACCCAGATTCATTACCACCGAATGAAGATGAAATAATTAGGCAAATCAAGCGGCTTAAAAATGACAAGGCTTCTGGTGAAGATGGAATTACTGCTGAACTTTTGAAATCCGCTGGTCCAGGTACAATCAAAGAAATAAACAAAATTCTACAAGAAGTTTGGCGAACCGAACGGATTCCGGAAGATTGGAAAGATGCTCTAATCCATCCACTACATAAGAAAGGTGATAGAACGGATGTAAACAACTATAGAGGGATATCTCTTCTCCCACTTTGTTATAAGATTCTATCTCAATGTCTACTAGACAGAGTACAGGGACAGTTAGAACCTAACATTGGTGAATATCAAGCAGGTTTTCGACCGGGCAGGTCCTGCCCTAAACAGATCCTGAATCTGAAGTTGATTCTAAGACATCAAAAACTGTACAACAAAAATCTCGTCTGTACATTTGTGGATTTCAAAAAAGCATATGATTCTATTGACCGCGAATCTTTATTCCGAATCTTGAAAGAACAAGGACTAGATCTGAAAACGCTGGCAATTATTAAAGCAACATTAACTAACACAAGGTCAAAAGTGAAATTTATGGGTGAGATCTCAGAGCCCTTCGAAATTAAAACTGGAGTGAGACAAGGGGATGGACTCTTGCCACTTTTATTTAACTGTGTTCTAGAAAAAGTAATACAGGAGTGGCGTGAAAAAAAGTCGGCCCTGGATATTGACCAGCCCATTAAACTGGGGAGAACCTTTTTCAATTTCCTTTGAAAAGACACAATACATGACCTGCAACAGACTAAGAACGCCATTTCTAAAAACAAAATATGGTAACATCAGTCGAGTCTCTCAATTCAAATATTTGGGTGAAATAATCATGGAAAATGGGTTGGAAAAAGCGGCCAATAAGGGTAGATGTCAAAAAATGGAAACGGCATTGAGACTTACACAAAATATTTACAACAAAAAATGCCTATCTAAAAACACAAAACTGAGACATTACAACACAGTTATTAAGCCAGAATGTCTATATGCTGCAGAAACGCTCATTTTGAATAGAGAGAGGGACATCGAGGACATTGAAAAGAAGGAAAGAAAAATCGTAAGAAAAATCCTAGGCCCCAAACAAATAAATAGCGCAACATACCGACTTCGAGAAACCCAAGAAATCAAACAATACACAGATATACATAGCAATATGAGAAAAAGAAGACTTAAGTTTTACGGACACATAAAACGGATGAATCCGAGTAGATTAACTAGACAAATAGTCGAATTTTATGAAAATAGGAGTAAAGCTAAAGTAGAAATAATTAAATGGATTGCTGCAATTAAATAGGACGTAAGATCCGCAAATATTACACAAAGTGAAATTCAGGATAGAGGCTGTTTCAGACACAAGGTTAAAGTTTGGAAGGTGGGCCAGAGAGAAAAATGTAGGAAGGCTGGAACAACTTGGTCTGACAAAAGGAAAAAAGCTCATAGCGAAAGAATGAAATTAGTATGGGCACAAAGGAAGGCTAACAACAACAAACGCCTCTAATTGTACTTCGCGTGGTCCACCAGGGCCCATACGTGAATAATGATAAATATATATATATATATATATATATATATATATATATATATATATATATATATATATATATATATATATACAGAAAAAAGAAGAAAAAAGGGAAGAAAAATAAAAATGTTAGAATAACTATCCTTATTTAACGATATTTAAACTGTTTAGATATTTATGGTTCAATCATAAATATGTAAATAGTTTAAATTATTAAAATTTGGGAATCTTTGAACCACCGATTTCCGAAATGCTCCATTATTAAGAACTACTGTAATACCCGAGCAATATCCCACTGAGCTTGACTAAAAATATATTTTAACCGTTCACCTATCAGTCCCAGAATAAAACCAAAATATTGACCGTTGACAAATTGATATTTTTATGGGGTTTGCGCTTTAACGGACCGACACTGACCACATCCACTTCGCTTCCATTATGAGGCCTCGTAAATCTGTTGTCGGTCAATAGAACAATGACGTCTCCAAAAAGTGAAGCATACTTTTCGACATCCAGTGGTGCAGTGTATGTAAACGAAACTCCTCTACAAAGAAGAAATTTACCACGCCTGGTTTGGATGTGGTTTAAATTGGTCAGATATCGGTAGTACAGACATGGAATTTGGCGGCAATCTGTCTGTCACTTGAACGACGGGTCATCGTTACCTACTGGAGAATTATTGGAGCTGGTACCGGGAAAGATCACTTTTATTGTGGTTTTGAAGGATAAATTAATAATCGGTGAAGTATTTTGATATACGCTCATGTTTGTCTTGCTCATCTTGTGCAATACTTTTATCATTTTTTTACTCATTTTCTTAGAGGTTTCTCTTTTCTGTTTCTTTTTGGACCTCAATTAAATCTTCTATCAAAATTATCTTCACTTGAGTATTGTCATAATTGTATTTTGTAAAAATAAAAATATATTTGTATTATTTTTTGTACTGAGCTTGTACACTCACATGTTATGATTTAAAAATAATTGTTGCACGGATATCTTCAATGGAAACATTCAACGAATTTTCGTCATTAGTTTTTGTTTTTTGTCTTTCTAATTTTGGACGACTTTTAATGCTACCTGTATCGTTGAATCTTTTGACCGTTTTTGAAACTGTTGACGGTATGATTTTTTTATTCGG
This sequence comes from Cosmopolites sordidus, assembly GCA_031761425.1. Classification (NCBI taxonomy): domain Eukaryota; kingdom Metazoa; phylum Arthropoda; class Insecta; order Coleoptera; family Curculionidae; genus Cosmopolites; species Cosmopolites sordidus. The sequence continues at coordinate 281,680 of JARFXV010001079.1, read as the reverse complement.
ATCCACTTCGTTAAATACTCGACAAACTTCAGTCCATTTTTTTTCCATATAAAAATATAAAAATTTGAAATTCACAAATTAACGGTAACAATTGTCAAGTGTAATGAAATACTTCATATGTCATCCATTGTTGCAAAACCTACTAAACGAAAAATATATTAAGTCTAAAATAGGCTGAAAGCCAAGGACTTTTAGCTCTTTTTTAAAATCTATTTTAAAAAACCGCACAATATTTACGTTGTTCACCGTTTCCAACAGTGCCAAATTCAAGTACTCCTGTCAAGTTGAAAAAATATTCAAAAAAGGCGGTATATCCAAAAAGTGGCAAACATTTCTTGATGTTTGTGTACAAAATTTCATTAAGAAATCTCAAAACGTTCTCGAGTTGTACCATATATATTATACAACTCACTTTTCGCGAATTCATCGAAACTAGAAAGACATCAAACTACGACCACCCACAAACTTAAAAGAATATTTCCGTTCCTGTTACTGTCAACATGTTCCTTAAAGAGGATGGTTTATAAAAATCAACTCCTAAAGCTGGGTCTACATCAATACACATTTCCATCATTCGAGCTGTATGTGTTGTGTGTAGACGCTCTGACACAAATATTGTCGCTAGATATCACGCACACGAACCATCTGTTGCCCACCAGATAATACAAACAAATTGTTCCGGTAAATTCAACACACACGCAAAATTTTATTGGTGTGGACCCAGCTTAAGAGGAGTTGCGAGGGTGTAAAAAAAAACGTACTCTAAAATTTGAAATTTGGGATTGTATCTGAATCTGAATATTCTTAATCCTTCGCAATTTAAAAGTAATTTTAATTATTAAAAAGTCCATTATTATTAAAGTTTAATGTACGCCGAAGCGTGGTATAACAAATAGTATAACCATATGTTCACCCTTTAAATCCATATTTCGACCATTCATCATCAATTTTAATATAAATCCACAATATTGTCACCGCCAAAAAGCTGATGGCTTTATGGGTTTTGCGCTTTAACGGACAGACACTGACCACATCCACTTCGCTCGCATTATAGGAACTTGTAAAACTTATTGGTCGCCAGAACAATAACGCCTGACCGAAAACTGAAAGATTATGTTTTAACGAAACTACTCTGAAAAAAATGAATTTGCCACGCCCAGTTTGGATATGGTTTAAATGCGTCAGAAACCGATTGTCTAGAAATGGAACCTGTCGGTGATCTGTCTCTTAAGTGGCCCCTAGACGTTTAATATTATAGTCAATATACTGTGCAATATATTGACTGGAGGACCCACACATTGCTATATTATTGTCCAATAATTTAGTTTACAACTGACCCTTCTACAGTCAACAACTTAGCATGTCGAAAAGTAAAGCCTGTGTGACCATTGCTTTACTTAAAGCTTTGAAAAAGAAGGAGAAAAAAAAGCAGATGGATGAAAAAATGGTTCAAAAAAAGAAATAAATAGACTCATGAAAATTTATTAGGTGAACTAAGAATATGTAAACCATCTGATTACCGAGACTTTTTGCGAATGGACGGTACATTATTTGATGAATTCTTGAAAATGGTAAAACCTGAAATTCAAAAAAGGACATTATAATGCGAGATGCTATACCAGCAAGCCAAGGTTTGTAAATAACATTACGTTATTTAGCTACTGGAAACAGTTTCGAGGATTTAAAATTTACATGTGCTGTTTCTCCACAATTGATAGGCATAATTGTATTGGAAACTTGCTCAACCATAATACACTGCTTGAACGACTACATAAAGGTAAATCTTGGGAGGTATCATAAGAAATGGGGGCTTGGTTGCATACTATATGGAGTAAATGTACGACTTAGATAATTAATTTGCACAGAATCCCTGTGCAGAGTGCCCAATTGCCCTGCGAACAATATATAACTATATACCACAAAACTGGTAAGCTATTGTATAATTCAATATACTCCAAAATAAATTTTCTCTCTTCTTCTTTACTTATTTTATCTTTCGTAGTCATCTTGATCAAAAAACCAATATCTTACTGATGTTCACTGCTTGACTGCGGAGATTGAAATGAACCATTATTGTGCAATATCACCCACAGATGATTCAATATTTATCAGATAACATCATATTGCACAATAAAAATCAAACTCTTTTTAACTGACTCAATATATTGTGCAATCCTTCAATATAATCTATAGACGGTTAATATTATTGTGCAATATGCATTACTGTGCAATATATTGACCATAATATTGAACGTCTAGGGACCGATTTGAAGCAGCCATTTGAAGCACATTGTTGGCGATTTCTTCATATTGAACTGATATTTCCACCTCCTCTGGATCTTGTAACACAGCAAACCGGTTTGACAACGGCAATTGATTAGTTTTTGCAGTTGGAATTAGAAAAAACAGATCTCATTGAGATTTCGAATAATGGATTAATTGTTGATTAAGATAAGAAGCATGATTATTAAATGGTAGTGCGAAAAGTTTTTGGCCTAATAAATATGGGGTAAGTATACGCCAAATGACTATGATTCGTTAGATGGCGTGCTACAAAGTTTCAGATGATTTTACACAGTAAAAAATGATGCAGTAATGTCTGAATGATTGTGGCCTGCTCATATCATCCTGTATCCTGTTCCCGTTTCTATATCCTATTCAAAAAAATTCCTCGAAACTTTAATATTAAAACAAAACAACACATTAAAAACTACAGGTTACAGAAAACCGACAAACACAGACAGGTATCTCAATTTCTTTTCCAATCACTCAAAATCAAAAATACAAAAATACAAAAAGAAACAAATCACATAAAAGACATTTTAATAAAAAACAATTACCCAAAAAATTTTATAGATAAATCGTTTAAAACTTTTGATACCAGACAAAACAGACAAGTTATTAATAACAATAATAATATCTCTCAAACAATTAACCTCACAATTCCTTATATCCGCGGTATTTCTGACACAATTAAAAGAGTAAGAAATAAAATACAACATAAGAACGACATTTAAAACAAAAAATACTCTTAGATCTCTATTAACAAAAACTAAACCAAACAACACACAGCAAAATACCAAAAATGTGGTTTATAAAATTCCCTGCGAATGTGACAAATTCTATATAGGTGAGACATCTAGACCGTTAGATGTTAGAGGTAAAAAAACCTTCTTAGAAAGGGCGATTTTAATAAATCTAGAATTTGTCAACACGCTTGGGAATCGGGTCATAAAATAAATTGGAATAATTCCAAAACGGTATTAAAAGAATCGGTAACAAAATACGGAAGATTAAAAGAAACTTATAATTAATTTAAATAAAAATAACTGTATTGCTTTGCCTTCGGTAGATTTAAATTCAATATGGTTCACGATTCTTAAGAATACAATTAAACACATTTAAATATTTGAATACACAATCAGTACAATAAACAATCACACAGTAAACATTACTTATATATATTTTTTGGTAGTATGTCACTTCATGACAGTGAGATACAACAATCTATTGTTGTCAATGTAAGTATCGTTGACATACACAAAAAAAAACATATATTTACTTTCACTCCTTACTTTATATATTACAAATTAATATAATTTATTTTTTAGTTTAGTTTTGAAAACGGGGGGAGAGTACCCTCCGAAACGTTAACGTTAAAAGTTTGTAAAATTTTTTATAACATTTTTATATCTTTAAAATTTTGTTCGTTAGACAAATTTATTACAAAAAAGAATCACTGAGAAATTTGTCTCCGTTTGGTTTTTTGTTTTTACCCAGTGATTATTTTTTTACATAAGAACAGGTATTTTTGATATTTTTTGAGTTTTAGATAGTATCGTAAAACCCAAATAAAGGAAAAAATATATATAGAATGTACTTCCTCCGTTTTCTTCAAAAGCTGCAGCAATTGATTGCCACCGTTTTAGATATATGGAACATTTTCTTCCTCGAAAAAAAAACTTTTTTTGATAGCTATCAAAACTGCACTCGAAGAATATTTTAGTTTAAAATCACCTTCATTTTACAAAAAGAGAATAAAAAGTTTATCATAGAGATGGGCGGACTATGGAGATTAAATTGTGGATTATGAAACTGAGGGTTGTTCAAACGTTAATAACTGATAACCACGAATAAACAGGAATTAAAAAGTGATAAATCATGACAATACGGGGCATGCAATGCCAGTTTCGATTTTTTTTTGTTTAATATTTGCTCCTATTGAGAAGTGCATTCAAAAAGCTGATGATCTTTCAACTGCTTCGTTCAACTTCAAACGTTCGCTATATATATATATATATATATATATATATATATATATATATATATATATATATATATATATATATATATATATATATATATATATATATATATATATATATATATATATATGATTTTTATCATGACGTCATAACTCCAATTAAGAGGGTCTAGAATTTACAGTAATAAATAAGTTTAAACGGATGATATATCAATAACTATTTAATGAAGCGTACCTAGAAGATAAGCAAACGAAATTTACCACAATAAAAATATATAATTTGAGGTCCCGCAGTTATTTCTGGGGCTGTAAAATCAAGTCAGGTTTTGAATTTTTAGAAATATAAAATCTTTTTTCGAAAAAGCTCATAAAGATGTCATAAAATAATTACGTCACTTTTAAAAGTTATAATGAGATAAACTCAATTATACATTTTTTTTGGGTTTTTCGCCACGATGTAAAACAAAAAATATTAAAAATATCTGTCCTTATGTAAATAAAAAATCACTGGGTAAAAAACAAAAAACCAAATGGAGACAAATTTCTCTTGGAGACAAAATATTCTAAAATAAATATAAACTTTTAACGATAACGTTTCGGGAGGTCTTTTCCCCCCGTTTTTAAAACGAATCCAAAAAATAAATTATATTAATTTCTATATATAAAGCAAAGATAGAAAGTAAATATATTTTTTTGTGTATGTCAACGAGACTTGACAATTGAAAATAATAGTTTTAAATGACAGTGACATTCCACAACAATATATATATATATATATATATATATATATATATATATATATATATATATATATATATATATATATATATATATATATATATATATATATATATTCTTTAGAATCGGGAACCATATTGAATTTAAATCTATCGAAAGCATAGCAATACAGTTATTTTTATTTAAATTATTTGTAGCAGTTTTTTTTAATCTTCTGTATTTTGTTACCGATGCTTTTAATATCGTTTTGGAATTATTCCAATTGATTTTATGCCCTGATTCCCTAAAAAATTAAAAAATATATATGAACACGCCACAATCATTCCCATGCGTGTCGATAAATTCTAGATTTATTAAAATCGCTTTTTCTACGAAGGTTTTTATTTTCTTTTATTCTAACATCTAACTTTAAACTTTTTATGGCGTGACGACTTAGCAGGTTGTGGTTCCAATCTTCACCATTGTTATTTTTGTTCAAAAATGGTATTAAAATTATTCTGTTATTAATTTCTGATAATTATTAAATTGGAAGTTATTTTTACAGCCTCTAGTGCTAAATAATTAATAAAATTTTAAAAATGTTTGTCATACATAAAAAAAAGGTAAAGGGTTAGAGGCGTATCAGCAACTAGGCTATTTAGCGCCTCGACCTACAGCTTAACGTGGGTTCCGCCGAACCGCGGTCAACAGCTTTCGAAAAACCCAGGCCAGCACCCCTCTCAGGCTATGAACTCTTGTTTATGTGCCTATCCATAAGTCTATCAGGAAGCCTACCGACTGGCGAGTGACCAAAGTAGAACACTTCTCAGAAGGCATCCGGCCTTACCCAGCCTTTAACTGGCGTGACTGAAGGGTAATTCGTAGTCGGATTTTACACTCTTGCCTAGAAACAATCACAAACATTTACGAAGTAAACAGACAAAAGAAAGAAAGAAAAACAACCATCCGAGCGCTGGAATCGAACCAACTACCGCTCCAGTGCGGTTTCGGTACAGCAGCGGCTGGCCGCTGCTCTTATCGTTCGCACCAACGCGATCGGCTTTGTCATACATCATACTCATCAACTTTTAATTGCAAACATGAAGGTGTCTGATTTAAAACAGTTAATAATGACTAATTTAAGTTGGGAGGAGAACGTTAAATTAAAAACTAATGGTCGTCTCACGCCTGTGTTGAATTTGAGTCAAGTTAAAAAAGAATGTAAAGATAGGGCAAGTTTTATGTGAAGATTTGACAATAAACTATATGTGAAACTTTTTCTATAGATAGAAAAAGAAGATTTGAAAACTGAATTGGAAAATTTTTATTCAAGGCCGAGATTTGTCAAAATGAAGACATTAAAGGGTGTTTAAAGACATTAAATTTCATTTTGAATATGGGACTGGATACAGCAGAAATCACTAAGGCATTGAAAATACTAGTAACTATACCGATGACCACAGCCGAACTCGAAAGGTGTTTTTCAACTTTGAACTTGATTAAAACATATTTAAAAAAAAAATTGGACAAAAACAGATGAATGGAATTTTATTTAAAAAACTAGGAAACGGCGAGGTGCTATTCACCGACCGACAAAAATGTGTACAATAATCCTTTATTGTCATAAAACTTTGATATTTTTTTGAACTTTTCGAACTTCTCATAAACTTTGAGTCGATATGGTTAAGATATTCTGGGCGTGCCCAGCCTATCCAAGAGAAATATCAAAGAGAAACTTCGAGAAAAAACATGCATCAAAAGTTACTAGGAGTTAAACTTGGACCTGAACAAGAAAACGACACAAATACTTACTGGACATGGACAATTTGGAGTTCACTACCATAGAATCGGCAAACTGGAGAGCCCAGACTGTCAATCCTGCAGAAACGAGGAAACAGACGACCCAACACACAGAATACTCTTTTGCCAAAAGTATGAGAGGGAAAGAGAGCAGCTAAGAACACTGATGGAAGGGCAATGGCCACCAAAGACAGAAGAACTACTTGGAAAACTAATCAACATCAACAGAATAGATTTACTGGGAGGCTTCGTGGCGGAAGGACTGGAGACATCCGACCGTTAGAATGCACTTTTATTTTAATTTAAAGGAACACTTTTTAGTTCAGATCCACTAATTAAGGGGCAATTAAATAACCAAGATAAGAATTTCTGTTATTTTGTAGTTAGGGTAGGTTAGGATTTCAGAACTGTAAATTGAGCTTTAGTTTCATTTTGTATTATGTAAGATCGATAAGATTTTCGCACTGACAAAGTTCATGATATATATAGCTCTTTTAAACTTTTTATAGGAAAACAACACGTAGAATCTAAGGGAAGGTTTTTGGGACTTCCCGAGCTAAGGCTCACACTTGAAGAATCCTCCCTCATACCCTTTTTAATTCTCAAGCTAGAATCAGATCAGTCCTAAGAATGTGTACATTTTTAAATAAATAATACATAGCAGAACAAGAAGAAGCACGATATTATCTTTACCTCGTTCAAGGTCTAAGATCTTTAATCTCAAAGAAATTTACTTAAAAGAATGATGAATTAACTAATTAACAAATTAAGCTTTAAATAGACCAAGAGGGGCACCGTCTGCCCCCTTCAGGGTCAGACGGTGGAGAGGGATCGGTGGGACCCCCCGCTTCTTCTTCTTCTCATAAACTTTTATGTATAGAGTTTCATTAGCACCAAAAACAAAAAGGAGGAAAAGGAAAGCAAAACAAATTCTTCAGCAGCACTAGTTTCTTCTACGCCCTCCCACTTTAAAAATCCACGAGCCGCCACTTCAGTACAATTAGGTAATCAGAATATCCTCGTTTACAGCTTTTGAAGTATCTACATGCGAACTTCAACTAAAATCGCTCGGAAACGAATATATTCAATTTATTGTTTTTTTACAAGTATATTGTTTCTTTAATGATATTGGCTTTGTTATATTTTCTGAACAAATTATATAATTAGAGTTATTGTACGCCTTTTCAATTTAAAAACAAATGTGTGTCATGAATGACGTATTTTTTTTTATTTTACTAATTATTTAACACTAGAAATTGAAAAAAAATAACTTACAACTTAATAATTATCAAAAATTAACTATTAGAATAGAATAGAATATAATTTTAATATCATTTCTGCAAAAAAATGACAATGATAAGGATTTGAACCTCAAACTGTTAAGTCGGTACGCCATAAAAAAATTTAAATTGATGCCTTGGAAACACTTGAGATGGCGCCACCGTTTGACACATTTCGTCATCGTCCCTTGCAGGATTAAAATATTTTCTTATATATTATCTTACTATAAAATAAGTCAAATTTTATTACGCTGGTAATGGTAACGAGACATCTAAACTATCAGGATTACTTGATTCAGTTCTGCTGACTGATGATTTTTGAAATTATTATATTCATTAAAAATTATTGAAATCCAGGAAACATGATTTTTTATAGTTAAACTTTGAAATAAACGTTACGATAGGGTGGGGTAATACAAGAATGAAACAACTATTTGATTGATTGATTGTTTGTTTGTTACCATTTAATGGTACTTATCCTATGAGCATTACATTAACATATATACAATTATATTACAGATTTCTTTTTTTATTAGATCGTGTCAATGTACAATAGGAAACATTATCCAATTTTATTTTTTCGTTTTTTTTTTCTTTTTTCCTTCGCATATAAAAATTCTATATATATATACATATAGTGTCTATATACATAAATACAAATTTATATAACTTAACATTAAAATTGGAAGTATAACATAAACAGATTTATTATTTTTATTTTTTCATTTTTTGCTAGACACTAGGAAACAACTAATTCGTAATAAAATATATACACGAAACACAATAAGTTCACTATACCAACCCATTCTACTGCACCATACTGACTAGATCCATTGTTTATAATCCAAAACACTTTTTTTTAAACTTCCGAATTGTACGGTTTGAACAGTTTGGGTTTCTCCATTTGGATTTGAGTCTGCATGGGAGTGATCTTTGCTGGCATCAACAGGCTGTCGTGTACTGGCGGGCTCAAACTAATCTCCGATCGATGAGACTCAGTTGGAGATATTTTCGAAGGGGCTTGTTGGTAAGGGGGAATGTCGCCAAAGGTCAAATTAATGTTCAATCCTTGAGACTGGGAGATGCCCTGGGATAACGATGACTGGAAACCGAGGCTTGGAGGGGGATGGAGCAGATTTGGTGTTGGAATGGGTATGGCGTTGGGGGGTACTCCAAAGGGAGGGTAGTGCGGGTACCTGGGGTAATGAGCTGGTGCATACATGTGAGCACCTGTAGGATAGTGTACTGTAGAAGCTGCTGCTTGAAGAAGGGAAGCGGCGAAGATTGGATCACTGTAAACGGCGGCATAGGGCCAGGCAATGGCCATTCGTTGACGCTTGTCTTTCATGCGTCTATTTTGAAACCAAACCTGAAAAAAAAATAGGAGCTTAACAAATGAGTTCTACGGATAAAAAAATAATCTGTTTGTTCATTTTTCGTGATTTTTTAGTTTCTGTCAAACCGAAACTATTGTGTAATGCAGACGTGTAAATTTTAATATGGATAAGTAAAACGTAGTGGAATTTAGAAGAAAATATCCTAAGCGTCCAACAATTTACGACAAAACGAATATTTATCGTTTATTCAAGCAATGTCAACAATCCGGAACAGTTGGGGAGAGGTCCCGGATCAGAGGTTCACACACTGCGAACGAATGAAAATATTACACATGTAGATTCGACGATGGTGATGTGGAAATTTCTCCACGTAATGGGTCTTTCAAGTTGAGCGGTTTTGAACTAGTAAAATTCGAGCTTCGATTCGATACTTCGAACGAGTAAGATTTACAAGTAATATAATGGAAGGAGTGAGACAAAGGGGAAGTCTGAATCCGCTACTGTTTATAAACAAAATAGATATAAGAATCAAAATATATTAGAATTAATTTAAGAAATACTACGTGAGGTGGACAAAGATGAAACCAGTTATTGTAGAAATGTGTATATTTGCTGACGATATAGTTCTCATGGCAGAATCTGAGGAAAAATAAAAATTCAACATAGGGGTATGAAACGAAACAGCTGAAACGTTTGTTCTACACATTAATGTAAATAAGACACAGATCATAATATTGACAAATAACCAAGAACATTGCAAGGAGAGAGCAATGACCTTAAACAACATGGAAATCAAACACACTGAAACCTATAATTAATTGGGTACTATTATTAATAATAGGTGAAACCAGGATGCCGGTTCAATATTCAATATATTGAATTTCAATATTCAATTTCAATATTCAAATATTCAAAAAAACACTATATATATATATATATATATATATATATATATATATATATATATATATATATATATATATATATATATATATATATATATATATATATATATATATATATATATATATATATATATATATATATATATATATATATATATATATATATATATATATATATATATGAGCAATGGTTAGTTGCTTGACCGGAAGGAAGCCCCACCCATCCCTTACATTGGAGGGCACATGTTTCGTCTGTTGCTGGTTAGACTCATCAGGGTACCGACCGACACATGCTCTCTCGCCAAGAATAGGGAGTCCCCCTCCGCAATCAAACAACCCATATTTTCGGCGACTTCTCGTCGAATGGCTTATAAATGGAGTTTTTTGACTTCTTTGGACTGCGTCCAACGAGACAACAGTCAGGAGTTATACACCCCCGACCGTTGGGTTCCACAATCTCAGCAATTCCAGTAATTTCTCATTATGGCGGAGATGCAGGTTGTGCCACATGAGATTGTGGAACCCAACGGTCGGGGGTGTATAACTCCTGATTACTGTTGTCTCGTTGGGCGCAGTCCAAAGAGGTCAAAAAACTCCATATATATCCCCACACTAACATATATATGAGAAAATTATGTCTCGAATGAACGGCAAAAGAGTAGAGTACAAGTGACGCAAATGAGATATCTTCGTAAGGTACAGGGAGCAAAAAGAATATACAAGGTCAGGAATAACATAGTCAGGGACAACTTGGAAATACTAGCACTCATATCAAAAATAGAAGAGCAAAAACTGAGATGGTTCGGTCATCTAAACAAAATGGATCAAGACAGACAAACCAAGAACGTTCGGGAAACTAGAGCGGTGAGAAAGAACAAAAGGGGAAGGCCGTGCAAGACAAGGACATCACAGAAACAATTCAAAGAAGAGGCAAAACATAGCAGGAAGCAGTTACTCTGGCCAAGTACCGTGAATTATGGAGAAACTTCATCAACACATGAAATGTAATTTCACCTCGACACCTCCGAGTATTAAGAGAAAGGATTAAGTAATTAAGTAAGTTACAACTAATATTCATCAGTCTTCGGACCATCAATTTTCGGATTGATTTTAGTTAACTTTTAAGTATTTTTGCATCAACTGTATATACAGGGTGTCCCGAAACTCAAAGTCCAGCAAGTGCAGAGCGAAGAGCCAGGTTATACCAGTTCTGGTAAAAATAAGAAAAATCTATGCATATGCTGTGTTAAGTGCTACTAGGGATATTTTTGAAAATCTTCACGCTGGGCGATATCTTTAGTCTATAATATTTTGTTTAGAAATTGCGGATCTTCACGTTTTCTCGTCAATATTGCTCTGCAAAAATCGATTCTGGGAGTATATTCACGAGGGAGCAAACAGCTTGACTATCTATCTCACTGTATTACATCCGTCCATCTCACTTACACCGGTCCATTTTTGAGCACACAAAAGTATTTTTATATCGATACGACTTTTTTGAAATGGGGCATTTTGCAAAAAAAATAAGCAATAATATTTTTGGTGGAAAGAAAAGTGGCAATTGTACCATTTTGGAATCTTGACTAAATGTGCCATCTTTTGAACTAACTTGAGAGAGGTAGTATAGTAGATATTTTTTAAAGATAAAGTGTCAAAGTTAGCTGACATAATTTTTTATAAAAAATACAAAATCACGTTATAAAAAATAACATTGAAAAATTGCGAAATTTGTGATCGCAGTACCTAAAGATATAGCCCAGTGAATCGATTTCAAGATTTTCAAAAATATGACACACTGTATAATGCATATAATGCATTGAAAATCACAGAAACAGTGGCGATAACTTTTCCGGCCGATGGAAGGTATTTGCCTTCATTTGGACACTTTTTTTGGGCAAAATATGTTCTTTAACTGTTCCTTCGTGTTAGTTATGAAATTAAGTTTTCTTAACACTCATGAATCAAAGTTGAAATATCTTTAGATAGGGTTTACACATATCTAAACGCAGCTGTGTAGACAACACAATATCTTGTTTTTGTTGAGCGGTGTTTTGATTCGATCACATCAATATATAGTGAACGAATGAAATGTAAAAGAAACAAAATCCTCACCCTACTTCTTTAGCTTTTCTTCACATTATGCGATGGTTTTTCCATGTAAAAAGTAGTGTCTTATCAACACACGAAATTCGGTTTCTTCCGTCAAAGCAAAACTATCAAACGTATCTGCTTTTGAAGCCTACCAAAACAAAACTGAATGTCAGATCGATTTGTAATCCTTTACACCTTTGTAATCTGACTTTTCACTCTGTCCCCATAATAAAAGCTGAACCGTTAGTAGCGTTGTATATCGTAAAGTCATTTTAAAATCCCATAAGCGATCATTATTTACATAAAACATGGACAATGCGAGACTTTAGCGCCTGATGTTCGTCCAGTTAGCACATCGTAAACCGTATGATATTCGACTTATCTCCGTCCATTAAGACAAACCAGTTCTCAGCGTCGGCGTTTCATCTGTCGGTTCTTGTTTGATCTTCTTAAAAGCTCAATCAGCTTTTATTTGACAAGAACAAGTGTTAATTGTCGGCAATTAACCAGGAAGAAGAACAAAATGGACGTTCCGCGATCAAAGAATTTATTTTTCTAGACACTTACTTTTATGGTACTTTCAGGAAGATTAAGCTGAGTGGCAAGTTCAACTCGACGAGGTCTTGACACGTAATTCTCCTTGTAGAATTCTTTTTCCAACCGGGCTAACTGTTCTCTAGTGAATGCGGTTCGATATCGGCGAATGTTTGAATCGTTTGGTGGGTTTTGACTTGAGGGACTTCTAGGAACGTCACCAGAATTGACCGGACTTGATGACTCTGAAATTAGAATAAATAAATAAATAAAAATCTCGTTAGCGCAGGTTGTGACACTTTTAATAATCGTGAGCTAATGTTTCAAAAATGTTCTGTTTATTAAGTGGATAATTAACAATGAATAGTCGGAAAGAGGAAGAAAGTCTAGACGGTAAAGAGTCTTAAAGGCACTCGTTTCAACTAACACCGAACGGTTTCTCAAGTGGACAGGAATGATGGTTGTGTACTCGAACTTGTCAATCTATTAGTTTCCAGATTTCGTTTAACTGGTAGAAAAAAGGAAGTGTTTTTATTTCCGCATTTTAAAAATATTAGTTTTATGAGCTTATTTAATATCGACATTAAAATGTATTTTTTTGATTTAAACAAAATTTAAAATGACAATAGTCATTTTTCCTCTTTATTATTTATTATTCACGTATGGGCCCTGGTGGACCACGCGAAGTACAATTAGAGGCGTTTGTTGTTGTTAGCCTTCCTTTGTGCCCATACTGATTTCATTCTTTCGCTATGAGCTTTTCTCCTTTCGTCAGACCAAGCTGTTCCAGTCTTCCTACATTTTTCTCTCCGGCCAACCTTCCAAACGTTAACCTTGTGTCTGAAACAACCTCTATCCTGAATTTCACTTTGTGTAATATTTGCTGATCTTAGGTCCTCTTTAATTGCCGCAATCCATTTAATTATTTCTACTTTAGCTCTACTCCTATTTTCATAAAATTCGACTATTTGTCTAGTTAGCCTACTCGGATTCATCCGTTTGATGTGTCCGTAAAACTTAAGTCTTCTTTTTCTCATATCGCTATGTATATCTGTGTATTGTTTGATTTCTTGGTTTTCTCGAAGTCGGTATGTTGTGCTATTTATTTGTTTGGGGCCTAGGATTTTTCTTATGATTTTTCTTTCCTTCTTTTCAATGTCCTCGATGTCCTTCTTTCTATTCAAAATGAGCGTTTCTGCAGCATATAGACATTCTGGCTTAATAACCGTGTTGTAATGTCTCAGTTTTGTGTTTTTAGATAGGCATTTTTTGTTGTAAATATTTTGTGTAAGTCTCAATGCCGTTTCCATTTTTTGACATCTACCCTTATTGGCCGCTTTTTCCAACGCATTTTCCATGATTATTTCACCCAAATATTTGAATTGAGAGACTCGTCTGATGTTACCATATTCTGTTTTTAGAAATGGTGTTCTTAGTCTGTTGCAGGTCATGTATTGTGTCTTTTCAAAGGAAATTTGGAGTCCTACCTTTTCTGCTGTTTCTTTTAGGATTTCAATCTGTTTTTGAGCCGTTAATACATCTTGAGCTAAAATTGCTAGATCATCAGCAAATGCCAGACAATCAATTTTGATGTTGGTTCTCCCCAGTTTAATGGGCTGGTCAGAATGGGCTGGGATTCAGTGCCGACTTTTTCCATCTTATCACATTTTTCCTCTTTATTTTATCAGTTATTTTATTTGAGCATTGTTAAACAAGTTCACGTTATGCCCTACTACTAAGAGCAAAGCTTTATCATATAGGGTAATGATTTAGATATAAAATTTATAATGCGATTAAAAGATAGATATATAATTAATTTGCAATGTGTAATTAAAAGATTTGGAATATTCTTGTAAACTTTTTTTTTTTCAAGAATGTTAACAGTATCTCCTGAGACCGGTTTCTGACCTTATAACTTTCATCAGTCGAGCTTGTGTCCACGTCTGATACCAACTGATAAAATCAGCAGGGCTTGAGTTTGATATTTTGATTTATTTAAAGAAAAAAATCTGGTGGTGGCTGAAAGAACCAACTTGGAAAATGGGTGAATAATTTTGTTACAAATGGGGTCCTCCATGAGCCCAACTGTATCTCACATAGACGCTGAAGCCTCACATATCTTACAATATCGAGATCGAATTTATACCTGATCTTTCTATTTGCATTATCATTTATTTCTACCAATTATATTATTAGAATCAATTCTTTTATTGGAACTTTCGGTGTGTAACACTAAACTCGAAGAGATTTACCACTAAACACCAAATCACTTTTCTAAACTTCTCAACACACGTTTCGCTAATTATGTTAGCGTTATCAGGAAATTAAATCATCTCTTGATGATGCTAACATGGTTAGCGAAACCTGCGTCGAGAAGTTTAAAAAAATGATTTGGCGTATATTAGTGATAAATCTCTTCGAGCCTGTTCATAAGATGGATTATTCCCCTTCTTTAAGTTGTCGGTATTGTCTTTTGTATAACCTGGTGTATTTGGTTATGCTTTTCCATTTCTTCCTCTGTCATTTTTCGGTTTTATGTATTCCATTTTCCAGTCTGCAATGACCAATGCATTTATATCCTTTTGTTCCTCCTCTCTCCATAGAGTTTTTTGCATTCTCCTCTCAAATATGTTTTCTTATAATTTTGCAAAGCTCGTCATATTTGACTCTGCCAAAAAATTCCCTGCATTCCTCATTATTCAGTTATTCATTAAATTGGATTCATTGGAGATTTTTAACTGAAAAATTTTTCTGTCCTTGTCGTGTATATATATATATATATATATATATATATATATATATATATATATATATATATATATATATATATATATATATATACATATATATATATATATATATATATATATATATATATATATATATATATATATATATATACATTTTTTTTTCGTTTCCTTCTGATTTTAATAACAAACTATCTTCAGAACAACTCTACAATATACATTTATATCTAAAAACTTACCACTATATCTAATTAAACAATGAATTTCTCAAACTTTGATAAATACAATATGACATTTTTTCCAATTTTCAGTTGACACATTTTTGACTTTGACAAATTTTTTACCCTTAATGTATTTTGGGTTTTTTATTATAACCTAACAATTTTAGATGTAATGGTATTAGATGCAAAAATAAAAAAAAGAATAAGAATTTATTATTGTCATTATATCCAAACCAAATTTAAGGAAATAATTTATATAAAAAAAATTAAATAATACCATTAATTTCAGAAATGATACAGATAATTTAATATATGAAAAATCCAAAATTGTTAGGTTATAATAAATATATATATATATATATATATATATATATATATATATATATATATATATATATATATATATATATATATATCTATATATATATATATATATATATATATATATATATATATATATATATATATATATATATATATATATATATATATATATATATATCATACTGAAACAACAAATTTAGATACTTGATGAAAATTAATTTTATCTCATTCCTTCTCTAAATTTATACAAAAATTAAGAAATGTCAGAGGCCTTCTTTAATGTAGAGAATATTATTTTATAATTATTATTATTATATTTATTGAAACCTTCGATGTGAAATGCTAAATTCAAAGAGTTTTATCACAAAATTCCAAATAACTGGTTTTTTTTTAATTTAGGGATGAGCGTTTCGCTAACCAGTTAACATCAGCAGGATCAATTTCAATACAATCAAGTGATTTGGTGATTTTTTGTCAAATCTCTTTAAATTTAGTGTACAGGATATGTATGTGTGTGTTTTTTTATTTCTTACCGTTATATAGTAGATTATTTGCTATGCTTGGGGAGGGTGGTGGACTAGGTTGACCATGATGTACGTTCTCCATGTACTGTGGTGGAATCAAATCAACAACAACAGTACCATTTCCGTGTTCCGTTTGATGTCCAAACATTTTGAAGTTTTCGGGAGAGTGCATACTATTTTTCACTATTCACAAATATACACGATCACTAACCGTGTACATAGAAGTGATTTCCAAATAACACTACTACCAAACTGTCACAGTAAACTGACTGTCTAAAAACGGCCTTCTCGTTTTTACACGACGTCAAACGGGGCGGGGTCGTCTTCAGGCCTGGTTGGTTGGATCGAAAACGATCGGTGATTGGAGAGGACGCCTCCGGATTCTTCCGCACTGGGGTCCTAAAGGTGAGAATCGCGCGGAATGTCTTTATGGGCCTTTAGTACGTGTCCGGGTGTATTAGGGTAATGCGGGAGCTGAATTCCGTGTCTTAATGAGGGAATTCTTTCGGTCGAGCCCTGATCCTCGGCTATACGTATTGATTAACTTTATGCTCGGTCCATAAACGGTGCTAGATTTTGGTTTTTACGAGAAACGATGCGGATATTGGCTTAGTTTATGATGCTGTTGGCTGAAAAATTAACATTTTTTTGTCTCAATAAAGATTTATTATTGCTAGTCATTTCTTTACTTTAACTTTTTTCTTCTTATAACATATTATGATATAATTACTCGATGCGTAATTTTAATATTAACATATTAAATAATATCAAAATTATGACATTAGAATATTGGTAGGTATAAGGATTTTCGTTTTTTTTTCAAATTTTAAAAACATTGCCATCTACTAACAATTAAACTGAATATTGCCGAAACTGAAGAATATTTTGACGGCAAAGAGACTCCATTCTATTCAAAAGTTTAGAAATGTTAGAAAAGCATTGGAATGATTGTATTGCTATTTAAGGAGAATATATTGACTAATAAAGTCAAAATTTTCAAAAAAAAGTATGTTTTATCAGACCGGGGACTGTATGTTCGCACTTAAATTGAGTGGTGTGTAGTTTTTTTTATAGCTGATTATCGCTCTGTGAATGGAACTGTTTTAACCATTCTGTTTTTTCTGGGTTTCTGATGCAGTATTTTGGGATCTATAATACCTCTTCAACCTAATTATTATGTTTATCTTAATTATTATTATTATTTTCCTTCTCATTTTTTTTCCCAGCTTAGGTGGACTTTAAATAAAGTGCGGGCTGTAGCCAAAACAACTTCATACCTCCAAAAATGTTCGGGTGAAACGGTTTGTATTAAGGATAACCGCCCTCTACATTATTCTAGACATATTTTCTTTTAGTCCCATAATTTTAATATTTAAGTTTATATATATTATTATTATTATGATTTAACTTAGAGGCATTCGCACTTCCTCAAAGGGGAAAATTGACTTATTCCAGATATCAATAAGATTAACCGAATTATGGAATGGACCCCCCTCTATGGGGGTCCGTTTCATGTTATCAGGTCGCACGATTTGGCTTTGTTTTCTATTGTTGTCCAAAAAGTTTCGAACGGTTCGAGCTATTCCAAGCAATACAGCCTTCTGCATGACTCTAAAGAGGTGATCGTTGATGCCCAAAGTGTTAATGGCTCTTTGGAATGATTCCAGTTGATGACAATTCGACCGGCATTATTTCCACCCACTTCATATTTCATTATCTTTTCATCTGTTCTTGAAACTCTGATATCTCGGAATTTATTAATTTATTTATTTTTTTTCGCCTATTCAGAGGTTGAAATTAACAATGCTTGGATTCGAACAAAAATATAGTCAATTAGACTGAAGGAATGACCGTACGATTCTCGTTGTTTTTAAGATAACTGTATTTTGAGCTAACGCAATTACATTTTCTGACAGTTGAAGCAGTCTGGAAATTTGCTCATGGGCTAATTCATTTACAGTAATGACAAATGGTGAAGTTTTTGTTATATTATTATTCTTCTTATCCTTAATGTCGAATCTCAGCTCATGCTGGTCGATATTCCAATGCTAAGATGAAAAAGCAATTCAGCTCCTCTCACCTTAGCATAATACTTTGCAAACAATGTCACACGTCTGCACGTTGTCCCACTATGGTAATCGATCTCGAGATACAGACGAGATACTCTCGAGATTCTTTGACAATCTCTTACTTATCAGGCCTTCGACGGATATAACGAAGGGCACTACATCTACCATACTGACTTTTCACTGGTTCTTCAAGTCGTATGCCAGATTTTCATGCTTTGTGGATTATTCCATCTCAGTTTTTCTAATGTTGTGACTGCGATGTCAATTATAAAATCCCTCTTCTCCTTTTTTGCTGATTAGCACAAGCTGTTATAATCAACCGTTCGATCAGTAGTGATTGGTCTGTCCCAGTAAAGAATGGTATCGGAACATTGGAACACAACCGTTCGTCAATGGTGTCATCTTCGAGTGACTTAGGATACCTTCCATGTAATGTTTGTCCTTTCCATTCTCGAACGCAATCCGTAAGTGTTGTTCTGCTATCAATTAAATCAATCATTATCACCTATCAACAATTTCGTCATTTTAATTTTTCCGTCTCAAAAAAAAAATGTAATACACCTCTAGTGGCATATTTGTTAAAATATGACTGAAAAGACATAAGAAAGAAACTTTTATAAATATTCATAAGAAGAATGGAATATTCCAATATGATGGTTCTTTTTTCAGGTTAATATTGATATTTATGTATCAGGTTAGAAACTTTTTGACCCACCTACGTATATATAAATAATTTTATGACACTTTCCGAATCGTTTAATTTCTCTATTGTACTTAGGTATATTGATTTTCCGATCATCATCAAGATCGATTATAGAAATCCAAAACCCAAATAAAATTATATAGTTTTAATTTTACCTGGCAGTAAATCGACAGAGAAAAGGTTTTATTTTGTTAACAATATAAGGAAGGCGTTTATCAGTTTTAATAGTAAAGTGTATGGCCGCAATTAAAATATAACCCTTCTGAATTGAGTTATTATTATGATTAAACAAACCATTTTGGTTCAATGGTCACGTTCTTCTTTCCTTTATTGTTTCACAAACTTTCAATATAAAATTATAAAGACCTTAAGATCTCGGTTTAAGAGTTCCATAATATACAGAGTGAAATAACGTTCGTAAATTTAAACAAGGTTTTTTACTTCCTACATCCCCTTCACACGGGTGCTGTAAAAATAAAGATTGTATTAGCAGTTGGTTGTCAGGTAAACTGTCTTATTAATAATCAAGTTTGAGTCGCTCTGTTTCGTATCAGTAGAATATTATACCTATAATTCCTTAAAGGCATGGTATTATGCAATCCTACAATACAATAACTTTACATTTTTTTTTCACAGAAACTCAGAGGTTGTAAGAAACTTTTATCTTTTAAATAATGTAGAGAATCGATGGTTAAATTGATGAATGATATTTCCTTTACACCCTGTATATCATGCGAATCGTATACCGAGATCTGAAGATCCTCATGATTTTATATTAAAAGTTTGTGAAACAATAAATGAATTCAGAAGGGTTGCATTTTAATGGTGGCCATATACTTTGTTATTAAAACTGATGCTTTCCATGTATTGTTAATAAAAAACAGTTTTTTGTTCAATTTAATGTCAGGTAAGATTAATACTATATAATTTTATTTGGGTTTTGGATTTCTATAATCGATCGTGATGATGACTGTAAAATCAATATACCTTAGTACAATAAATAAAAATTAAACGGAAAGTATCATACATTTTTTTATTCATATACGTGGATTGATCAAAAAGTTTCTAACCTAATTTATAAATATTAATATTAAAAGTAAAGAACCATTCTTTTTATGAACATATATAAAAGTTTTTTATGCCATTTCAGCCATATTTTAAGAAATGATCACTAAAAGAATAAACCAAACAACCGTCCAATATTGATTTAAAAAAGGTATTTCCAGTTAGGGAAGATTCTCCACTTCTTTAATGACAATATTCAAGTTGTGAAGAAATCTAGTCATCTGGGAAGCAAGCAATGCTGCTAAATAGTTTAACTCTCCAAGTATAGATTTGAGATGTCCTTTAATGTTCTAGAGAAAGCACATCAGATTTAGCTTTAAGGAATATCTGCTATCAGCGCAGAGATAAAGCATTGTATGTTATTTTATGATTACCTTCTTTTTTTTTCATTGATGAATCTTTTTAGTTATTTTCCTTGTTATTTGTTATTGGTTATTACTTGTTTTTGTTTGTGTGATTTATTTTCGAATATACGTCGTTATTATTTGTATTTTTACCTACAGAATATTAGTTTATATTTATATACGTATGTAAGTCTAGTATTATGTATTGTAATTGATTTTTGGATACGGGTTGAGTATGAGTAGCTCGTTGAGCTAGACTTTGCCCTTTCCATTTACATTTAATTAATTAATAAAGACATTTATGTAAACATGGTTAGTGAAACACGCGTCCAGAAGTTAAAAAAAAGAGATTTGGTGTTTACTGGTAAATCTCTTCAAGAATAATGTAGTCGTAAATGCATCGAAGATATAACATGTAGTGGGCGTTCAAAGTAATAATTTTTTATTGGTTTTAGAGAACAGATAATTAAAAATGTGTGAAATAGCTGAAAATAGCTGTATCTAAGGAATTAATTATGAAAAAGAGCTGTGCAAGATGACTTTTGAATATGCTGTCGACAGAATAAAAAGACGTTCGAATACAGGGTGTGTAAAGAAAGTAATTAGACTGGTAGCATAAAGTTTGATCTGGCAACACTTTGGAACGGAGGTAAACAAACACCTGACGCGTCTTTTCCGAGTACTTAAATATGCTAAACGGCGGTGTGAGCCAAATTCAACTCTTCTGTGATCATTCTGATCATAAACCGATGATCAGAAGGCACAATATCCCGGATTATGTGGATATTTTCATCAGTTGTTGCTGTTGAAGGCTGCGAGGTTCATCGTCAATCGAGTCTCGGTTCTCTGAGAATACCTGAAACCACCTGAAAACTTCGGTCCTTGACAAAACGTTGTTTTTATAAACCGCCTAAAGTTTTGTTATGTTTGCTGGAAATTGTTGTCACTTTCAGAACGCACTAGAAAGTTTACAAAGAAAGTTACTACGGATAGTGATCTATCCGTTTTTTTACCTATTGAGGTGACTCTAGGGAGGTGACTCGTAGTGCAAACGCATTTAATGTTGGACTGTCTCCCCTCTAAAAGAAAAGCTAACAATGTTGTCATATCAAACGCTACGCCACCAGTCTGTTTACTTTATTTATACACTTGGTAATTATTAGAAATGTATTTAAACATATTTATGGGAGATTATATTAAAAAATTTAAGTAATTTCAAAAATTAAAACCAAATTTTTCGTTAGAAACTTTTTGATTAGTTCTCGTAAATATCTATGTAGCATTGTAATGCACCTTACTTACTCTAATCCTATAACATTTTATATAACACATCACTCAATAAGTTCGTAGGATGACTGATAAAAAAACTTTTAGGCAAAATTTGATTTTATTCATCTGCATAGTCTCGTTCAAGAGTGATACATTGATTCCAATGCTTCTCTAACATTTCTATGCCCTTCAGTTTCGGCAATTACTTCTTCATTGGAGGCAAATCTTTTTCACTGGAGCTTTCTTTTTAGGTCTGCAAACAGTTTGTAGTCGTTGGGTGCCCGATCCTGAGAGTACGGTGAATGGGGAAGCAATTCAAAATACAATTCATGTTATTTTGACATTGTTGCGAGTGACTTGTGACACAGTGTATTATCCTGATGAAAGAGCCCCTTTTCTTTTTCATTTGGGGTCGTTTTATGGTAATTTCTTCCTTCAAAGGCATCAATAAGGCCGTATAATATTCGCTATTGATGGTTCTTTAACTTTTGTTTTGTATTCATTAAAGCAACCCTTCATTAATACATGAAACTCAGATATTTTGATAGTTTTCAAAATTATAACAGTAGTGTTACTAAAACCACTGTAACTTGTGAAAAAAACCATAAAAAATCATAAAATTTTGACACGTATCAATTTAAAGTTAGTGCTTCCTAAAAATCATATGGATTTGTCAACAGTGGAGCCATCTATATGTCATCTTACGAACTTATTGAGTAATGTGTGATTTTAATTAATAATTCAATAGTCATTGAGTAGATTAGCCTGGCTGATATACATTTGGGGTTACTTGAAGACATGTCCCTGAACTTCTATCATCATTGTGCTGATTAATATATTTTTTGTTTATTGGAAATAAACACTGAATTAATCAAAAGCAAAAAAAAAGCAAAGAACACTTTTGCTCATGTAATAATTACAGATTCCCTTACTTTCTTATCGATTTCCTTGTATTATTTTCTTAATCAGATAGTAAAATTCACCCCATTAATTATTAAGTGAACTTACCTAGAAGAGGCGCCATTCAATGAGATAATAAACCATTTGGAAGACGAATTTATGAAGGAAAATTTACAGTACCACAACCACTACGGAGTTAAAGATGGTAACCATTCCAAACACCTTTAATCACTCAGGCCATTCCGCTGATGTTAACTGATAAGAAAGATGTTTTTTTTAAAATATCGGACATTCTTTAGCACTATCAATATCAAATAATTAAAGGTCCGTTCTTTATACTTTCAGTTAACTTTCAGTTAATGATAACTAAAGAATAAATTCCTTTTGAAAAGCTATTTTACGAAAAGGTATTTTATGAATATAAAATCACCGTCCTCGATGAATTCTGATCTAAAATTGAAACCACGAACTCTGGTTCTTGTTCTGGTTCTTTACAAGAAAAAAAATCCAAATAGGGGAAATTCGCCGAATTTGGATCGTAAAAACATTTTTAATAAAAATATTTAGGTGGAAAATGATTGTACTATTGTAATCTTCAAACCAACATAACTATTTTATTTTTTTACTTATTATTATCATAAAAAATTAATTTTTAAAAATTGAGTGTTCAGTCTATCCAAGGAAATCGGTTTCTTACGATGGCTCACTGGTTCGTTCGAATGGACAATTAAGAACAATTAAAACAAAAATACTTCTTGATCTGTGGACTTACATCAGCACATTTTGTGTGAACCCAAGCGTAACATGTAATGCACTGAATCATCTCTTCTTCCCTTATCACATATGGTACAAAATCATGTACTTTTCATTTGTACTCTTTGTTTTTTCTTTTTAATCTTCTCTTCTTTGCGACATTTTTTCTTCCCAACATTTTGTGGTTTTGTCTTTTTAATATTTTCTTCGATCCTACGTTTTAATCCCAAAACGTTATCAATAGTTGATAATAATTGTGCTTTCTAAACAATATTTCTTTGTGCTCGAGAAGACGATGGACCTAGCTGTGGATTTTGTGTTGATAGCAGTGATATTTTATGAAGAATATCTTTAAAGTTTTTACGCGTTTTCTCCTAAGAAATATAAACAACAGCGGAATCACTGTCGCGTTCACTGTCATTGGGTATTGATGTATTTACTGAATTTCCAGTAATTAGTTAAATTTCAGTAACATTACCACAATATTGAGGTTGTATCATATCTGATGGTGCAAACCGGTGATCCTGTAAGACATGTCTGTTAACTGGCCAGATACTAAAGGCATTTTCAGCTACTGTCGCAGTTGCCGCTCTGTCATATGCATCATTTAGCAATTTAGAAATTTGAGTTTGATATCACCTTTATATTGACGAAGAAAAGTTCCTTGCCCCCGAACAAAATATTTCTGTAGTTGCATGTAAAAGAAAGCAACATCTAGAGGTTGAAAACGATGGGTGGTATGCCCAGGCAACTACAGTAACACTATTCCATTTTCTCTAGCAAAGGTACAAGCTCTTAAATTCTTGTTATGAGTCGTATACCCATCAAGCAGTTAGGGGACTTTCTTATCTTGATTGCAGTTTACATGATTTTTGAAATACTTCAACCACTCAACAAACAATTCGAAATTTATGTAACCTGGTTCTGATATAGTAACAGAGCTTGCCGGGGATACCCCAATTTGAAGATATTTGTTGATTTTTTTTTCTTTTAACCCAGCATTCCTTATTATATATATATATATATATATATATATATATATATATATATATATATATATATATATATATATATATATATATGAAAAAGAAATTTTTCATCCGTACTTCCGCGTACCTCTGCTCGTCTCAAATCAGTCGCCGTCACCATGCCGAGACAAGTACCTCCCAGGACCGGTTTCTAGCCTCACAGGCGTCATCAGCTGGGCTCGAGCTCAACGCAGTGAGCCAGCTGAAACGAAACGAACAGAGCAAGACCAAGTTAACTGGTCATATCGATGGCGGGTCGCAATCTCAATGAAACTCGCGCCATCCTACGGTGAATGTTCGCGGCAGTCAAAAACTACGTGACACATTCTTCCGACAACCTTGGATGTAGGCATAAGGTTTGCTCAAAAGATAGCGTAGTGGGACCGTATATATATGTATATATATATATATATATATATATATATATATATATATATATATATATATATAAAGGGTATTCCATTAAGAGGTTTTGAATGTTGGTAACGAATAAAAGAAACGTTTCATAACATACCTGAAAGTTATTTATGGCAATGCGAAGCTGGATAGTGTACAATTATACGTGGAATACAACATCTGTCAAATAACCGCCTCGACTTCTCTGGCAGCTCACAATTCTTTTGTTGAAATTCTCGATTACTGCTGAACACATTTGCGGAGTTATGTCACGAATTATTCGCCTAATTTCTTCTTTCAACTGTTGAACGGTTTGCGGATTATTTTCGTAAGCTTTGCTCTTCACATAGCCCCACAAAAAATAGTCTAGCGGCGTCAAGTGGTATGACCTTGGTGGTCAACTTACGTCCCCATTCCGGGAGATCAGCCTCTCCTGTCCTTACAAAATTCAGCTAACACAGGAGCTAAAGCCAGCCGACCATGGGCAACGCCGTGCATTTGCCAATTGGATCCTACAGATGAAGGCAAATGACAATAATTTTTGCGATAAAATCATTTTCAGTGACGAGGCTCATTTCCACTTAAACGGTTACGTAAATAAACAAAATTGTCGCATCTGGGGCAATGAAAATCCTAGAGAAATCCACGAAATCCCGATGCATGCTCAACGTGTCACAGTTTGGTGCGGTTTTTGGGCTGAGGGTATCATTGGACCGTATTTTTTTGAAGATGAAGATGAACGAGTTGTTACAGTAAACGGAGAATGATACCGAACGATGATTGATGTTTTTTTATGGGATCAAATAATGGACATGGATTTAGAAAATATGTAGTTCCAACAAGATGGTGCGACATGTCATACAGCACGTGAAACATTGACTTTATTGCGTACACAGTTTGGAGGGAGGCTGATCTCCCGGAATAGGGACGTAAATTGGCCACCAAGGTCATGCGACTTGACGCCGCTAGACTATTTTTTGTGGGGCTATGTGAAGAGCAAAGCTTACGAAAATAATCCGCAAACCGTTCAACAGTTGAAAGAAGAAATTAGGCGAATAATTCGTGACATAACGCCGCAAATGTGTTCAGCTGTAATCGAGAATTTCAACAAAAGAATTGTGAGCTGCCAGAGAAGTCGTGGCAGTCATTTGACAGATGTTGTATTCCACATATAATTGTACACTATCCAGCTTCGCACTGCCATAAATAACTTTCAGGTATGTTATGAAACGTTTCTTTTATTCGTTACCAACATTCGAAACCTCTTAATGGAATACCCATTAGCGACATTTAATAAACATCAGAAAGGAATATGGATGTGATACCATTGCTACCGATATAGGACATACGGTTTACGCCTTCCTCCGTATTACTGTATTTTTAATCCAATTGAGTATATGTGGCATCAGGTAAAATCCAACGTTGGAGCAGAAAACATTTATCCGACTCTAAGTACAAGTGCTGCAACATTAATTAGGAAGGTTGTAGATAGTATTCTCAAAATAAGTTTGATAAATTCGATTAACTATCTATTTTAATACCATCTTCTATTTTAATAACAATAGAAGATTCCTATGTATTATTTACTAATAATATAGAATCACTTATTATTAATGTAGAACAAAGTGACAGTGAGAGTGAAACCGAATTAAATGTATAATTAAATTTAAGTTATAATGTTTATTGTACTGATAGATAAATTTATTTATTTATTTATTTTTATTGTACTAATAAATTCAAAATACCCAAACCAATAAACAATGTTTTAATCATACACAATAATAATAATTTCACAATATTTTATTTTTTCCAAAATTATTCAGAAATTATACCACTCCGACTCTGGCGCCTTTGAAGAAACTAGGAATATTTTTATTGAAATTTATTGCGGCAATTAACATTTTGTCGAAAGGCAACGAAATATCTTGAACATACACAGTGACCTGCATCTCCGCCTAAATAAACATTTTGTTAGGTTGCTGTGTGTTCCACATGAGATTGTGGAACCCTGCGGTTGGGTGTAGGTGACTCTCAGCTACTGTTATCTCATTGGACGCTGTCCAAGGAAATTTAACATTTCATATAGATGCCATCGGACGGGAAGTCGGCGAAAGTATGGGTTGGTTGTTGGGACTGTGGATAGTCTCCCTATTCTTGACGGGAGAGCATGTGTCGGTGCCCTGACGAGCCTAAACATCAAGAGGCGAGACATATGCCCTCTAATTGAAGGGATGGGTGGGGCTCATCCTCAGTCAAACACCTAACAAAATTTTTATATATATATATATATATATATATATATATATATATATATATATATATATATATATATATATATATATATATATATATATATATATACAGTGTGTCGCATTTAAGATGAAGACAACCCACATTTTCGCTATTTGAAGGAATACAAATTTGAATTTTTGCACAGTCAGACAGACTGATGGGTGACGTTTTTTAAGATACTCAACTGAAATCTGAACTTTAAACTAAGCCTACTACGAATTCACAAACAGGGTCAATTTTCGATATTTTTTTTCGCGTTAGATATATCGAAAAAAGTTATCAGAAAAAGTTGTTCAGGAAGTTATTCTAACCCCATGTACCAAGTATCATGATAAAATTCGCATTTTTAATTTTGTCAATATTTTGGTTTATAAACAAAATTATTACAACAGAATCGTAAAAGAATCGAAAAAAAATGAATCGTAAAAAAATCGAATTCGAATCGAAATATATATATATATATATATATATATATATATATATATATATATATATATATATATATATATATATATATATATATTATATATATATATATATATATATATATATATATATATATATATATATATATATATATATATATATATATATATATATATAATCCTTTTTACTTTGCGTGTTATTGAAACCCTATACAGGAGGTGAACCAGGAAAAAGAAACTGAAAGGAACTAAAATATGGTGTTTTGCCCTGAAAAATTATTTACTGTGATAAATGCTGGGAGGGCGAGCACCAAAAGTATTGATGTGTTTCTTTACTAAATATCCCTCGTATACATCAAAGACCACTAATCAAAATAAGCAGATAGTTAGAACATTTAAACTATTATTTGTTAACAACAAACACATCTTATCAAACAAAGACCCATCCATCTATCACATATTCATAGACGAAGTACGATAACAATATCAATTTCTAAATAAATTCTTTCACTCGTTCTCCCGGTGCAAAGCTCACGCTTCAGTTCACATTTGAACTCGGTCTGCTTAGCCTTTTCCCTCAATACGACTATGTAGAACAAAAAAGGAAACCAACAATATAAACATAAATTTATCAGTTTTGTCGGTGTTCGATCGAGGATGATTTACACGAACAAATCGATATGAAAGATGGCGGGTTCTGGTGTGATTCTAATATCAATTCCGACTGAAAATCACGAAAAATATTTGCTGCAAAAGAAGAAGAAGGTTTCCATTGTAGAAAAAGATGCGTCGGCCGTTGAAACTGATAAAGAACATCAATCTATGGAAAAGGTTAGTTGAATATCTTTAGATTTAGTGAGAAATATATTTTATTTAATAATGATTATATTTCGAGAGCATTTTGGTCTAATCGAATTATTTGTATACGATAGTAGTTTGAAAAGTTTCCAGCCTAACAGAGAAACAAAATTTTCTCAATTTTTTTTCTCGACATAGCCTCACTGAAATTTTTGTAAACTGTTCCCGGCGATGCCTCCATCTCTTTAATTCGTCTAAATAGTGGTTGATATCTTGTTCTGTAAAATGGTCGTTTACGAATGTGATGACTTCCTCTTTCGATGAAAATCTTTGTCCTCCGAGCCAAACTTTGAGCCTAGGAAAGAGAAAAAAGTCGGTGGGGCCAGATCTGGTGAATACGGTGGATGATTAATCAAATCGAATATCAATTTTGTGAAATTTTGCCATGGCGAGCACTGAAGTGTGAGATGGTGAGGAACAACTCATGTTTTCACGTTTCAAGAGGAGCAGCTATAAATGTGAAATACTTCAATTTGTTCAGGATTTGCATGAGAGTTTAGAGGATATGTGGTTAAAAATTTCTTTTTTTTTTGGCAATGTAGCTCGAACAACATTTGAAGCTCTGGGCGTATGTGTAGATGCCGCATCTTGTTAAAACCACACCACCTTCCTGTTGAGACCTTATTTTTGAACATCTGCTTTGATATTCTTTTTACATCTGATGATACTGTCGCTTCATTTTTTTCGAAAAAAATGCCTTGAAAATTCTGCTCTTATACACTAGACTGAACATTTTCTCAGTTTGTTTTCTCATTTAAATATTTGTACCTTATTTAAATGGAAATGAGCTTTATTGTATATTATGACCGTCAAATATTCCTTCTCTATAAACATTGATCATCATTTACCACATTGACAATCATCAATTTATATCGATAAATGCCCAATTTCTTATAAGAAATACGCTTTACAGTGCCTTTACTAATTCCCAGTTCAGAGGTATGCAGCTTAGCAGAGTGAGTGGGGCTTCGCAGAATCGTCTCTTTCGCCCTATTGATATTCCACAATGCGCTCGGATCAAGAAGAGAGTGGCCTTGTTTTCATTAACCCTTCGTTCGAGCTGTATCTGTTCATGTGATGTGGAATGATGTGCGTGGAATGATGTTGATGATGCATTTTATCCATGGCGTCCGATGTTGAAGTGACGCATGCAGAGTTGTTGCATTTTAATCAAAGACACACCACTTTTGACAAACGTATTGTAGGGGAACACGTGGTGCTCTAGAGTCCACAGCAGCTTGATGAATACTAAATAGCACCGTAGAGAGAATCACCTAGCCCCACTCTCTCTCTACTAGCCGAGTACTATTCATTCCAAAAACGTCCTTGTATAATAACCTATAGTTCACTAATACAGAGTCTGAAACCGACGTGATTAGTGTTTTATTTATATTTAGAAAATTTCCCCTAGATCTGTCATCAAGTTTAGTTCACCAGTTATAATGTAGCTTAGTAAAAGAACATGTATATATATATATATATATATATATATATATATATATATATATATATATATATATATATATATATATATATATATTTGGTAGTCTCAACATAGTGTTTAAGAGCAAAATACCACTTTATCTGAAAAGAAAAATCTTTGATCAGTGTGTCCTGCCCGTTATGACATACGGAAATGAGACCTGGACACTCACATCACAGTCAGTTCAAAAACTTCGAGTAGCACAGAGGGGAATGGAAATAGGTATGCTTGGCATTACTAGACGAGATAGAAAGACCTGCACATGGATCAGAGCACAAACGAAAGTGAGTGATATCATTGGAAGAATAAAGCAATTGAAATGGAAGTGGGCAGGCCATGTAGCGAGACGATGAGACGAAATATGGACTGGATACCGCTTGATCGCAAACGTCCACGGAGAAGACCGAAAACTCGATGGAGTGATGACATTATTAAGTATATTGGACCCGAATGGCAGAGGAGAGCTCAGGACCGCGAGAGTTGGATGTTTTTTTTGTTTTTTAATTTATATCTTCCGCATAAAGAAAGGTATTGTAACCAAATTTAATACACATCATCAGCCTTCCGGTTGCCATAATATGAGAGAATATCCAGTTCTACACGCAGCCAGTGGCGGAGTTATAGGATTTTCCTACTAATTAATTTAAAAAATAATTAGTACGGTCATATTCAAAATTAAACTTAAATACATTTTTTATCATTAAAGATTATTTTGTACAAAAAGTGTATCTTGACATTTTTTGTATCTATATATTAGGGTGTCCCTTATTTTTTAAAGTTTTTATTTTCTAAAGCACAGGTTCTAGTTTTATTTATTTGACCCTAAAACACTCAAAACATTTTTTTACTTATTTTGGAGCACTGTAACCCGTGCAGACTTGCGCGGAAAACATGTTCAATGAACATGTTTTCTAATTAATGTTCAATGAATATGTTTTCTAATTTATAATTAAGCAAATGCAAGATTTCCACGGTTTGATTACTGCAAAAGAAGAACAAAAACCGTTCCTACTACGCTGTGTGCAAGAATAGAAAGATATATCCACACCGCAAAAAAAAGACCTTAAAAAGGAAAAAAATTATCCTGAATAGTTGTAATATTTTGTTTGTCAATATGATTAAATCAATTAGTTAAACTTGTCTTTTCATTAATAGTTACCTAAGATGCGATTACACACTTGCGATAACCTACCTAATAAATAAGTGTTCAAAAACGCCAGATTACATTAACATTACAATTAACATTAACCTAAGAAGTTAAAATGTTGTAATTAAGTATAGGTTAGTATATAAAAAAAAAATAGAGGGTATGTAGTAATATAAAGGTACTTCGTCCATAAAAGCGACACCCTACTATATATATACTACAATAACTAATAGAAAATATATATATAAACCACGATAAACGACATGCGTCACCCAATTAAAATTCGAATCACTTGACATTTAGAATCATCACATTCCCGTCATTCAAAATCGTACACAAACTATTGTTTTGGTTTAAATTTTAATTGCGTAATCTCACTGTTGTTTTTCCTTTTATTTCAGATAATCAAACTGACCTTGGAGCAACTAGAGATCACAAATACCACGTGGACGAAAACGGTTGATAAAAATCACTACCAAATAATTTTTCCGATCGAGTGCGGTACCAAATGCGAAGACATTTTGGAAATTCTACGAGAGCACAATATTGGCAAGAAATTAAACTCAAAAATTAGCGTGTTGCCTTGTTCCATTCACTATCATGGAAATAGCTTGAACGAAAACGAAGAATATTGGGAAGATGAGACTATACTGGAAAAGTAAGAGACAAATACATTCCTTGTTGTTTTTTAAAACACATCTAAGGGATCCAGCAAGTTTTTTGAAGATGTCGTTATGAAGGGTTGTCCAATAGGAGTGTCAGAACTTTAAAATGAGGCACAATAACAACTACAATAGAGAGTTTTAATAACCATTGAGTACCATGTCATGGACCAAATGAACCTTTTTTATAATTACACAAATCTGTATTCCGAATTTTAAGTCCCGATATATGCCTTTAATTACTCTGATGTTAAGATATTCTTTGAAATTCAAAAATTCTGTTTTGATATTGTAATTCTTTATATTGTAATCTTTTTGTGGAACAATTTATAATTTACTACAAAACATCAAATCAACAACAAACATATCTGTTTAAATTTTTCGACGTGCGTTTCGCTAACCACGTTAGCATCATCAGGGGATGGTTCAGTCTAATTCTAAAAGTAAATTGTGTCTTATTTATATGGAAATCGTATGAAGCGTGTACACATCTTGAACCGTGAAGTTAACTAAGTATGAAAGAGGTTCCTTATCCCGATTCATAATTTTCTACGAGTAATACATTTTTTGCCATTGACGTCTCTATCTAAAGATGCAGATTTGCCAGCATTATTGAATGAAGACTCAACTCGTACGTTGAAACAATTGACTGAAGCATTAAATGTTGCCCAATCCATTATTTTCTAACGTCTACACGCATTGGGAAAGAAAATGGGTCCCATATGAATTGAAGGAAGGAGACATTGAAAGACAACCACTTATTTTTGAAATTTTGAAATATATAATGAATGAATATATATATTGAATGAAATATATAATATATATATATATATATATATATATATATATATATATATATATATACCGTGTGTCCCAGCCAAATGGAATAAATTCGTTAATA
The DNA here is from genome assembly GCA_031761425.1 of Cosmopolites sordidus. Classification (NCBI taxonomy): domain Eukaryota; kingdom Metazoa; phylum Arthropoda; class Insecta; order Coleoptera; family Curculionidae; genus Cosmopolites; species Cosmopolites sordidus. The sequence goes on along the minus strand of JARFXV010001079.1, from coordinate 248,641 downwards.
AATAAATGGAGGCGTGTTCGAAAAAACGCTCGAACGCGTCGATTGGTATTTTTAGATGCGCATTTTTTTCAACAAATTTTTTTTATACAGGGTGTGTCATGTAACAGTGGCCAATACCAACTTTCTTATTTTAAATACAACACCCTGTATATTATTTAATTTTTGGATTCTTCAGGAAATTCTAGACATATTTCATGTAAATATCCTAGACTTATCTTCAACTGTTTCGGAAATATTAAGTAATTCTTCGAACATTATCAGCAAATAGGCAAAGATAAAAAATCAGGTTTTCAAAGGTAGGTATTTGTTGTATGAAAAGTCAAAAAAATCAACGTGCCTTTTAAATTAGTTTTCTTTGACGTGTGTGATTCATTTGATTTAAACATGGTGTATTTATCAGAGAGTCATAAAATAACTATCTTAATGATGATAGGTTATAGAGATAGGACACGAACTCAAGCTGAAGTTATTCGTCTCTTTAGGGAAAAATATCCTGACTTACCACCCATATCCCAAGGTACAGTAAGTAAAGTTGAAAAACAATTTAGGGAACTGGGACACGTGAGACAAATTAAGAAGGAAGCAGTGTCGTTGACCGATAACAAAAAATTGGATGTAATGCTTGCATTCCAAGACAATCCGCATACCTCAACTCGACAAGTTGCCTTGGAAAACAATGTTGGTCGCTCTTCGGTTGCCAGAATATTGAAAGGGAATAAAATGCATCCGTATAAGCTACAGCCTACTCAAGAGCTTAGTGAAAACGATTTCGACAGGAGAATGGAGTTTTGTGAACAAATGATGCACTGAATAGACAACAACCTTCTTAGAGTGAAAAACGTTTTATTTTCTGATAAATCTACTTTTACTCTTCATGGGCATGTCAATCCCAGAACTGTCGTTATTGGTCGAGAGAAAATCCTCACTGGATGCGGGAAATTCACACACAAAGACCTGAAAAGATTAATGTCTGGGCAGGTATTATAGGAGATCAAATAATTGGTCCAATATTTTTCGATCAAAATTTAAATGGAGTAAATTACTTAGACTTTCTCCAAAATCAGCTCATTCCAAATCTTATAAATTTGTACCCTAATAGAAGAAATCCTCAATTACTAGCCGACACAATTTGGTTCCAACAAGATGGAGCACCCCCCATTATCAAGTTAATGTGCGGCAGTACCTCGATAATGTGTTTCCAAATCGATGGATTAGAAGGAGAGGGCCAACTAGAATGGCCACTAAGATCCCTGGACCTCACTCCGTTGGATTTTTTTTTATGGAGATATCTCAAAAGCGTCGTATACAAAACCAAGCCACAAGATCTGAATGACTTAAGAGGACGCATTACCGACAGCATTAGGTCAATTACGCCACAAACATTAAATAATGTCAGGAATCAGTTTTACTTGAGGTTGGGATGTTGCCAGGACGTCCAGGGTTCACAATTCGAGCAGTTGTTACATTAAATGTTTTAAATAAAAAATTTATACAAAAACTAAATAGTCTTGAAATTTCCACAATTTTGTTTACAGTTAAAAAAAAGTGTAGTTGCGCATTTTTTCCAACGAAAACCTTTTATACAGGGTGTGTCATGTAACAGAGGCCAATACCATCTTTCTATTGTGTGTTGTAGCGAATTTCTGTAATCAAATAATTTTCAAAAAAAAAATCAAAAAAATCAGTTAATTTTTGCAATAAATCTGAAAACACTTAATATTTCCGAAACAGTTGAAGATAAGTCTAGGATATTTTACATGAAATATGTCTAGAATTTCCTGAATAATTCACAAATTAAATAATATACAGGGTGTTGTATTTAAAATAAGAAAGTTGGTATTGGCCACTGTTACATGACACACCCTGTATAAAAAAAAATTTGTTGAAAAAAATGCGCATCTAAAAATACCAATCGACGTGTTTGACGAACACGCCCCCATTTATTTATTAACGAATTTATTCCATTTGACTGGGACACACGGTATATATAAATTAATAAAAATTTATGAGACCTTTTTTGACGTTCAATTTTCTATAAAGATTTGTAATAGTCTTTCCACAGTAATGTTCCGCTGAAGAGCTATAAAATTCCAAAATTATAAAAAAACTATGTTTAAATGGGAAATTGAAGTTTGAGATGTGGCACCTTTTAATATTAATAGTAAGAGCCCTAACTTTCACAGTTTTTTTTCGTCATTTCTAACAATATTTTCGATACCTTTAAGAAAAAAATAGTCAATTTTTTTGAAACAGTCCAAATACACGATAATGTCATTTTGCAACATGACAATGCTCGGCCCCATGTTGAAAAATGTGTAAAAAAACTAATTGGAAAACGTTAAATGGGACGTCCTACCCCACTCTCCTTATTTACACGGCTTAGCCCCTTCAGCCTACCACTTATTTCGATCGATGCAGCACGGACTTTCAAAACAACACACTTTCTTAAGAATTGAAAATTTGGCTTGATGAATGGTTGGCCTCAAAAAACCAAAAGGTCTTTTGTCGCGGAATTCATTCTTTAACAGAAAGATGGGAAAAAGTAATAGCTAACGAAAACCAATACTTTGATTATTAAGATAATTTATGTTGTTATGGAAATAAACCTTCAAAAAATTAATATTATTAACCGAAATATCTATTACGACTCGTCAGACGTTAGATTTGCTAGGAGTTTGACGTGTGTAGGAAGTGAAGCAGGACATCCCATTTCATATCTCCAATGTTTGTCCTCGGGATCATCGAATGATTTGGCTTTTCTCTAGAGGCTGTAACTTACTAAGCTTAACATACTAAGCGCTAAACTTGAAGATATTTACCACTAAACACCAAAAGACTTTTTTGAACTGCTCGACGCACGTTTCGCTAACCATGTTAGCATCGTCAGGAGATGATTTAATCTAATTCTAAAACTAAACTCTGTTCTATTTATATGAAAACCATACCTAACGAAGCGTGTAAAAATCATGAACCGTGAAGTGTACTAAGCCTTACATTAATAATTGAAAAAGTTGACTGAAAGGAATCGGTCCTTTATCTCGGTTCATGTTTTTCTTACATTTTTCTATTTGGATGCTTTCATATGCATCCAAAGCCCTATTATTATTAACACTTTTAATTAGTCTTAAATTACTAATATCTATACTGTGGTGATGTTCAATTGCATGTTGGGCAACACAAGATTTTTTCATTTCTCCCATATCTAATGTGGGCAATATGTTCTTTATATCTTGTCAATATGGATCTTTTTGTTTGTCCAATATACCTTCCATCACAGCCTTGACAACTAATTTCGTAAATCCCCGAGTTTTCATGCTGCTCTACTTTATCCTTTGGATTATCCAGAACTTCTCTTAATTTATTATATGGTTTGTACACAACCTTAATGTCCACTTTTTTCAAAATTTTGTCTAGTCCTCTTATCAACTGGGCATCAAATGGTATTACCATGAATTTTTTTGTGTTCTGATCCTTTTGAAAAGTCGAAGATTCTTTCAATAATTTTCTGAACTTATGTTTTCTAATTAGTTTATCTACAATGTTCTTATTATAACCATTCACTTCAGATACCTCCCTAGAGCAGTTCAAAATAAGTGATTTGGTGTTTAGTGGTAAATCTCTTCAAGTTTAGTGTTTCACACCAAAGGTTCCAATAGAAGAATTGATACTAAGCGCTGTTGGAGACACCAAGATGCTGTGCTAATATTGCGTCACAAACTGAAGGAATCAACAGAATGCAAGATTTTTTAATTTCGAAAAAAAACGATTCGCCAATTGAACTGGGAGATTTTATCGCACTGGCATTTTCTCCAGACTTGACTCCCTCGAATTTTTATCTTTTTCGATTCCTGCAACATCACTAGGTTGATAGCCGCTTCACATCTCTTGAAGAATCAAAATCAACAAGTTTTTTTCGGTCTGGAATTTTCCCACTAATAAAAAGCGAATGCATAAAAATACATTTGTTTTCAACACAATCTTTAAAAAGTTTTTTTGCTAACTAGGGAAACTGAGAACAAGAACAGTGGGTGGAACATATTTGTATCGTCCGTCAAGTCCAGATTAACTGTGGCTCAAGTGGTTGAGAACGTCACAACCCACGCAGTGATGACCTTCGATTTCATCATGTTGTTACTAATATCAACGTAAGTTAATAGCTCGATGAATATATCTATCACTGATCGACTGAGAGAGAGCTGTTTTACTCGTTTCAGAACCTTGTGCGCTCTGGGATTGGTAGAAAACGACAAAATTTGTATGCTATCCAGTATGCTCATATCTCCTATGATGGTAAGATGATGCTGCAGTTAATCACCTAAAAAATAATCGAGAACGTCTATTTTTTAGGGGCCAGTAATGGCAGGCACCTTTGGAACAGTTATCGGAGATAAACATCTTCAAAAAATCGGTGTTAAAAATGAGATGATAGGTCTGGGAATAGCCACTTTGGTTGGCTTCTGCTATGGATCCATTGTTTGTACCATTACAGATCGCTATGGTACTCAAGACTGGCCAACATATGAAATGTATTCCAGGTATCATCATGTTGATGATTTCAAATTACCAAACGTTATTTTTTTTTAAATCGAACCATTTACATTTTTATTGCCTGTTCTTTAAGCTTGTTGTACTCACCATGAGATAATTGGAAGCTGATAGAATTGGTTGTCGCTTCAATCTATGCTTTCAAAATCAAACTGTCCCAAAAATCTGTAACGCCTCAATCACAATACAGATGATTTTTTATTTTCGAACTAATTCCTGATGCTAAATACCCTGGAAGATCACAGGTATCCCAATATTATTAAAAACATCTATGAAAATATCACAACTATAGTACAATTGATGATATGACCAGGATAAATTTTAATCAAAAGAGGCATTAGACTGGAAGGCACGTTGTCACCAAAACCTTTCTTAACAGCATGTCTATAAAATAGTTGTTTGTAGAATAATTGTGTGCAAATGAAAGCTGCAAAGGGCTGGAGAAACATTTGGTCTGAAAATATACCTGAAAAAAAGTTAGGTTATGTTTAATAAATTTAGATTAAGATTGATTAAAGATTTTTTTATTTTGGCGAAATATTTGGATATGGTAAAGCACTACACATAAGGCCAAGGATTTCAATGTGGGTAATTTCAATTTCTGGTGGGCTCAATATAGTATTTGTCCCACTTTGTCTGACGAGAAAAGTTTTTGATTCGTGCGTCCTGCCCATTATACCATACGGAAGTAAAACCTCACACAGACACAGACACCACAATCAGTACAAACTTCGACTAGCACAAAGTGAAATGGAAATATGTATGTTTGGCATTACAATGTGGGACAGAAAGTCCTGCACATGGGTCAGAAAACAAATAAAAATATGTGATATCATGAAAAGAGCAAAGAAATTGAAATAGAGGTAGAGAGGCCCTGAACCGAGGCGATGTGCCGACAGGCTGAACAAAGTAACCCTGAAATGGATACCACTTAATCACAATCGTACAGGAAGTAAAGCAAAAATACGATGCTGACGACATCAAATATATTGGACCGGAATGACAAAAGAAAGCTCAGGACCACGTGAGTTGAAAACTTGCTTAAGATATCGTCATCCTGCTGTAGATGGACACTGGCTGAAGTAGTGATGATGATATAAAATAATGAACTAAAAAAAAGGATCAGGTTCTTTGACCTGATCAAAGGATTATCAGATTTGCAGAGAATATAATTATCTTGCCAGACAACTGGCCCACCGAGAAGGGCGTGCAAATAGATTATGAAAAAACCAAGATGATGACTAACGCCCAACTTTTTGAAAGCTACATACATGTAGGACTTAAAATAAGAATAAAGAAACATAACCAGACAATAGAACCACGTAGAAGAATAAGGTTCGGGTTGGCGGCATCTCTTCAACATTTTTAAATCAAATATACCTACCATCATTAAAAGAAAAACATTCAACAAGTGTATCCAGTGTATTTCAAATTAATTAAATATTAGTCTGCCATAAACTAGACATGTTTGATTAGGACAGCATTAATATAGAAAATTTCCTCATTTTCTCAGTATTACCTTAAAGTATATGGTACGGTGTTTCTCTTCAAACGATGTAGAAAGAAACAAGAGATGGTTAATATTTTGTAAAATATTCTTCAAATTTCTTTTTTTAGGGGTGTATTACGATCGCTGTGGGTAGGTGCTCTGATAGCAGTATTGTCAGGAGCAGCTGTTGCATTGGGTATTCTTAGTGATAACATCGCATCTTTAGTAGGCGTTGCTATATCAACATCACTGATGCCACCTGCTGTCAATACAGTACGTAATGTTAATTATGTTATGTATATATATATATATATATATATATATATATATATATATATATATATATATATATATATATATATATATATATATATGCGCTATCCAAAGCGCCAGCAAGCGTCTCCCAAGATCGGTTTCTCGCCTTAAGCCGTCATCAGTTGGGCTCAAGCTGTTAGTCAGTTGGGCTCAAGCTGTCGTTATGGCTTTAGTCGTTCCTTCATCCGCTTTTCAGGTGTCTAGCTTGAGCCCAACTGATGACGGCCTAAGGCCAGAAACCGGTCTTGGGAGACGCTTGCTGGCGCTTTGGACGGCGGATGAAGGAATGGCAAAGCACGGGTGAACTTTCTTAGCTTTTTAATATATATATATATATATATATATATATATATATATATATATATATATATATATATATATATATATATATATATATATATATACATGGCTTTCCTCTGCCACTCGGGTCCAATATACTTAACGATGTCATCAATCCATCGTGCTTTCGGTCTTCTTCGCGGACGTTTGCGATCAAGCGGTATCCACTCCAGGATTGCCCTGGTCCATCTGTCGTCCCATCGCTTCGCTATATGGCCTGCCCATCTCCATTTCAACTGTTTTACTCTTCCAATGATGTCACAGACTTTTGTTTGTTCCCTGATCCATGCGCAGGACTTTCTGTCTCGTCTTGTAATGCCAAGCATACATCATTCCATTCCCCTCTGTGCCACCCGAAGTTTTTGAATTGATTGCGATGTGAGTGTCCAGGTTTCACTTCCGTATGTCATAACGGGTAGAACGCACTGATCGAATACTTTTCTTTTCAGGCAAAGTGGGAGTCTGCTCTTAAACACTATGTTGAGCCTACCAAATGCCTGCCAGCCATATTTAACACGCCGTTCCACCTCCCGGGCGGTATTCCCCTCCATTGAAATCCTCTGCCCAAGATATACAAAGCTGTCCACAATCTCTAAATCCCTTCCTAAAACTGAAATTATTCTGTCCTGAGCGAAGTTATTGAACATAACCTGACTCTTTTTTAGGTTTATTTTCAAGCCAAATGGTTCGCCAGCCCTTTGCAGTTCTTGTATGCGTCTTTGCAGCTCCTCTGGGTCTTGTGAAATGAGAATATTATCATCTGCAAATCTAAGATGGTTTAAGTTTACACCATTAATCTTTACACCATCCTGTTCCCAATCCAGTTTACGGAATACTTCTTCAAAGCCAGCCGAGAAAAGAATAGGCGATATTGCGTCACCCTGCCGTACACCTCGTTCTATATTAATTCCCACTTCAAGATCATCAAGGTGAATTGTGGCTGTAGCTCCATCATATATCGATTCTAATAGGTTTACATAGGCTCTCTCTACACCTTGGCTAAGCAGTGCATCCATTATCGCATGCTTTGAGATGGAATCAAATGCTTTTTCGTAGTCGATAAAAGCCAAGCACAGTGGCATGGTGTATTCGTTGTGCCTTTCTATGACCTGCTGAACAACCTGGATGTGATCCATTGTACTGAATCCACTTCTGAATCCTGCTTGTTCTCTTGGTTGTGCGTCATTCAGTTTTTTAATATTTTTTTAGAAATTATCTTAGTGAAAACTTTGTACATCACTGATAGGAGGCTTATTGGAGGTAGTTCTTTAAATCTTCCTGTGCTCCTTTTCTATGTAAAAAGATCACTTCTGCATTTTTCCATAAGTCAGGTACTTTTTGTTCTTTGAGGCATTTTGAGTATAATTTTGCCAGTGTTTTATGTAACGTCCGACCACCAGCTTTTAGCATTTCAACAGTTACACTATCCTTTCCTGGAGCCTTGCCGTTCTTCATCAATTCTATAGCATTTGTTACTTCCTCCACTAGGATATCTGGCATTATATATTGTTCTTCTGTGGGTATTGCTGTCCCTGACTGACTCTGATCTTCATATAACTGGGAATAAAACCTTCTGACAATCTCTAACATTTGGGTACGCGCCCTGCACACTGTGTCATCCTCACGCTTTAAAGCATATATTTGCGTTCGTTTGGTTCTCTGCTTCTGTTTAGCTTTGTTAATTCCTTTGTTTTCTTCCAGGGTTTTTTGCACTAGCTGTATATTGAATCGGCGCGTGTCCTCTCTGATACGTTTTCTTATAGTTTTGCAGAGCTCAGTGTACTCGACCCTGCCAAAAGGACTACCTGCATTTCTCATTGCGCGCCGTTTCTTCATTAAATCAATGGTCTCACTGGAGATTTTTGTTTGTTTGAGACATTTTTCTTCTGGTGCTATTGAAGCAGCCGTTTGAAGGACATTGTTGGCGATTTCTTCATATTGAACTGATATTTCCACCTCCTCTGGATCTTGTAACGCAGCAAACCGGTTTGACAAAGCAATCTCAAAATCGCTTCCTCTGTCCAGCAGTTTTCCAGAATCCACCTTGCCCTTCTTTGATCTTACCATTCTTTCGCGCTCTTTTCGACAGTCAATCCGAACCATTGCTCGTACCATTCGGTGGTCACTTCCAACATTAAAATTGTTAAGGACAGTACAATTGGTAAATATTGTTTTATCGTTGGTCATGATGTAGTCAATTTCGCTTGTGAGCCCAGATGGACTTTTCCATGTCCATTTTCTGCCGATATTTTTCTTATAAAATGAATTCATAATATATAGTTCTTGTCCTTCAGCAAAATCAACTAATCTGTCACCTCTATTGTCTCGCTCACCAGTTCCATATGGACGAAAATGCAACTGGCCTATATATATATATATATATATATATATATATATATATATATATATATATATATATATATATATATATATATATATATATATATATATACACACTGTGTGGCATTTAAGATCACCCCATATCTCCGCTATTTGAAGAAATACAGATTTGAATTTTTGCACAGTCATACAGGTGGATGGGTGACATTTTTTAAGATACTCAACTGAAACCTGAACTTTAAACTCAGCCTACTACGAATTCACAAACAAGGTCAATTCTGAATATTTTGCTTCGCGTTAGAGATATCGAAAAAAAGTTATTAGAAAAAGTTGTTCGGAATATTATTTCAACTCCATATACCGAGTTTCACGATAAGATTCGCATTTTTTAATTTTTTCATTATTTTGGTCTATACAAAAAATTATTACAAGTTTATTTGTTTAATTTGAGTATTAGTGTGCCATGGTGAGTAAAAACTTGACACATTGTCAATACTGTCATTTATTCAAATATTTCAGTAAAATAAATAGCACTTACAAAAGAATAATTATTTTATTTTTATTAGAAAACAATTTTTGGTAATTGATCAAATTTAGGAAAAATTATATAATATATAACAATAATTTTCATCAAACAAATAAGTAACTATCAAATGTGATCTCTCACAACTAGTTCTCCGTCTATTCGAATACATTTATCGATTCTTTTACGATGCTGTAATAATAATTTTGTGTATAGACCAAAATAATGACAAAATTATAAATGCGAATTTTGTCATGAAACTTGATATATAGGGTTAGAATAACATTCTGAACAACTTTGTTCCTGTTTGTGAATTCGTAGTAGGCTTAGTTTAAAGTTCAGATTACAGTTGAATATCTTAAAAAACGTCACAAATCAATCGGTCTGAGTGTGCAAAAATTCAAATTTGTATTCCTTCAAATAGCGAAAATGTGGGGATGTCTCCATCTTAAATGCGACACACTGTATATATAGGGTATCCGGAAATAACGTCGAAATAATTTGGGAAGTGACTCTAGAGATTGAAACATAAAAAAAGTTCCTATGAACATACCCCAAAAATTGCTCTTAAGGGGGCCAGAATCTTTTAAACGAGGAATTCTGAAGATATTTATTTCGCAATATTTTCCAAACGGTTTATGCTAACATCGTGAAACTCGACATACTTCAATAAGTTGAAATGGAAAAACGTTTCTTTTTCTCCAGAAAACATACTTTTTCTAAATCAATGCACGATTACATGGATATCTAATGCATCTTAATAATTAAGTACGCCGCTGTCACTGTTAATCTTTGTCTTTGATGTTTCGTAAAACTGGATTATTTACGCAATACAGTCTAGATTTTAATTTTTAAACTGCAACATGACCCATTATTTATTCGAAAAAATGGCGAATATGGATTTTATGTACGGGAAGGAGAACGGGAACGCGTGTGAAGTCGGAAGATTGAATGCAGAGGATTTTACCGGAAAAGTACTTTCTTGTACAGAAACATTTGCAAACCTGCATAGAAGATTATGCGAAAAGAGATCTTTCATGCCTTCCAAATATGACTGTGGAAAAAGCCGGAGCACAAGAACTGTAGAAAATAAAGAACGGGTTTTAGAAAATGTAATAGAAAACCCAGGAATAAGCGTCAGACAAATTGCTGTTCAAGAAGGCATTCTTTAAAATACCGTGTGTGAAATTGTTAGAGCAAAGCGCTCTATCCATATAATTTGCAGAAAGTTCAAGCCTGATAACCTGTCACAAAGAATCCAGTTTTGGCATTGGTTAAGGGAGCAATTACAATTAAATGAAAATTTCGTACAGAACATTCTCTTTATAGACGAAGCTATGCTCACACGCAAAGGAATGTTTAATTCTCACAATACTCATGTGTGGGCGGAAGAAAATCCACATGAGTTTTTCGAATCGGGGCATCAGGACAAGTTTCCTATCAATATCTGGGCAGGGATATTAGGGAATTTTTTGATTGGATGGTTTGTGCTTCCCAACCGTTTAAATGAAACAGTATTTGGACTCTTGGAAGATCATTTGATGGACCTAATGGTAGATGTGCCATATCAGTTAAGATATGGCATATTTTTTATGCAGGATGGGGCTCCGCCTCATTTTTCTGTAAATGTAAGGGCGCATTTAGATCGGTTCCCCAGATTTAAATCCTCTCGATTACTTTCTGGGGGGATAATTGAATGTATTGGTCTATGCTATCCCTATTGGCACTGTAGAGGAATTGCAGCAACGTGTATTCACTGCTTGTGACTATATCAAAAATAAGCCTGGTATTTTCTGCAGGGCAATCTTATATGAAGAAAAGAATTAGAGAGAGCATTGAGATGGATGGAGGTCATTATCAAAATATATTGTGAATAAGTGCTAAATTGTTAATAGTAATTAGTATTGTTATTGTTGGCTACTAAATAAATATTTTCATACAGGGATGCATCCTTAATTATTAAGATGTATTTCAATATCCATATAATCGTCTATCCTAACGAGATTAAATAAGAGGACCTTTTTTACTTAAAAATCTTTGCGATTCAATAATTTGACCTAAAAAATGTTAAAAAATATTACAAATAAAAAACTAATGGCAGCATTTACAAAGGAGACGCCCCTGAATTAAATACTCAATTATTAACACAAAAAACATTTTTCCTTTCCAACTTATTGAAGTATACCGAATTTCACTATTTTCAGAGTTCCTTTAAGGGGCTCTAGCCCAACAACCACAAATGCTAGGCTTGTGACAAAGTCAATCTAATTTCCGAACATTTCTTCCAGCAATTGGGATCTTATTTCCGCAATCGTCCGAGTTATGTTGGTTTTCATGACGTCAATACCCTAAAAAAAATCTACAGGCATTAACTCACATGACCTTGGGAGCCAATTAACAGGTCCGTTCCTTGAAATATCCATATAATCGCCTATCCTAACGAGATTAAATAAGAGGACCTTTTTTACTTAAAAATCTTTGCGATTCAATAATTTGACCTAAAAAATGTTAAAAAATATTACAAATAAAAAAGTAATGGCAGCATTTACAAAGGAGACGCCCCTGACTAAAATACTCAATTATTAACACAAAAAACATTTTTCCTTTCGAACTTATTGAAGTATACCGAATTTCACCATCTTCAGAGTTCCTTTAAGGGGCTTTAGCCCAACAACAACAAACGCTAGGCTTGTGACAAAGTCAATCTAATTTCCGAACATTTCTTCCAGCAATTGGGATCTTATTTCCGCAATCGTCCGAGTTATGTTGCTTTTCATGACGTCAATACCCTAAAAAAAATCTACAGGCATTAACTCACATGACCTTGGGAGCCAATTAACAGGTCCGTTCCTTGAAATAAGTTTATAAATCGATTGTTGGGTTGGATGTATGACATGTGGAACCTTCCGGTTAGAACCGCATCTTCCCCAGATCAATACCATTCAAATTCAGATGTAAATAATCATTGATCATCACTCTGTAACAATCCACGCTATTGAATTTAAAAATTTGGAGTTTCATCATTGCCATCAACAACGGCGATGTTTTCGGCGATGCTTTCGATATTTGTCAGTAATTCTGCGAATACATCGATCGGTTGGGCAAGTATGTGTACCATAAAATTTTCTATTGGGCGCATACAACAATGATTTGTAAACGCTGAGTAATAAATAAACTGTTGTTGAAATTGGAAGATAATTTACGAAGAGACGTAGATCACCGTTGAGACGTTAATTTTATTAAAGACACACAGTTTTTATAATCACCGGTTCTCTGCTGCACCCTATATAATATATTAATTTTCAGGGTCTGCTCTGGTCCTTAAGCTGCATTTATTACCTGAAAGGAAGCGAATCTACTAGATATGCCTCATTAACTCATACAGATGTATACTCGAAAAATAGCACCGTTGAGCTATTCACATTAGGCGCAGTCAGTATATGCTTAACCTTCGTAAATATTGTTTGCATTTACGCAGCAGGAATTTTAGTTTTCAAGGTATATATGCACTTGCCAGCTATGATAGTTAATAATTCTTAATTTTTTTAAATGATGGCGCTAGAAACAAGGGTCCAAGGGTTATATCATTTTGTACTACGGCAGTACCTTTCAAAACGCCATTGTTTAAACGATCTCGAGTTACAGTTATATTTTTTCGTGTGGTAAACATGTCGAATTTCCAGTCTAATCTCTGCTGCAAAAAGAAAAACGTGAGTGAAACTCGTAGTATAATTATGGAAACTTACGGGGACAATGTCCCAATGCAAGACGTTTACGGGTGTTGGTTTACAAGGGTTGCTATTTATGTATCCGGAATAATAAATAAAAACAAATATTTATCATTGAATATGGTGTTATTGTTTTTCAAAATATTCTCCGCGATAATCGATACACTTTCGCATACATTTGAACCAATTTTCATAGTACTTTTTCCGTTCCGATTGGAATCTCCAAAAAATGCATTATGAAAGCATCAACTGCTTCGTCTGGCGTCGACAGTCGTCGACCGCGTAGTTTATTCTTCACGGACGGGAACAAAAATAAATCATTGGATGTCAAATCAGAACTGTACTGCGGATGAGTCGTCAATTGGATGTTTTGACTGGTCAAATATCATGTCATGTGTTGTCATGGTCATGAGTTGTTCGGTGCGATGTGTGAGAGCTTGCTTTGTCGTTGTGAATAATAATCCTGCGTGGATGGTTGTTTTTTATTATTGTTTCAAAGACTTCTGACAAATAAATGGTTGTTTACCATTTAGAATTGACCGTTCTACGATTTTCTAGTGGCACTGTACCCACATGCCCATTTATCCCAAAAAAACAGGCGACCGAGGTACTTTTTGCGCCAACATCTTTTGTTGGGTATGGCTCATTTTGAAAGATCATACTGTCGACTGCTGTTTTCTTTCAGGCTCATACCCATAAATCCAAGATTCATCACCTATAGAGATGTTATACGCGGCATTTGACGCACCACACATAGTATTTTTTGAGCATTTGTTTGCAATATGCAAATTATGCGGAATCCAACGCGTACAAATCTGTTTGGCGGCTAAATGTTCATGTCAAATCTTGTGTAGGCCTGTCATACTAATTCCCAGGAATGCCTCAATCTCATGGTATGTCACATAACCATATTACTTTGCCAGTTCGAGCACAGTATTGATGTTTTCTGGTATTCACCCGATTTTGGACAACTTTCATTAAATTCGTCCATGAGCGAACAACGGCCACGATTGAATTCACTAAACCAATGATGGACACTCAGATGGCGCCTATCAGCACCATTGCTGCCAATTCCGGATACATAAATAATAACTCTTGTAGACGATTCAAAAGTGCTGAGTTCGACTTGAAAGACAAAGAACGCCCAGCAAGTTTTGTTGGAAGAAGACAACATGCAAACTATATTTTTTTAAATTTAAATGACGACCACGGCCAATATGTCTATATAGATATATAAAGAATATCGATTAATGCTCCAATTGCGTGAAAAATGCGGATTAAGACCAAATGGAAGAGTTAAACGTTAAATGTTGAACCATTTATGATCGTCTGCTATGGGAAAGATCCAGATGGCAGGAAAATGGGTACCACATCAGATGAACAACAGATAGATGAAAAAGAGAAAAAACGGTATGCAAAGTTTTGTTTTCTCGGCATGAAAGAAAGACTTTTCTGCATCGGATCGTGACTGAAGACGAAAAATGGATATATTTTGGAACCCAAGACGCAGAAAATCATGGGTTTTTTGCAAGACCGAATCGCTTTGGAAAGAAGATCATGCTAATTTAATGCTAAGAAGATAATGCTAAGCTAATAGAGTCGTGTACCGTAAGCTTCTGAAATCGGGTGAAACAGTTTGTGACCTGTTATTTTCTCTTTTGAAACAAAATAAAAAATATATAGATCACAGCGACGGCAGCTGTTCGCCGGGAGCACCGGGAAGAAGGTCGAGGACAGAATGAAGCCACGACAAAAGTTGAGCGCCACCCGGTTACTTCATATATCGGAAAAGACCCTGGAACTTATCTTAAATAAAACGGTTTACTAGAATCTTATACATATATATTATAAAAGCACACTCAAAAAAAGAACGACACAAAGCACACAAAAAAGGAATAACTAAAACTATCAAACAAAAGACAAGGTTTAGGGAAGGTGGTTCTCCAAACCTTACCGTGAAAGAAATCAAAAATCAAATAAACAGCTCCGAATTACACCTGCTGGTCTCTATGTCCCTATACTTACAAATTAGAAGTTATTTCCTCTATTCTGACAATAGTAAAAAGATAAATATATAACGCTAGGTTAACCAATAATGGTCAGACGGCAAATAGATACAAAATATAAGGTGATAACGTGACCATTATCAGTATAAGAAGTTTTTTTTTTAAGAAAAAATTAAGAATTATTAACCGCCACACCCGGTACAATTATAAAAAATTAAGAATCACTTAACAATATTTGAAATTACACGTCTTGATGTTTAACAACTTTCATAATGAGTTTGGTTAATTACTATCCCTAAAAAGTCTACTAAAATTATTATCAAAAAAGGAACCCCAGAAAGAAGTCAAACGAAATATGGAAATTGATTTTCTCTCTCTAAAAATCATATTTTTTCTGATTTTAGATCAAAGAAGTGGCTCCTAATTCATCCAAGGATCAAGCAAGACGAAACTTCTGGAAGCGCGACATCAAAATAACAAGAAACTACAACAAAACCTTTCCAAATGATTCCATCAGTCGCAATATCTATTCAGAAACAAATATGGGAGATGTTCTTCATTTCTCAACAGATCTTTCAAAGGACAACTTAAAAGTTAATATTAAAAGACCTCAGTATACTTGGTCACCGAGTTCCAGGATAATTAAAGAAAAAAACAACGGTCCATTGGTTAAAGTTCAGCAAGAACATTACGTCGGGCGACATAGGAGATTATCTCAGATTTTTCCCAAACAAGGAAATGAAGAAAACTTGAACGTTATTAAAGAAGCCGTTACTGAAAAATCGCCGTTGCTTAAGTCTGGTGCTTCGGGTGGTTCAGGTGTTCAAATAGGAAAGAAATTTATTGTGACACCTTGTCAGATAGAATCAATAGAACATAATGTTTGAAATGTGGCATTTTATTTAACAGGCTGCTGCTTTAAAGTCTGTTTATTTTATTTCTACATTTATTATTTTGTTTAATAAAAACTATGAAATTATTTTGATATATTTGTCTTCATTGGAATGTATTAAAAAAAATTGCTGCACCTTTTTTACATTTTTCGTACATTGGAAAGAACAACACTCAAATAAAAATGTGTCGAAAGTAGTTCGTTGGTAACGAACGTTCGTTGGTAAAGTTGTCGATGGTAAAAATCGTTCGATGGCTTTTTGATTTCGATGGTAAAAACTGGGCTGCTGAATTTAAATAAACAGGTCAAAATCTCCACCGACCAAATTTTACATTATAGTTTTCCAAACCGAAGCCTCTCTGTAAACGGCCCAAATCTTGCTTTTTGTTTGGACAGCGCCCTTACTCTTTTTGAAATCAAAAAACCTAATATGGCGTAAATACTAGTTAACAACTGTCATTTTCAATTTGAATCAACTTGACTAACTGAACTAACTGAACTAACGGAAAAACTCTACAAAACTTCCAGGCAACCCGATATTTTTAGAGAATGATGTCGACCTACTTATAACTGAGTCCACATCAATACCAATATCTAAAAAATTTCAAAAATGTTTTATAAAAATTCTCGTCATTAAGAAGGGAGCTTTTTTGACTTCCTTCAAATACATCGCAAAACTCATAAACAATTTTGACAAACTTTGGTTAAACAGTTGTCAGTGACGTTTGTCATAATGTTAGCTTTTTACTTAGTCTATCTCATATTTTATTTAATTCTCGCTCAAGAAATCTTAGATAATCAAAATAGATTTGGATACAGGGAGAAATCCACTAGTCATGAAAATGGAGACTTCAGTCATGACTCGGTTGAAAATCAAGAATGGAAGAATAAAATTGAACCCACCATCTTTGAAGTAAAAGCAGTTTTCCGCAAATGTTCCAAATCAGAACAGAATTACCGTACAGGAACCTATGAGTGTAACTCCAACGATACCAAAAGCTCCCATCACAGAACCACTGGTCACAGAAACAGACTCGATAACAAAGCTGATGAGTCTATTATGCAAAATTGTGAAAAAATGATCTCCTTAACGCTGAGAATCAAAAACAAAGGTATTACTACTTGCAAACCACAATATATCGTGATAGACCATATTTTTGATCCAACTACCGACAAGAAGCAGAAACTGTTGAATCCATACGTGTTGAAAATCAAACAAAAATCAGTAATGCAATCATACGAGCTCTTGTTCGAGAATGTGGTTAATGCGGGACCTGTAGAAAGAGTTTTAAAGCAAAATAGTGATGGTTTTAATGGATGCAATGGGGATACTTTAGGTTCTGCCTGTAAAACTTTCAAATATAATGACCCAGAAGTATGTAATAAAATAGAATAAGGAAAGTCTCCACATTAACAACATACATATATTCTCAGGTCCCATATAGTAATGGTTTCTGTTGTTCCTGCAACAAAAAAGAACCAGATACTTTATTAAGCAATACAAATAGCTTAGAAAACGTATTTCCATCGCCATCAGAATCAAGTATTGAACAATTCCCCAGTGGCGATATTACCCAAAAAATTACAATAGATTATGATAATCCAGGTCCATTTACGAATCAATCTAGTTGGAACAGTTCTTCAGGATTTGACTTCAATGACATGTCGGCTGAGAGATGGATACGTTCTGAATCTGAAAAGGGTAGATCTATCTTAATGTATCGTTCGCAAAAGTTAATTTTCGATCTTTTTTACTTGAAAATGAATTTATTTCAGAAGGAAAATTATTTATTATACTGCTATGATAAAAAAGTAAGATAAGACTTTAAATAAAACACAAAATACCAAAGTCAAAAAGGTTGACCACTAAATACCAAATCATTTTTTTAATCTTCTCGAGATGCGTTGCGTTTCACTAACCATGTTAGCATCATTAAGAGCTTAGTCAATCTCCTATCTACTTTCTCCGAGAAATTGCATTCCTTGTTATGCTCCTTCCTCATTTTTAAAGAAATAAAGACCGATAACTCCTCCATGCCAAAATAGATACCAAAC
This sequence comes from Cosmopolites sordidus, assembly GCA_031761425.1. NCBI lineage: Eukaryota > Metazoa > Arthropoda > Insecta > Coleoptera > Curculionidae > Cosmopolites > Cosmopolites sordidus. Next base: position 230,409 of record JARFXV010001079.1, on the reverse strand, counting down.
TGTGATATTTTGACTCTCGCATATCACGTATGGATTAGATTAGCACCAATACCGACAATTTTGGTTATTGACGGAGCCACTGAGCCAGAAATAACCATCATCGCAGAAGATGATTTGGGATGAAATTTGTTGCCATTATCCAACTTTTCGAGAAGGCCAATCGAGAAATGACGAATACGATGGTCAGTTGGCTTCAATTCAAGTCCAACCTCAAAATTCGCCATGTTGTCATTTGCGGGGGGCTTAGCTCTAAGCGGCGAGCAACCAAGACGTCATTTTCGGCTACACTTGCTTGAACAGCAGCAATATTTTTAACATCTCTGGCTTTTTTTATTGTACAGACACCACACTAACGTGGAGGGTAAACTCACTTTCAAATTTTGTAATAACAGGATCAACAGCCTGGTCAGAAGGACTTCCACGATGGATCTGAACAACTATATTTTCTCGAACTATATTTTTCTCTATTTGTTAGTATGAATTAAACTAAAATTTCATTTCATAATAAATCTCAATATATTTTATCAAGAAGTTTTCCGACTTCTTCAGAAGCTACAAAAGAAGAACATCATAAAGAATAAAATAATTCATATACAACAAAAAATGTTCCTAAATCATTCCGGGTATTAATTCGTTCTTTCTGCGAAGGGTCACGACGTTTCTCCAAAATCTCATTTGGCATTTTCAAGTGTTGTTCGCTTCGACTGAAGCTCCGACTTTTGGCGTTTTCAATCGAAGCGAACAACACACATTTCTAAAGATGCTGTGATATATGTAAAATGATTTAATCTTTACATTTTCCAGGCCTACCAAACTTAGTTCACTATAACAGAGGTCATCAGAACTGCAGAGATACCCTAGCTCAAGCTGACAGTGCTCATTGCATGGAGTTTTCCGATTTATGGTATTCAGTGTACCACATCACCAGTCCAGAATTAGAGTATACAATCGCTATACAAATTTATGAGAAAATATCCGTCAAAAATGGAAGAATAGCATGGAAGGACATAACATACGGAAAATCTATACTCCTAGGGACCTCTCGACAAAAATTCGTCAGTAAAGACTGTAAATGAATCGCATTAAAATGTATAAAAACTTTTCCAGTAATATTTTTTCAGCGAACGTATTTGCGTATTATCAACCAGAGCAAGAAATCGAGCACGAATTCTCTCTGAATCCTAAAACGCAGCTTCTTTTGATTCCTGAAACCAAAGGAAAAGAAAGGGACTTTGGTCAGTATCAGGAGGTCCGAGGAGGAGCAGAAGAATATCTTATAATTAAAGAGAACGATCTGGATTTAAGCGGAAAAACTTGTAATAAAGCTGGTAAAAAAGACGTTTACTCTATCTTTAAAAATATAATATTGAAGCTAAGCTGATAAACTAATTGAAATTGTTTATAGGACATACCACTTCTTCTTCTTGTTCGTATTTTTCTTTACAGAAGAATCCTGACTACGCCCCTCCCCCCTCGTGTATTTCAAATTTAAACATTTCAATCGGTCCCAAGGTATTTTTTTCCAATTTTATTTAAAACTATAAAGTCCTGACTTTTTTACGTAAAAGAGGTACTCTGGGTTCGCCTGAGTAAGATTAAAACCGATTTAAAACTTTTCGTAAGCAGCACTATAAAACGCATCTGAATAAAAAAATGTAGACTTTTAAGAAAATGTTATAACTTAAAATCATACTTATTTTTATTAGGCGATTTTTATAATTAAAATGAATTACAAATTACAAGTATTGTTCAAAGTGCATTCTTTTAACTTCAACACATTTCGGACACCTCCTCACAACAGGTTGTGTGGAGTTGCGAATAAAATTTGGATTAACCCAGAAATCTTCACAACTTTTGAACCAACTCCTCTGTGGTATTTACAGGGGTTACCTAGACTTTATCCTTTAAATACCCCCAGACGAAAAAATCGAGTGGAGTCAGGTCCGGTGAACGAGGTGGCCATAGCCCTGGCCCTAACCGACCAATCCATCGTTCAGGAAAAGTGTTAGCCAAATACTGTTTTTAGCAGCATCATGCATTGGAGCACCATTTTCTTAAAATATCTTCTCTTTCTTTATTTGGATGCACCTTATAGTGTTACTCACGAAAAGTTTAAAAGCGATTTACTCGAAAGCGGTACATCTTATTGACTAAAAGTGCCTTTTTCAAGTAACAAAGTCAGGGATTTCATAATCTTGAATGAAAATTTTCAAAAAGAAATTGGCACAAAATAATTTTATAATTGGGCAATTATTACCTTGGACCTTTTATTATCTTACGCCCCTGATTTTATTTTTTTTAATTTGAACTACACAGTTTGTTTCGGTGCCTAAAGTTTACCACACTTACAAAATGTCATAATATTATTGTAAATGGGGTCGGAATTACATATTTCTGAAAAACCGCCTTATATGACAAAATTCCATTATTTTTAGCTGTAAAGCACAAGCAGGTAGAATACAAATGGTAGAGTTTGGTCCACATAATTCGGAACACCCTCTATAAAGTTTGATAGCAGTTTCAAAATATTGATGATTTCAAACGAGGAATTCGGGAAAAATGGGGCAAATTTCCTCCAGAGTCAATCCGTCATCTCTCTGATTACACAGACTAACACTTGTATTGGTGCCGGGGTATTTGGAGCGAATTTCATATGAATTTGATGCCCTGAATTGAAACATGGCATTAATTGTTGCTTGGAGCTCAAATTTCTACCCTATCTAATATTAGAGTGTAATATAATAAATAAAATAAAATAAAATCTAAAAAATATAATAAAATCTATCAGACCCTCTATAGGGTCTCATAGCAGTTTCAAAATATTGATGATTTGAAACGAGAAATTCGGGAAAAGTGGGGCAAATTTCCTTCAGAGTCAATCCGTCATCTCTCTGATTGCACACGCCTTGTATTGGTGCCGGGGTATTTTGGAGCTAATTTCATATGAATTTGATGCCCTGAATTGACATATTAAGATATTATATTTTAATGAAATATGCGTTAAATCCACGGATCAAATAAAAAACTAATCATGGAATTTTTATTATTATATTATTCATATATTATTACATACAAAGATAGAGGAAAAACTGAACTCTTCAGAAGCTTCTTTTCCGTGACATTCTTGAAGGTATTTTGGAACAGTCCCTTCTTAACTCCAGCAATACTCTGTCATTACTTACCCCCGTCTAAGTGTCTGTGTAAACCTGCGCCTTAATGCTCATGGAATCTGAAGGGATCTGAAATTATTAAGCATCTTGTTTACCAGATCAACATAGTTTTCAGCTTTGCGTTTCAGTAGGCAGTAGGCTTTTCGCTCAGTCTCGTTCATCGAATTTATGAAGACAAAATCTTTAATGAATTGTTATATTTGTGGACTGTCAAATATTCCTGCTTTAATTTTTTCCATACTCAACTGAGTATTTTTCCCTATATATGCAAAGCATGTTTCATTCTTCTTCATTAGGACCAGCTTGATATGTAGTGGAGGAAATATTGTTTTTTCTCGTCCAACTAAGGGGTCGTTTAGATGACATTCTTTTTGTCAACGTCCATGTTTTTTCTCTTAGACCACTTTTTTCTAACCCAGTGATGTGTTTTATCTCCGCTATCCCAGAGGTACAAGAAGCAAAGATATTTGGTAGGCATTTGGTGGATGTACACCCATACTTGAATGTATTGAATTAAAATAAATATTGATAGATCAGTGGATGTATCTAAAAAGTAGGGCAGAATGAGACAAACTGATTGCAATATTTAACGCCCCAAATATAGCTGAAATCAGTTCTAAAATGCTGGGCACCAACAATTTTTTTCTTGTAGATCCGTAATATTTTCCAAATAGCCTGGTTCTGGTATTAGAGAAAGGGAAACCTGCATTGAATACTAAGATGAAGGTTTCTTTTATTATTGTATCTTTAAATCAACTGGTAATATTTTTAATGTTACGTGTACTATTTTGTGTAGAAAACCAAAAATTAGGTGAAAATTTAAATATTTTGAAAAAAACTAAGGTGGGCTATGTTTTAGTTATATCAAATTATACTGTTTACCGATATTACCCCTTACAATATATTAATTTGAATTTCGACATTTTATTACTAAACTCGAAAAAATTTACCATGATACACAATTTTTTAATTAGACCAAAAGTTCCAATAGAAGAATTGATACTTTTATTAGTTACTGTTTATCCAGGTGTAGGATATGAAGCATTTGCTCGTCAACCACGTAGATGCGATGTCGAACAAAATTCCTGTCTACAAAATCAGCCCAAGGACATGTGGCAGCACGATTACGATTTATACAATAACGGAAAGAAAGGGCAGTATTTTTTAAAGAATTTCGGAGTTCTTCCAGAACATCCAATAAGAAACAAACACCGTAAGGGAGGTATAAAAAACCAGAAGAATAAAATGTTGTTTATGTATTACACTTCCTGGTACACTAGTGTAGTCAATATAATTTTTGCTGATGACTGGAATGTGGTACTTCGATCTGATGTCCATGCTATCATTACAGGTGCCAAAAACATTTTTTTAATTATCTACATATTTATTGTGAAAGTTTATTATGAAAAACTACCGAAACATGGTATAAAAGTAAAGAGTCTTTCAAACTGAGCTATTTTTTTTTAATTTTTGAATAAAACACAGATGGCGTTGTGAATTTGCCCAGGTCTGGTCTCATTTCTGAAACGTAATGTATGACATTTATAAAAAATGGTGTCGTACACCATACGACGTGTTAAAATTGTTGAATTATTTTATAAAAAAGGGCGTTTAGTTAAAAATGTTTTTAGAAAACTACGCGACATTTACGGTTTACTCAATCGTTCACCTGAAAGCACTAGCGATAGAATTGTTTAAAAATGTCAAGAAACTGATTCGGTGGAAGATAAAAGAAGAGCAATATCTAGTCATAGTGGTCGTTCACAAAAGCATATTTATTTGGTACATAAAAGTGTTGATGAAGACAAAAAATTTCATTAGTCGACGTTCACAACAATTTGAACTCCTGGGAGAATCGTGGGAAAATCCACGATTGATTTATGAGAAACATTTACATCTTAAATGAGATCTCAAATCAGTTACCATCAGAAAAAATCAGAAATGGCACGCTTAAAACTCAGAGGAAGAAACAATACAACACAGAAAAGTTAAAAGATACAATAATACAGTTACACAGTAGAAATCAACAAAAAGTATGAGAAAAGGAAATGAAATGAAAGATGAGAAATGTAGTAATGGAAATAGCATACCAATTTGTCATATGGATAGAAAGGGAACAATACCAATAGAAATGGGACAAAAGACTGGTATAATGAAGAATGCGAAAACATATCACAAGAGGAAAAAAGGTTAATGAAACAGAGACAATATAACGAAGATCGTCATGTGACATACCGTGAGATTGAGGCATCCCTAGACATTAGTATGACAAACATACACAAGATTTGACATGAACATTTAGACGTGAAAAAGATTTGTGCGCGTTGGATTCCGCATAATTTTACAATCGATCAAAGAAAGTGTCGATTAGTGTAAAGAAATGCTCAAAAAAATACAATCAGATGCCTCAAAGGCCGTATATCATAACTACATAGGTGACGAATCTTATATCTATGCGTATGAGCCCGAAAGTAAGCAGCGGTCGACTGTATGGGCCTTACAAAAAGAGCCAAACCCAGCAAAAGTTCACTCAAGAACCACTTCGAAGCAAAGAGTCGCATGTTTTTTTGAGAAAAATGGACATGTGACTACAGTACTTCTGGAGAATCGTAGGACAGTCAATTCTGAATGGTACACAAACATTTGTTTGCCAGAAGTCTTTGAAGAAATAAAAAGAAAATAACCAGCGACATAGGCTTATTCTTCACAATGACAACGTGAGCTTTCACACATCGGACCGAACAACTCAATATTTGAACGGTCAAAACATCGAATTTATGTCTCATCAGCCATACAGTCCTGATTTGGCATCCAATGATTTCTTTTTGTTCCCTTACGGTACAGACCAAATATTTACCCTAAAAGAGATCCAAGTAACTTGCTACGAATATAAAATAATGCTACATACCCCGTTTATAGAATTCAAGGAAGCGTATGACAGAACGATTATGGAAAAATGTATCAAATAATGAACCAACTACAAAGACCTAAAAGACTCATTAGGGTAAAAAAATCACTTTGGAGAGAACAAGAGATAGGATAGTATGGAATGGTGATGTATTGCAAGAATTCGAGGTGAAAGAGGTCTTAAACAGGGCGAACCCTCGTCAACAACACTCTTCACTCTGATACTGGAAGTAATAATAATAAAAAGCAAGCTAAAAACTGATGGTACAATATATAACAACGAACACCAATGCTTGTTTTTCGCAGATGATGTGACTATATTAGACAGAACGCAAAAAGAGAACCATAAGATCAATAGAAAAAGAAGGGAAGAAATTCGGCTTGGAGATAAATTACAATAAATATATGGTAATGGGATGCGCAGCTATCGCAAAAGAAGGATAAATGATCATGGTAGCAAACGATGGAAGAGGATATATTTTCGAAAGATTTCAAAAATTCTGCTACCTAGGCGTTAGAAATGAAGAAAAGGGACACAAAGAGCATGGAACACAGGCCAGGATAGCAAAGGGTAACCGGAAATATGGCCTAAAGGCACTGATGAAGTCCAACTATGTCCAACTATTCAGGAAGACAAAACAAAGAATCTATACAACAGTTATAAGACCTACAATAATCTATGCTTGTGAAACTTGGACGTTGAACCGAGCGAAGGAAGAAAAACTAAAAAGGTGGAGAAGAGAATGATACGAGGTGCATATGGAGGAAAGAGAACTGAGGAGGGGTGGAAGTAAAGAATAATGAGCTGGAAGAACTGCACACGGCCTCAAATATAATAATATTTGTGAAAACGCAGGGAGTGAGATGGTTGGGACACGTGGAGAGTTTAGGCGGAGGAAGATTGATGAATTAGTATTACGTAGAAGACGAATAGGAAATACAAGCCTAGAAAAAGACAGACCTTTTCTCATCATAAGGATAAAAGAAATGAAAGAAATAGCAACCAACCGAAAGTAATGGAGAAGGATAGACCATACTGCGCAGCGGAGAAATTGTCAAAGATGAAATTAGATGGGGGAACCACTCATAAATGTAGGAGCTTGGAAGAAGCACCTGTGTGAAGATAACGTTGAGTATAAATAATGCTTCCTACCATTTTCAAAGTAAATTGTAAAAATTTGTATACGTTCTGCAAGTGACATTTCATTCCATTTTCAATACTCCTGAGTTCTTATCCTGAAACAAAAAATGGAAAAAAACCAAACGGATATTTTTATTTAAAATGGGAAGCTTCTTTTATATCACACTGTACACGCTGATTGAAATACTTCAAATATTTTAGGTCAACCGCTTTTCCTAAAGACAAACAAAAATGGCAAAATAATAAAGATTCGTTTTCTTTTTATCTGACAGAAGTATATATTGAAACACTGAATCCCAAGAAGACGACCATTACTGCTAAAGTGTTTAACTCTGGTTTGGTAACCAGCATCTACCAAGTTGGTCTCGATGCATGTCCCATGGAGTTACCAGCTAGTTTTGGAAGCATCACCTCTGAACCAGCAAAAATTGCACCACAACACCAGCACATGTTTGTACTTGAAATTTACTGCGAATTACCTCTGAAGCATTTCCACTGTTCCTTGGAAGTTTTGAATCTCAAGAATCAGCTGATTGCAGTAAGACGAATACGATTTAACCTCAAAGATCGATGTATATGTTCTTGGTATTGTCAGTGTACTTGTTGGGAAACTGATAGTGAACTGAAATGTATACCATTGGAAATAGAGCAGTTTCATTCAGCTGGATATCAAGGTTTAAAAAAAATTAGCAATCAAGAATAATATACATATATATATATATATATATATATATATATATATATATATATATATATATATATATATATATATATATATATATATCATCATCACCATCGTCATCAGCCTGTATCGATCCACTGCAGGATGAAGGCCTCTTCAGCATGCTTCCAACTTTCACGGTCCTGGGCTTTCCTTTGCCACTCGGGTCCAATATACTTAACAATGTCATCAATCCATCGTGCTTTCGGTCTTCTTTGCGGACGTTTGCGATCAAGCGGTATCCACTCCAGGATTGCCTTGGTCCATCTGTCGTCCCATAGCCTCGCTATATGGCCTGCCTATCTCCATTTCAATTGCTTTACTCTTCCAATGATGTCACAGATCTTTGTTTGTTCTCTGATCCATGCGCAGGACTTTCTCTCTCGTCTTGTAATGCCAAGCATACATCCTTCCATTCCCCTCTGTGCCACCCGAAGTTTTTGAATTGATTGCGATGTGAGTGTCCAGGTTTCACTTCCATATGTCATAACGGATATAACGCACTGATCGAAGACCTTTCTTTTCAGGCAAAGTGGGAGTCTGCTCTTAAACACTACGTTGAGCCTACCAAATGCCTGCCAGCTACATTTAACACGCCCTTCCACCTCCCGGGTGGTATTCCCCTCCATTGAAATCCACTCCAGCCAGCTAACACTCCTGTATATTTAGTTCAGAAGGTAGAAGGCAGAACAGGAGGTAGACCTTGTACCACATAAAAGGGAACTTTCGCAGAGGAAATCAGAAAATCCATCCCAAAACCTAAGAATATTGCACAAGACTGCAAAGAATAGAAAAAATGCAGAGATTTTATAAACCATATTTATAAACCGTATTTTGGATGTAAATCACCTTACTTCCCATCATACTTATAAACGTCGGGTCAAGTTTTATTGATAATAACAATCTATTTCTATAAGATTTAATAATCTATTTCTATAAGATTTAATTCAAAATTGTTTTGTGTAATCATACTCCTTTCAAGACAATAAATATTACTGGTACCAGACCACCTTACTTCGTAATGTGCCCTAGCTAAATACAGACTGATGATGATAATATGGTGCACAAAACGTGCGTCGAGAGACGTTTTTTGTCTTTTTTATAATAAAATAGTTCGAAAAAACAATGTTTCACTAATTAAAATATTAAAAACAGCATGATTATAGCCTATATTTTTAACAAACAATTAAAATAGATTTATTTCTTAGGTGGAATGCCTGTTCCAAGTCAAGTCATTGATCGTTCTGCATTTGATAACACCTTATCCATTATTCTTCACATTCTGTTGTTGTTTTGTCTTACGTTGTGGTGCATGGGCTTCATGAAGGCCTTTTTAGGATGTTGTATTCTACCTATAGGACTCTGGGGATTGGATATAATCCTGGATCTTCCCAAAAAACTGAACAGGTAACTATAATCTAAGTGAATAACTATAATCTAAGTGAATAATATCAATAAACATTGAATGACATATATATTGTAACACCTGAAATAATTTCTAATATAATTTAGCTGCCAACAATTACTACTACTTAATGTCGGAATGATTGTGGCGTGTTCATATATTTTTTTTCCTTTTGTCAATGTAAGTATCGTTGACATACACAAAAAATATATATTTACTTTTACTCGTTACTGTATGTATTACAAATTAATATAATTTATTTTTTAGTTTAGTTTTGAAAACGGGGGAAGAGGACCTTCCGAAACGTTAACGTTAAAAGTTTGTAAAATTTTTTATTAAATTTTTATATATTTAAAATTTTGTTCGTTAGGCAAATTTATTACAAAAAAGAATCACTGAGAAATTTGTCTCGGTTTGCTTTTTTTGTTTTTACCCAGTGATTCTTTCTTTACATAAGAACAGGTATTTTTGATATTTTTTGAGTTTTAGATAGTGACGAAAAACCCAAATAAAGGAAAAAAAATATATGAACACGCCACAATCATTCAGATATTACTTAGATTACAAGTATGGGCGTGAGATATGTTTTTTATTTAGATATTTAGAAAGTAAATAAATGAAACTACAACAGTCTGAAAACAGCTTAACATTTCTTTACAAATGTAAAGATTGTGACATAATACCAAAAGGTTTACGTTTACATATACCTTATAACACAAACAGAAGCATATATATTTTACATAGGGCTAGCTTAGCACTTTTAAGAGATTCCATCCAACATCACATATACACTAAACAACAATTAAAGAATGGCATTGATAATACATTACAACAAATATACGAAAAAGTAACTGAAGTATATTTTAATCACATTTATAATAGCGTCTATTTCCAGTTACATATATCACTTCAATATCAAAAAAAAAATACTCACATTAAGAAATTAAAAATTTTAATTATTGAAAAACATGGAACAAATACAAAACACATTAATACACATACAGACAAAAATTTCATTAATAGAACTGTAGTTAACCTTTCAAATAAAATATTATCTGATTCTGAAAAGTATGTACTTTCTAAAGGACTTAACTTTAGTGTTACATCGAAAGATGTTCCTAAATTAGACCTTATGTCGACAGTAGAGTCTGTTGCTCAAAAATTACCTTTGGAAAGTGCAAATGAATACAGAATTAGGTTAAAACTTATCTTAGAAAAACAATTTAAAATCATGTCAAATTTATACCATGAGGAAAGGTTAGCTATAGACAAATTAAAAAAAGATACAGCTATTATAATATTGCCATCAGACGCCACAGTTATTCTGGACACTACAGAATATAATAACAAAATTAAAACTTTAATTGATGAGGGAAATTACACTAAAATACCTACAGATCCAACATTAAAAATAGGGAGAGAAATTTACAATACATTATATAAACATAAACGTGAATTTACAGATCTAGAAAGATCACAGCTTACACCACATTCTAGTAAACCACCTCATTTATATGGTCTACCAAAAATACACAAAACTAATATACCACTTCGCCCTATAGTTTGTAGTATAGATTCCCCACGTTATAAACTAGCAAAATTTTTATTAAACATTTTAAATCCACTTTCGGGTAGAACAAATTCATATATTAAAAATACTTCAGATTTTTTATATAAATTTCGAACATTAACATTACAAACCAAAATTTAATGGTTAGTTTTGACGTGGTGAGTTTATTTACTAATGTACCAGTTGATAAATCACTATTAATAGTTAGAAGGAGATTAGAACATGATACAACATTAAAAGACCGCACTAAACTAAACATAAATACAATTTTGGAATTATTAACTCTGTGCTTAAAAACCACATATTTTCAATTAGAAAATGATTATTATCAACAAAATTTCGGAATGCCAATGGGTTCTTCTCTTTCTGCTTTGATGAGAAATATCTTTATGGGGGAATTCGAGAAAGACATATTAAATAAATCTCTTAAAAATCGATTAATATGGCTTAGATATGTTGATGATATTTTTGCTATATGGCAACATAGCATTGACGATCTAAATATTTTTTACAAGATAGAAATTCTCAATACAAGATAGAAAAATTTACGATAGAGCAAAACTTGTTTATACCGACAGTGATACACTACAAAATGAAACAAATCACATCAAAGACATTTTAATAAAAAACAATGACCCAAAAAATTATCGTTTAAAAATTTTGATACTCGACAAAACAGACAAGTTATTAATAACAATAATAATAACTCTCAAACAATTAACCTCACAATTCCTTATATCCGCGGAATTTCTGACGCAATTAAAAAAGTAGGAAATAAATTCAACATAAGAACGACATTTAAAACAAAAATACTCTTAGTACTTTAACCTTAGTACTTAGTACTATTAACAAAGACTAAACCAAACAATCTACAACAAAATACCAAAAATGTGGTTTATAAAATTCCTTGCGAATGTGGCAAATTCTATATAGGTGAAACATCTAGACCGTTAGATGTTAGAATGAAAGAGCATAAAAACCTTCTTAGAAAGTGCGATTTTAATAAATCTAGAATTTGTCAACACGCAACAATTGGAATAATTCCAAAACGGTATTAAAAGAATCAGTAACAAAATACAGAAGATTAAAAGAAACCGCTATAATTAATTTAAATAAAAATAACTGTATTGCTATGTCTTCGGTAGATTTAAATTCAATATGGTTCCCAATTCTAAAGAATACAATTAAACACATTTAAATATTTAAATACACAATCAGTACCCCATGGTTTGTAAGGAATGCGCAAATCCATCGGGAAACTGACATACCAGTGATTCAGACATTCCTGTCCAGACTTCTGGACAAATTCCTAGCGACGGCGTCCCTTTCGGACAATCCGCTAATCAGAGCCACGGCAGCTTCATTGCCGGCCGTTGCCCCAGTATGACCATCCTCTTCGGTCATCACCTCCATGCCTAAAGGACGGCAGCTAAAACCCTTCGAACAAGCGACATTGTCGTGACGTTCGAAAAATCAGTGAATACAAGTCAGGGCCTTCGGGTCAACTTAACCTCCAGGACAAGAAGAAGAAGACAATCAGTACAATAAACAATCACACAGTAAACATTACTTATATATATTTTTTGGTAGTATGTAACTGTCATGAAAATCTAAGTAAGCTAAGTTTTGAAAACGGGGGAGAGGACTCTCCGAAACGTTAAGGTTAAAAGTTATAATATTTTTTATAACATTTTGATATCTTTAAAATTTTGTTCGTTAGACAAATTTATTACAAAAAAGAATCACTGAGAAATTTGTCTCCGTTTGGTTTTATGTTTTTACCCAGTGATTCTTTCTTTACATAAGAACAGGTATTTTTGATATTTTTTGAGTTTTAGATAGTGTCGAAAAACCCAAATAAAGGAAAAAAAACTACTACTACTTTTTTAGTTTCTAAGAGTAAATAAATCATTTTTTTCTTAAAACATGTAAAGTAGTAATCATGTAAACCATTTTTTGTTCGATTCAAAGAAATTATATTAGGTAGATTTTTGGAGTTTTAAGAGTTATAAAATGTTTGCTGTTAATTTGTTGCAGTATTATTAAAATCGGCATCGATAGCCTAGCTTTAAAACGTCGATAGGGATAGACCGTGGACGAACTGCTCTTCCTCTATCTTCAAGACTCTATCTCATTTCCCGGAACTTTTCGAATCAGAGTTAAGCGATGTAAATTGATATGACATCTTCCCCTCTATTTCATAAATCTCACGAACGGCGTCAGTGAAATATAATACTGTATTTATAAAGAAAGGAAAAAAAAAACAAATACTTTTGTTTTGTTAATATTACTAGATAAAATAAATAAAATATATTTAGAAAATTAATCTTTGGCTGTGGTGGTTACGTTTCAGATATTACGAGCCTAAACTGCAAGATGAAAACGTAGTGTACGACGAGGAAGGTTGGCCGATACATCCCCAAACCGGCAAAAAAGTTCACAACGTCGCCCCGGCCACTCAGTTCGCCATAAACATGATATTCTTCTTTGTGTTCCCCATCGAGATCATTGTCGGCACTGTTCGGAAACTGGTGGCGCCAAAGCACTCGACGATCCGGATGTACGACGACCTCGACGTGTGTAAGTGCAAAGCGAGTCGCATGAGTCTGGTGAACGACCACGGATTGCAGAACAGCGCCAACAGGAAGTCGGAAATGGGTAAGATATTACTGCATCTGTCAGATTTTCATTTACGAGGTTGATTTAAAAAGTTCGTATATAAATAGAAATATATTCACATTCACACATATTTTCAGCACCGGTTTACTGAACGACCGTCTGATTTTAAATAATAACTGTTCATTTCGAAATGATTCCACATCATTCTCAATTTTATGCCATAATTATTCTCGAGTATTCGCTACTTCCTCGTACAGTAATGAGTTCAAATATCCCCAAACAAAAAAATCAAGTGCATTGAAGTAGGAACTCCGAGGAGGCCGTGACATCTGACTTCCACGGTCTATCCAACAATTAGGAAAACAGGTATTCAGATAGTCTCTGACAGGTTTCGAAAGGTGTGTCGGAGCTCTATCATTCATGAACATGTTGCGTCTTAGTTCTCGAGCAATGCTATCTAAATATTCAGATAAATGAGTTTGAAGAACAATTAAGATACAGTTCACCGTTTAAATTAGGTGATAATTCGAATGGATCCAATACACAATCAAGAATAAAACCACAGCAAACGTTAATTTTAAATTCGTGTAGGAAATGACATTCGGATACTAAGTCTGGATTTTCTACATCCCATGCATGTTTATTTCTAAAATTGAATACACCTCTACGTGTAAACGTTGCTTCGTCTGTAAACAATATTTTTTTAAAACATGAGGTCAAATTTCCTTGCGCGTATATGCCTATCATATCTCGCATTTCTTCCCTAAAATAGAATTTACGTCTATGCATTTTATGCTTCACTTTATGAATATCTTTCAAAAACTATTTTACTATAATGTATTAAAATTATTATTCTTCTGCTTATCCTTAATGTAGAATCTCAGCTCATGCTGGTCGATATTCCCGTATAGAGATGAAAAAGCAATTCAGCTCCTTTCACTCTGTGTGCTCCTTTCAACAATGTGACACATCTGCAAGAGCACGGTACGTTGTCCCACTATGGCAATCAATCTCGAGATACCGAGGCTCTCGAGGTTCTTTGAAATTCACTTACTTATCATTCACTTACTTATCAGGCCTTCGGCGGATATAGCGAAGGGCACTACATCTACCTTAATCAGTTTCCACTGGTTCTTCAAGTCGCATGCCAGATTTTCATACTTTGTGGATTTTTCCATCTCAGTTTTTCTAATGTTATGACAGAGAGGGCCTGCGACGTCAATTATATTCTTTATGTTCCTTTTCTGCTTATTGTTGATTATAACAATATCTGGTCTGTTATAATTAACTGTTCGATCAGTAGTGATTGGTCTGTCCCAGTAAAGAATGGTATCGGATGATTCAAGTATAGGAGAAGGGGAGTAATAATATGAATGAGGTGCGCTTTCTAATAGCGAGTATTTTTTTGCAATTTGCTGATGTATAATTTTTGCCAACTGATTATACTGCCCTAAATAAGCATTAGGAGCAAGGGCCGGGCAACCGCCAATAAGGTGCTCAATTATTTCGCCCGGAGTAACATATTTCCTGCACTTATCGACTACCTCCAAATGCAGTATGTGCTTTTCATAGTACTTTGTTCTTGTTACCCTGTCTTGAATAGATATCGTGAAACCTTCTGTTTCTGGGTACAAGACTTCATCGGTCACCCACTTTAGAGACAATTGTTCGTCAATGGTATCATCTTCGAGTGACTTAGGAAACCTTCCATGTAATGTTTATCCTTTCCATTCTCGAACGCAATCCATGAGTGTTGTTCTGCTATCAATACGGTTTTGTTTATTTAGGTTTAGTGGGGTGAAACCCCGGTCCTCATTTTCAACCAATTTCATTAAGGAACTATTTGAATCAATGAAGTGTTTTCTCATTCTATTTTCTTGAATGAGACATAGATTTTTTACGTTTACAAGGCCTCTACCCCCCCAACTTTCTTGGGATATATAGTCTCTTCGTAGATGAGTTTGAGTATAAAGTTCATCAATAAAAAAGTTCATCAAGGTCAGTTTCTGACCATTTAACAATGCCAAAAGAATATGTCAGAGTTGGCACTGCCCAACCGTTGACCGCTCTAATGAGGTTTCCACTGTTCAGTTTGGTGTTTAAAAGTTTTGTAAGTCTCTTTTGATATAGAGGGGAAAAGTCCATCTTAACTGTAAATATTTGTAGGATTCTTCTGATGCAAGTTGTTGTATATTACGGAATGTTGAATGTTGACTCTGGACCTTTCTTTTTTTTTGACGAAAATTGAAAATAAAATAAAACATTTAACACCCTGTATCTTAGTTACTATTAACTTTTGGACTAAGGTAAGTTGGGTTAAATCGCAATATTTTTACCCAAAAAATCTGCAGTTTTGCTGGGTACCATTAATTAGCGGACATCCCATATACATGTATATATGCTTACGTTAGTTAGTTGCTTGACCGGAAGGAAGACCCACCCATCCCTTAGATTGGAGGGCAAATGTTTGGTCTGTTGGTGGTTAGACTAATCAGGGCACCGACATATGCTCTCTCTTCAAGAATAGGGAAACCCTCTCTCTCCACAATCAAACAACCCATACTTTTTCCGACTCGTCGGATGGCTTATACATGCAGTTTCTTGATTTGTTTGGTTTGCGTCCAGTGAGACAAAAGTAGTCAAGAATTACATACCCCCGATCGACATGTGGGACGCACAACAACCTGCGTCTCATAAATGGTCGACTGAAATAAATTACCGTTAAACAAGAACTGAGCATCTAATATGGCTGAAATTTTCAAGGTTATCGTATCAATCGCATGTGCGATTATGTTACCAGAATATTTTTGACGAGTAGCGCCATCTTCATGTTGAGGCTGGAATCTTTTCAAACTACCCTCGTACTTTTTAAACAACACAATTGACGACACAAAACGACACTTACACACCACAAAAAGGAAAATAAATTATAAAACATAAAATCCAATTGAATTATTCTTTGTGTCTAATATTTAGATTCAAATTATTTTCTGCTATTTATAGGTAAAAAAAGTAGTTCTACAAATGTGAGAAGAAAAAGCTCGCAGATTATTTAGCAGTAAACAAAATAAAAACAATGAAAATTAGGCTTGTATTATTTTACGATGTATTTATATCATATTTATTATTATATTAAATATTATTTATTAATAATATATTATATTTTATTTATTATTATTATTATTATTATACATATTATTAAAATTATTTAATCAATTATTGGAACAAAATGTATAAATAATCTCGGTTTAATAATGTAAAAGATGTTTGACAAAAGATGACCACACTAGAAGGTTATGTTGAAATTGTCAGATGTAAAACGTAATATCGTAAGTTTGGTCATCTGGTAACAACATAACCTTAAAGTATTAGTAACTGCGTATCAGCATCTCATAATTTTTTTGTGCGAAAATGTCAAGTTTTGTGCCGAATAAGCGTCATTTGCGGCAACTTTTAATTTACTTCTTTCATTTAAAGAAATCTGCAGCTGAGGGTCATCCATTGCTTGTAGAAGCATATGGTGAGGCTGCTTTAAATGGGAGAAGTTGTCGTGAATTGTTTCAAAAGTTTAAAAGCGGTGAATTTGACGTGGAAGACAAAGAACGCAGTGGAAGGCGGAAAGTATACGAGGACACGGAATTGGAAGTATAATTGGAGGATGATTCGTCCCAAGCGCAAAAGGAACTTGCACTTGTATTAGAACTGACTCAACAAGCAATTTCACATCGTTTAAAATCGTTGGAAATGATTCAAAAACAAGGAAATTGGGTTCCATATAAACTGAAGCCGAGAGTCGTTGAACGTCGAGTTTGCATGAGTGAAATGCTGCTTTGCCAGGCACAAAAAAAAGGGTTTTTTGCATCGTATGATCAGTGGTGATGAAAAATGGATCCACTATAATAACCCAAAGAAGAGAAAACCATGGGGACCACCTAGTCATGCTTCACCATCGACAGGCAAACCGAATATTCATGGAAAAAAAAAAGTAATGCGGTGTATTTGG
Organism: Cosmopolites sordidus; assembly: GCA_031761425.1. NCBI lineage: Eukaryota > Metazoa > Arthropoda > Insecta > Coleoptera > Curculionidae > Cosmopolites > Cosmopolites sordidus. The sequence continues at coordinate 212,873 of JARFXV010001079.1, read as the reverse complement.
TGGGATCAGCTTGGTGTCGTGTATTATGAGTCGCTCAACCCGAGCGAAACCATTACTGGAGCTCTCTACCAAACACAATTAATGAGATTGAGTCGAGCACTCACGGAAAAACGCGACCATTACTACTCTAAACACGACAAAATTATTCTCCTTCATGATAATGTTCGTCCGCATGTTCCCTCTCCGGCCAAAACCTATTTGGAAACACTTATTGAGAAGTCCTACCCCACTCGCCGTATTCACCAGACATTGCCTCTTCCAATTACACTTGTTCCGGTCGATGGCATATGGTCTGTCTGAGCAAAGCTTTACATCATATGAAGGTACCAAAAATTTGGTCGATTCATGGATAGCCCCCAAAGATGAAGAGTTTTTCCGACGTGGTATCCAAATACTGCCAGAAAGATGGAAAAATGTAGTGGCTAGTGATGAACATACTTTGAATAAAACGTAATGTACCGTTCTTTCGAAATAAATTCCTAATTTTTTATAGAAAACGGCGTAAACTTATTTATACACCTTTCATTTTATCATCTTGTTTAATTACTTTTTAACATCTTGCATAACTTTATAATTACATTTGACAACGGATTTTGCAAGACACGAAATAAACAGGAATTTAATAATACCATTTCTAGACTAGTCTAACTGTGTAAATGAAGTAATAATACTGGTGCCTTAGCACTCGATCTGGCCTGTTGGTTTCCCTTTTGAAGAGGAGGTAGGCCATCATCTGTTGCGTCTACAGTAAAAGTTTGAACTCCCTAGAGCTACTTGGTGGCCCGTAACCATTCTTTTCGTGAATCGAATTTTTCAAGAGCGTCCTGACAATGCATGACAACAATGTTGAACCAGAAGGGAGGAGTTGTAGAGACATAGCACGCCGAAAATCTCATGAACGCTTGAGTGAGTCAAATTTATTTATTTCCAAATTTTTATTATAAATGAAGAGCATATGTAATGTAAATATACTTAGATTAAGCAAAAATATTTACAAATTAATTTGAGCCTTTTATTAGACGACCATATAAACACTACATACAAAAATGGTTGGTATATATATGTATATATATATATATATATATATATATATATATATATATATATATATATATATATATATATATATATATATATATATATATATATATTTATCATTGAAAATGGTTTTATTGTTTTTCAAAATATTCTCCGCGATAACGGATATAGTTTGGCATACGTTTGAACCAGTTTTCATAGTACTTTTTTCACAACACACATAACCTGTATGTCAAATATAACAAAACGTTTTGAGTACGTATACAGTCAACAATAATGTCTGAATGATTGTGGCGTGTTCATATATTTTTGTTTTTATTTATTTACCTACTGATCCAACAATAAAAATAGAGAGACAAATATATAAACACAAACGTGAATTTACAGATCTAGAAAGATCACAAGTTACACCACATTATAGTAAACCACCTTATTTCTATGGTCTACCAAAAATACACAAAACTAATTTACCACTTCGCCCTATAGTTAGTAGTATAGATTCCCCATGTTATAAACTAGCAAAATTTGTATTAAACATTTTAAATCCACTTTCGGGTAGAACAAATTCATATATTAAAAATACTTCAGATTTTTTAGATAAAATGTCGATAAAATAACATTTTACAGAAAACCGACAAACACAGATAGGTATCTCAATTTATTTTCCAATCACTCAAAATCAGTCAAGATAGGAGTAATTAAAAGTTTATATGACAGAGCAAAACTTTTTTATACCGACAGTGATACACTACAAAATGAAACAAATCACATCAAACACATTTTAATAAAAAACAATTACCAGAAAATGTTATAGATAAATCGTTTAAAACTTTTAATACCAGACAAAACAGACAACTTACTGATAACAATAATAATAACTATCAAACAATTAACCTCACAATTCCTTAATATTTCTGACATAATTAAAAGAGTAGGAAATAAATACAACATAAAAACGACATTTAAAATAAAAAATACTCTTAGATCTATATTAACAAAAACTAACCCAAACAACACACAATAAAACACACAATAAAATAATAAAAATAATATAAAATTCCCTGCGAATGTGGCAAATTTTACATAGGTGAGACATCTAGACTGTTAGATGTTAGAGTAGAAGAGCATAAAAACCTTCTTAGAAAGGGCGATCTTAATAAATCTAGAATTTGTCAACACGCATGGGAATCGGATCATAAAATCAGTTGGAATAATTCCAAAATGGTATTAAAAGAATCAAACAACAGACATATAACAAAATACAGACGATATTTTCGATTCGTTTTGAAAACGGGAGGAGAATATTTCCCGAAATGTTTACGTTAAAAGTTTGTATATTTTTCTTAGAACATTTTTATATTTTTAAAATTTTATTCGTTAGGCAAATTTATTACAAAAAAGAATCACTGAGAAATTTGTCTCCGTTTGGTTTTTTGGTTTTACCCAGTGATTCTTTGTTTACATAAGAACAGATATTTTTTGAGTTTTAGATCGTAGCGAAAAACCCAAATAAAGAAAAAAATACAGTCAACAATGTCAAACTTGTCGATCAATATGTGAGATACCACTTAACAACACCTTTGTTGGTAATTCCGGATACATAAATAGCAACTCTCGTATAACAAAAAATAAATGCTCTTTCTTCTCCTAAAAAACTCTTAGGCACTTTTCTTTCATAATATATTACAATTTTTTCTATACAAATCCACAAAATTAATCTGATGAATAACCGAATGAAACAAGTATTTTTAAACTCGAAGAAATTTTCAACTAAATCAGTTTTTATAAACATCTCGACACGCGTTAGTTATAAGTTAGTTAAACACGTAGTTATAAAACTAAACTATGTTCTATTTATATGACGCCGTACCTAATGAAGCATGTAAAAATCATTAGTTAACTAAGCGTTACATTAATAATTGAAAAAAATTAAATCATCTCCTGAAAGGCGCGTCGGGAATTTTAAATAAGTGATTTGTTGTATAGTGGTAAATGTTTTCAAGTTTAATGTGTCACAGCGAAGATTCCAATAGAAAAATTGGTTCTAATCAAGGTCAATTAAACTTTTTCCTCTTCCAATATTTTAACTTTTATTTAATACAAATAAAATCATACTAAAAATAAAAAAAAAGTAAAGTTTTGGGGTTAGAGGCGCATCAGCAACTGAGAAGGCTATTTAGCGACTGGACCTACAGCTTAACGTGGGTTCCGAACCACGGTCATCACCTACTGAAAACCCCCGTCAGCACCCCCCTTGGGCTATCAACCCTTGGTGTTGTGCTTAACCGAAAGTATCTCGAGAAGTCTACCGACTGGCGAGTGACCAACGTAGAAAACCTCTCAGAAGGCATCCGGCCTTACCCAGCCTCGAACTGGCATGACTGAGGGGTGATTCCTTGTCAGATTTTACACTCTTACTTAGAAATATTTACAAGAATTTTAGAAAAAGTTTTGTGCCTAGTACGCTCCACATTAACTGCCGTATCGTAAGGCTGACGCCTTAGACACCACAGCTAATGTGGCTCCATATACTAAAAATAATAATAAAACTTATTTTATTTTATTTTTTTGGGAAATGGTGTTTTTTGACACTGAATGTAGAGTCGATCTGGGTAGTATTAGGAGATGAACTTCATATCTGACTAATGAATGAAACGTTCAAGCGAACGTTTCAAGCGGACTTTCGTAGAGACCTCAATTACTCAATTTAAAGAAATGCCTCTTTGTTGTAATGGCTCAATTTAGGAAAGCATCAGAGTGTATGTCATTTGATATATTAAAACATATATACTACGCTCTTGCTAATTCTATTTTAACATATAGAATTGTTGCCTTGAGTCGATAGAGAGAATGTAAAAAAGATTTCTAAGGAAAATGCGCAGAAAACCGATCGACCACCCGAGTAGCGAACTTTTTATTATGACGGGAATTCTTCTGAAAGCTGTTCTCTCTGGGGCATACATATAAGCAACACGTTCATTATGACACAAGGGTTGTTTCAAACATTTCATTCACTAACAAAACTGGAGTAAGAAAGTCCTCTTACAGCTTAACCCCTCGGTTATTTAACCTGGCTGGAAAACATAAGAGATAACATTGTGAAGAATGTTAAGAAGAGAATATCAGTTATGGCATTTAAGCAAAATATAAAGAAATTGTGCGCGCCTCGTTCAGATCGGTATTTGTCAGCATGACTGAATTGATTTCCCTTGTTCTTGAGCCTTAATATATGGGGTGGGGTTGTGTCCCTTTTCATTCCTTTATTCTTATTTCATGTAATGCGAATGCCTGTGCTGAATGTTGTGACGGTTTTTCTTTTTCTAAAATTTCTATTTTCTTTTCTTGGGTTTGACCCACACACAGGCAGTGCTGTGTTGATTGTAGGTTAATATTCTTATTATATTAGCGTAAGATCTAGATATACAGGCTGTATGTAACGTATTGAAAGTTATTATTATTCATGTATGGGCCCTGGTGGACCACGCGAAGTACAGTTAGAGGCGTTTGTTGTTGTTAGCCTTCCTTTGCGCCCATACTAATTTCATTCTTTCGCTATGAGTTTTTTTCCCTTCGTCAGACCAAGTTGTTCCAGTCTTCCTACATTTTTCTCTCTAGCCAACCTTCCAAACGTTAACCTTGTGTCTGAAACAGCCTCTATCCTGAATTTCACTTTGTGTAATATTTGCTGATAGTAGGCCCTCTTTAATTACAGCAATCCATTTAATTATTTCTACTTTAGCTCTACGGATATTTTCATAAAATTCGACTGTTTGTCTAGTAGCCTACTCCGATTCAACTGTTTTATGTGTCCGTAAAACTTAAGTCTTATTTTTCTCATATTGCTATGTATATCTGTGTATTGTTTGATTTCTTGGTTTTCTCGAGGTCGGTATGTTGTGCTATTTATTTGTTTGGGGCCTAAGATTTTTCTTTTCTTCTTTTCAATGTCCTCGATGTCTCTCTTTCTATTCGAAATGAGCATTTCTGCCCCATGTAGACATTCTGGTTTAATAACTGTGTTGTAATGTCTCAGTTTTGTGTTTTTAGATATGCATTTTTTGTTGTAAATATTTTGTGTAAGTCTCAATGCCGTTTCCATTCTTTTGACATCTACCCTTATTGGCCACTTTTTCCAATCCATTTTCCATGGTTATTTTTGATGTTACCATATTTTGTTTTTAGAAATGGTGTTCTTAGTCTGTTGCAGGTCATGTATTGTGTCTTTTCAAAGGAAATTTGGAGTCCTAGGAGATTTCAATATGCTTTTGTGCCGTTAATATATCTTGAGTCAAAATTGCTAAATCATCAGCAAACGCCAGACAATCAATTTTAATGTTGGTTCTTCTCAGTTTAATGGGCTGGTCAATATTCAGGGCCGATTTTTTTCACGCCACTCCTGTATTACTTTTTCTAGAACACAGTTAAATAATAGTGGTGAGAGTCCATCCCCTTATTTTAATCCCCCAGTTTTAATTTCGAAGGGCTCTGAGATGTCACCTATGTATTTAACTTTTGACCTTGTGTTAGTTAATGTTGCTTTAATAATTGCCAGCGTTTTCAGATCTAGTTCTTGTTCTTTCAAGATTTGGAATAAAGATTCACGGTCAATAGAATCATATGCTTTTTTGAAATCCAGAAATGTACAGGATAGGATCAACTTTAGATTCAGAATCTGTTCAGGGCAGGACCTGCCCGGTCGCAAAACCTGTTTGATATTCACCAATTTTAGGTTCTAACTGTCCCTTTGCTCTGTCTAGTAGACATTGAGGTAGAATCTTGTAACAAACTGGGAGAAGAGATATACCTCTGTAGTTTGTTTACATCCGTTCTATCTCCTTTCTTGTGTAGTGGATGGATTAGAGCCTCTTTCCAATCTTCCGGAATCCGTTCGGTTCGCCAAGCTTCTTGTAGAATTTTGGTTAGTCCCTTGATTGTACCTGGACCAGCGGATTTCAAAAGTTCAGCAGTGATTCCATCTTCACCAGAAGCTTTGTTATTTTTAAGTCGCTTGATTTGCCTTACTTTACCTTCATTCGGTGGTAATGAATCGTGGTTTGTTTGTTTAGGGTTTAGTGTTGGTAATTTGTTTAAGGGATCAGGACAGTTTAGTAGTTGTTCAAAATATTTCGCAAGTTCTTTGCAATTGTCTTGGTTATTTAGAGTTAATTGTCCGTTTTTCTTTTGGAAGCAAAGATTTTGGGGTTGATAGCCTGTTAATTTAGTTTTAAATGTTTTGTAAAAGTTTCGGGTGTTATTTTTTTGAAAATCTTTTTCTATTTCATTAAGTTGATTGCTTTCTTATTTTCTTTTAGTTTTTCTAATTAGCTTCGATGTTTCTTTTCCTACTTCCAAAAAGATGTTATAATTTATTACTGTTTTTTGACTGTTCCAATCTTTGAATGCTTTACTTCGGCTTAATACTGCTTGTTCGCAAACTTCATCCTACCACGGATGGTTTCTACGTTTTTATAAAGGGACCAACTTTAAGGCTGTTTTAATAATTTTTTGTTTCAATTATTACCAGTTCTGTGCTGGTTGTTTATCAAGCTCTTCTGTTAGAGTTGGTTTTATTTTCGTAGGGTCGAACTTTGGTATTAGCAGTCTCTTTCGAAAATTATTGTATTGTATATTGTAAAGATTGTATTGTGAGGATCTTGTATTTTAAGGCAATAAATGTGTATAGTTACTTAAATTTCTAAGTATTAACTTCAAAATAAGTATTATTGACATTTATAGCCTTAAAATCCAAAAATATATGCAGTATTGATCTGCATACTGTAGAAAATTATTTTGGTTTTGTTTAGTTTTGTATAATATCTACTTTTAAGTGTTTGGAATTGTTTATTCATTTTAAATAAATAAGTAAATGTATGATTAAAAAAAGTCTATTTTCTCTAAAAAGTCTAAATATCTAAGTAAAAAATAATCTATAGATTTATAAAAAAAAAATTATAATTAGGGTTTCTAATGCCAAAAAAATCAATTTAATTCAGAATATCCAATGAATTATATTCCCATTTCAGTGGAATGACTTTAAGAAGGACATATAAAAAGAGACAAAGACTAGTCCATTGATTTTATAAAATAACAAAAAAAAAACATAAAATTTCATATATTTGTCTTTCATTATTATTATTATTTATTATTTTTAATATTTAATATATAATATTCAGTGTGACGGTATATTGGCAACACAATAATACCAATTATATTCCGAAAAAAAAGGTGTAATTACCACTTACATTGCCTTATAATATGAAGGCACTTAAAAATATCTTATCCATTACTGAGATGTATTTTTATTGTCATCAAGTCGAACAGCTACCGCCTCCTGATGGATCTCAATTTAACGCCTGTTTCTGTCAGAGCTGAAAAAAAAACCGAAACGACCAAATTTACAGCCTCTTAGGGCTACTAATTGCAAGTGCTACGCTTTTTCGAGTGGCGTCTAAAAATATTCACGTGTTTTTTTTTCTTCTATTTTTTCTTATATCTTGACTTTATTTAAATTGAGGGCTTTATTCGGTCGATTACTGAAAGAACAGTAGTCAAAACAAGGGGGATTTATAGATCGACGTAGAGGAACAAGAGGGACTGGAATCAGTTGGATATGATTAATCCGAAGTTAAATGTACTTTTTGTGGTGATAGAACATTGTTTTTTTCAATCAACTTCAGACAAGGAAATATAACCTTAACATCTTTAACATCTCTGTTACATTTGATTTATTTTTATTAACGTTATTTGTAAACTGTTTTTAATCCCGAAATTCACGTGACATATAAATATACACAACCCACATGACAGGCGCGGATTGATTTTACAGGAAATCGCTAATTTTCATAAACTGCAACTTACGTTTATTGTTTTTTTAGTTATTATAAACAATATTTTTCTTTAGATTATATAAGCAGTTTCTAACACTAACAACAAAAATAAACATAACATTTGATCAGTCTTACATTATTTTGAACTTCAAGTAAAAAAATTAATATAATTCCCATCGGAGCAGATGCCGTGGAAGGGAAAAAGAAGAAGAGAAGGGCATGTCGTAGACTATTTATACAAAATATATTAATGAAATTCAACTAAACAAAATTATTTCTTTTAAGTTATAAAATGTGTTTAAGTGCTTTTAAAATGAATTTTGTTGTTCAGGAAGTATTGAAACTAAGAAGTCACATGAATGGATTAAGTCTTAAGAAAACTTTTTAATATAAAGCTTTATGTGTGATAAAAAGTAAGGTGCTAGTGCTGCAGGCTTAAATAAAAATCAAAATCGTCATTTATATTTATAAATACTAAACTGTTGTCATTAAATTTATGACAAACACGTCCAAAAAATTTTATTTAAATTAAGAGCATATGTAATGTAAATATACTTAGATTAAGCAAAAATATTTACAAATTAATTTGAGCCTTTTATTAGACGACCATATAAACACTACATACAAAAATGGTTGGTATATATATATATATATATATATATATATATATATATATATATATATATATATATATATATATATATATATATATATATATATATATATATATATATATATATATATATATATATATATATATATATATATATATATATATATATATATATATATATATATATATATATATATATATATATAAAACCACAATTGCATTAAATACTATGCTTGAAAATATACGGCTGCTTTACTCATCTTTATCTGTTTCGTGAATGTTCGGCTGTTCTCGTATTATCTGTATTAATTGTCATTTTCAAATATTTCTTTTATAAATGTCATTTCGCGTTTTGTTCGGTGGTTTTTTTGTGCGGTGTTTAGTCTAATATGAGCAAATTATGAAGTTTCGCTATATCAAAAGAACATTGTTCCTTCACAAATAATTTGTCGGTAAGTACGTTTATTCTTTATCCTTTTGAAGTTACATAAAACCCTCGACTATTCCGAATGTTTTCCTGACATCGAATTGATAGAGCTTTTTTATCGTTGTTTATTGATGGGGGGCGAGTCGTCGACTAGAGTGTTTATAATGACTTTAACTCGGAAGGTTTCCGTTTATTTTGTCGTTTAGCCAAATTGGATTTTTATTTGTGGGGTGTTCCCATAGGCTGTATCCGCACTCGATAGACACTTAAAGCGCCGCTTAAACATCCTACAAGTTTTAAACGGTTATTGGGGCGAGATAAAAAGAAATATGTAGTCAAATCAACGCCAACTAGGATCGGAATTATGTTGGGAGAAAATAGATACCAATTTATAAAAGCCATTTAAGAAGTTAACAAGTTTTTCATGTGTTATTTTTGGATTATATTCGTAAAATATTTGGAAACATTAAAAAAAAAGTTGCATTTTTTTCCTTTGTTTCCAATTTAATTAATACTCTTTATAATATTATAAAATATATGATTAGAATCTCTTATTACTCCTTGGCAGTCTTGTCAGACGCTGGGAAAGAGCTTTAATGAATATGAAAGAATGGACGAGGATAGCCAACATTATTCTCCGGATTTTTTTATTAGCATCATCAGGAGATAATTCATTATAATTCTAAAACTAAATTATGTTCTATTTATTAAGTTAACTAAGCGTTATATTGAAAAAGTTGACTCAATGGAACAAGTCCCTTATCCCGGTGTATGGCAAGTAATTGATCTCTGAATTAAAATTTTTTAATCTAATCTTTTTATTTCCGTTATTCTTATTTTTAATTTTTTGTTTTCTAATGTTTTAAATTCTAAATTTTCTATCGGAGGACTGATGTGGAGAATTAAGTCGATGCCGAACATGGTTACAGTAACCACTCCTTAACAATATTGCTGGTATGTTTTGGGTCACGGTCTTGTTGGAAAACTTATGGTTATTTTAAACCCATTTTACGAATTGAGGGGATTAAATTATCTTTTAATAACAGGTATATAAATATGAAACCGGAATTACATAGAAATTTATTGTATTAATATTTTATTATATTTAAATAATAAAAGTATTGTCCATCGCTAGCTATACATTTTTCCCACCTGTTTGGCAATTTGTGGATGCTACGCCAAAAAATCTGTTGCTCTTTTGAGGCAAACCAGCCACCGAGCCATTTTCATACATTTTCGTAAGAAATGAAGCGCTGCCCAACAAGTGCGAGCCCCATCGATGCAAATAAGTAGTAATCAGATGGAACCAAGTCTGGCGAGTAAGCCGCATGCGAAAGGATTTCCTAACTAAATGCCTTAATCGTTTCCTTGGCCCGTTTTTCTGTGTGTAATGGTGTATTATCATAAAGCAACTCACTTTGTGTTGCCTTTTTTGATATTCTGGTCATTTTTAACGCAAAGCTTGATACAAACCGATCATTTGTCAATGTCAAATAAAATCGATCAGGTGTTAGCAACTCATAATAGTTCACACCTCTCTGATCCCACCAACCACAGATTATCTTTCATCCATAACGATTTGGCCTTGCATTCGATGTCGATTGATCGCCTGAAGTTACCCATGATCTTTTACGCTTAGGATTCTCAAAATATATCCCTTTTTTATCGTCAATTCGGCCAATTCGGTCACAATTCGATGGAGAAATGACTGCTTTGTACCAGGCGAGCGAGAGTTGGTTTTTTGGTTTTTCTGCTGTTTTTCATTCAGTTCATGTGAAACCCATTTTCCCATCTTCTGAATCTTTCAAATGGCTTTCAAATATATAGAGACGACTTCTCATGTTACATTTAATCGATCCGCGAGTTGTTGATGCGTTTGAGCGTCATTCTCATCCAATAATGCTTGCAAATCGCTTTCTTCAAACTTTTTTGGTGGTTTTCCCCGTTTTTTATTTCTCACTTCAAAATCGCCTTTGCTTTTGATTGTTTTAAACCACTCAAAGCACGGTGATTTACCATGATCACAAAAATAGTTCACAAAAACAATCACAAAAACAATTGCAACATGGTCGTCTATAGAAAAACAAGCCTACACTGTATACTCGTATGTATACTTTTTTGACCACCGATTTTTTTTTTTGACCACCGAGTTTTAGATAGAGAAGGTGTTTATTTTTATTTCCAGGAATATAGAAATAAAAGAATTAACAATTAATATTTTAAGTTTATTTGTTGTTATAAAGTATGTTGTTTCATGTTTAAGGTTTATTTAAAAATATATGAAGGAAAAATGCCATTTCAAAGGGCAGTGTATATCAGTGGTGGTTAGTGGGTTTTTAAAGTGGGAGGGCGTAGAAGAAAATAGTGCTGCTGAAGATTTTGTTTGCCTTCCCCTTCCTCCAATTTCTTTGTTTTTGTTATTAATTTTTCTACATAAAAATATTATTTTTAGTTTAGTGGCAAATATTTTCGAGTTTAGTGTTTCACACTGATGGTTCCAATAGACAATAAACTGTAAACCAGAAGCTATATTGAAAAAGTGGAGCTGATCAATCTGTTACCTAAATTCAGTCACTATCATCCCTCTTTATCATCCCCTTATTTAAAATGTGTTTTTCTCGAGTATCAGCTAGAAAAATAATGTAAAAATGATAGATTACTTTTTCGTCCTTTGCGAAATGATGCAGGGGGGATTAAACGGCGAAACACGACTCCCTTACAACCTCCCCCCACCCTCGCCCTTTTATCTCCCTCCCTCCCGGAAAGCAATTTACAGAATATTATTAAACACTTAGAGATTCAGCTGGGTCTCGCTCCGAGTATAATTTTTATCAATTAGCCTCGATGAAAAATTGTTCGTCCTTTACGGATTACTACGGGATTTACCGCCCCCGGTCACCCGTCGGAGGGTGGTTGGTCCCTGACGCCCTATTAGCCAGGTCTCCGAGGATCGGACGATAGGGTCAGGATGTCGTAAAAGTCGTGTTTGTTTTCGCCCAGGAAAGGGGTTTTTAATCTGCTATGGTCGGGAATCTCGACGGTGGGGAGTTGAAAGGGGATGGTGGAAGGAGGTCATGTGTTTAGTCGGGATGTCGTACATCACAATTGGGAATAAGAAGTTAGTTATACAGGTGAATATAACTTATTGTTTCAATTTATACAAACATTTTTAACAATTACAAAAGGCGTTATAATTTTCCTCTGATATCAAGGACAGTCATACCAATTTAAAAATTAAATGGTTGTATATACACACAAAACCCAGATGAACTACAAAAACACATACACGACCTGCAGAAGGAGCTTGCTTGAGGTCACCTGAAATGAATCTTTTGGCTTTGTTCAAGATGCACGTGGATTTAAAACGGCGGGTGACTCTCCCCTCGTTTCACGCGATGCGAACACCATGAGAAACGAGGCGGAAGTGAGAACCATTTGACTTGAAAATAAACCTGAAAAAGAATCAGGTTATGTTCAACAAATTTACTGAAAACAGAAGAATATCTATTTTAGGAAGCGACTTAGAGGTGGTGGACCACTACGTATATCTTGGGCAAAGGATTTCAATGACATACGGTGAAACATGGATACTCACATCACAATCAATTTAAAGACTTCGGGTAGCATAGAGGGGAATGGAAAGGTATATGCTTGGCATTACAATGCGTGACAGAAAGACCTGCACAAGGATCAGGGAACAAACGAAGGTGTGTGACATCATTAGAAGAGTGAAGCAATTCAAATGGAGATGGGTAGGCCATATCGCGAGGCGATGGGACGACAGATGGACCGGGGCAATCCTGGAGTGGATACCGCTTGATCGCAAACGCCCGCGAAGAAGACCGAACGCTCAATGGACTGATGACATCGGTAAGTAATAGGATCCGAGTGGCAGAGAAAAGACCTCATTGGACGCAGTCCAAAGAAGTTAAAAAAACTTAATGAATATGCCAACCGACGAGAAGTCGGCGAAAATATGGGTTGTTTGATTGTGGAGAGGGACTCCCATTGAATAGACATCGCAGGTTGTAGTAGCTAGTAATCTTGTTAGGTTAGAGCAAGGCAATGATTTATTTTCGCGCAATTTCATGACCATCAGTTTAACATTTTCATGGATTACACATTTGCAAGTGTCAATGCAAGTTTATCAATTTTCGCATGTGATATTGCTCTTCGTCTTTTTAGTTGTCGCCTTCTCTGAGTAGCTCAAGGTCTCTAAACTCATAATTATTTTGAATAATGGGTTCCATAGTTGGTCCTAGGCTAGGTGGCATTTCATTTAATTCATAATCTTGTCAAATTCTTATAAACTTTAGCTCTTTTCGTCTAGGGCCTGTATAAGTTTGACTATTTTTTTCCAATTTTTCCTTTTCAGCCTTCTTTATCTGGAACTCATGATAGATATTGATTTTACTTGATCTTTCTCTCTTTTTTTATGTATTTAAGTCTTTCTTTTTCGCAAAGTTTTTCTAAATTTTCAGGATCAGGACTTCAGTTTTATCTATGCTTCCTATCGCATTCCTTCTCTTCTAATTTAGTTCCTGCTTTGGTTAACTTAGTTTTTTTGCTATTGTTTAGTTTGTAAAACCCTAAAACAAAAGAAGCAGCTGTACATTCAACCGTTACCTAAAGCAAGGAAACAAAAAAGCCAAACTAGTGTAACCAAAAAATCATTCCTTCATGAAACATCATTTCCTCAGTACAAATAGAAATGAGGGAATGATGGTGAGGGAATGACGAAATAAAACATAGCCAAAAAAATCTCGGGACAGAATATCTCTGTTTCCTTTTTTTTCAGCTTTGTAATCATTGTCTTTAGCTTCTAATGTACCATAACTATTTTATCGGGTCCACTCAATTTTCCATTTTTCATGTTTTTAATTCCTCTGCTGCATGTTTATGCTTCAATGCATTTCCGACCTCCCATATGCATATCTACTTCTTGGAATCTATTCTACCACAGTTTGCTCTTTTCCTCTGTCGCCATCTTTCTAACGCTTCATTTTGCCAGATTGCATGTATGTTTGTCCGTTTCAGTTTTAATGCTGAGTCACTTAAGATGCGTCTCTTTGTTTAGTTTAACCTCATCTTCAATGTTTTTTGAAAGCCTGAAAGCCTATGAAATATGTATTTGTATATATTTAACACGTCTTACATGTTTATATTAAATACATATTAGATGGTAACAAAAAACTGTACATGTTACAGTAAGTAGCTGATCATTTTCGGATTTAGGACTATAAAATACTTCCAGGACACCTATTTTTATCAATGTTATTTAAAAAAGTTTAATTTTTTTGACCTGTGTTGTCATTGCGCCCGCCTCATTTTAAAGCTCCGATACTTTTATTGGACAACCCTTCATATCATGTTATCTAAGCCATATATTTTTATCTCTTTGAAATTCCTTATATACATACAATCGATATAACAAAAGACGAGCAAAACGATATTTCGAAAGGCTTGATTGCGGTGAGCGAGTTCACTAAGCGAACATCCCAGATTATACTCAATAATTAAACAATTAGAGCACGTTTAGCCGTCCCTGGGGAGAACGCGGAGGAGATTGGTTGGAGTCTCGCTCCAACACCAGCTAATTCCCTTATGATATTAATAACGGCCTAACCTGAGAGAGCGCCCGGCTATGATGGGGGTTAAAATGGGGTGATGGGTGGGGAGCAGGAATGGGCGGTTGCGGGAGGATCAATTGAAATAATAAAGTCTAGACAACATATAGTCTAGTTGAAAAAATGGCGTGTGTACGAAGATGATTTCGTTTACAGGTAAAATAGAATAACTTTATTGAAAAATAAGAAGGAATGTAAGAATTATTGTCCATAGTTGATGCAAAAGTTTGTCCCATATTTTTGAGAACAAAATTATTTACTAAAAATTACATTTAATCAATATAGTAGGGGAAAGTCCGGTAATTTGGACTATTTTTTTTAAACACGCGTTGAATATATATTTTTAGATTTTTACAAATGTCTATTGTATGAAGTAAAACAACAATTATTAGGCTTTGGATCGCCTGGTCCTTGGCACTGGTGATAGTAAGTTAAGACTGGCTTCTACTTCACCTCTCAGTGGAGCGGGTTCGATTCCCGTACTAGGCAAAAAAGTTTTTCTAAAAAAAAAAGGAAATTCTTGTGAATGTTTCTAGGTAAGAGTATAAAATCTGACAAGGAATCACCCCTCAGTCACGTCAGTTTGAGACTGGGTAAGGTCGAATACCTTCTGAGAGGTTTTTCTACGTTGGTCACTCGCCAGTCGGTAGGCTGGCCAAAAGTTGATAGCCCGAAAGGGGTGCTGACCGGGGTTTTCGGTAGCTGATGACCGTGGTTCGGAACCCACGTTAAGCTGTAGGTCCAGTCGCTAAATAGCTTTCTCAGTTGCTGATGCGTCTCTAACCCCAAAACTTTACTTCACGTCTCACCTGAATAGCCTACAATGTGGATGAGTTGGCAAAATCTAATTGGTTAATATTTTGCGAAGTAAATGATTTCACTAAATCACGCCATATCATGCGGATAAACATACCATCCTCGCGCCACTATTTTTACATCGTTGGTCGGATGTTTACCCCCAGCGAACGTACAGCACGACGTCACCTTATCTCGTCGTTGGCGCTACATGTTTTGTTGGTTGCCAGAATTCGAGGGTTTAACTGCTTTCTAAAACATGCGATTTGAACGTAGATTCCCTGCGACCGAGCGTATCGGTAATTAGTTTTAAACACTGGTTTGATGGGTACGAAGCATTTGATATGTCTCGAGTCGGGTATTTTGTTCACCTCGCGAATACTTGTTTTGATTTGGGATTTGCTACGTGTGTTCAATAGAAATAATCAGGTTTTAATTGCAAATATGAAGGTGTCTGATTTAGAACAATTAATAATGAGTAATTTAAGTTTGGGGTATTTAAGTTAGCACACTCAAGTGTGCTAACAAAAACTATACATTAATCAATGCACACCTCCCAGTTAACAAAGAAAATAAATCCAATCCCGAAAAAGTAAAACGTCCTGGGAAATTCTGGAAAAGACTCTTTCTAAAATTCCCTCTAACCACGTAAAAATCCTATTGGGTGATTTCAACGCCCAACTAGGGAAAGAAAGAAAGTACAGGAAAACAGTCGGCAGTTTTCCCTCTCATAAATGGACTAACCTTAATGGTAGAAGATTGGTTGAACTATGTTCGCAGTTTAATCTAAAAATAATGTAATCAACCCATTTTAAGAAAAAAATAACAAAACAAAAGACCTGCAGGTGCCTAAATACGTACATGGATGAATTTCAAATTGACCATGTTGCCATTTCGTACCCCAATTATAAAGAGATTTTGAATTTTCAAGTCGGGAAAGGAGCTAACATAGACACGGATCACTATTTGACTAGAATCAAACTTAGCTTAAAACCTCGAAAACTTATTCAAAAGAGACTGCTAATACCAAAGTTCGACCCTACGAAAATAAAACCAACCCTAACAGAAGAGCTTGATAAACAACCAGCACAGAACTGGCAAGAATTGAAACAAAAAAATATTAAAACAGCCTTAAAGTTGGTCCCTTTACAACAACGTAGAAAACATCCGTGGTGGGATGAAGTTTGCGAGCCAGCAGTATTAAGCCGAAGTAAAGCATTTAAAGAGTGGAACAGTCAAAAAATAGCAATAAACTATAACATCTTTTTGAAAGTAAGAAAAGAAACATCGAAGCTAATTAGACAAACTAAAAGAAAATATGAAAACAATCAACTTAATGAAATAGAAAAAGATTTCCAAAAAAATAACACCCGAAATTTTTACAAAACATTTAAAACTAAATTAATAGGTCATCAACCCCAAAGTCTTTGCTTCCAAAATTAAAACGGACAATTAGCTCTAAATAACCAATACAATTGCAAAGAACTTGAGCGAAATATTTTAAACAACTACTAAATTCTCCTGAGCCCTTAAACAGATTACCAACACTGAACCCTAAACAAACAAACCCAGATTCATTACCACCGAATGAAGATGAAATAATTAGTCAAATCAAGCGACTTAAAAATATCAAAGCTTCTGGTGAAGATGGAATCACTGCTGAACTTTTGAAATCCGCTGGTCCAGGTACAATCAAGGAAATAACTTAAATTCTACAAGAAGTTTAGCGAACCGAAAGGATTCCGGAGATTGGAAATATGCTCTAATCCATGCACTACATAAGAAAAGAGATAGAACGGATGTAAACAACTACAGAGGGATATCTCTTCGCCCCATTTGTTACAAGATTATATCTCAATGTCTTCTAGACAGAGCACAAAGGCCATTAGAACCTAAAATTGGTGGAACAAATCCTGAATCTAAAGTTGGTCCTAAGGCATCAAAAACTGTACAATAAAAATCTCGTCTGTACATTTGTGGATCATATGCAAAAAAGCATATGATTCTATTGACAGCAAATCTTTCTGACGGTGAATCTTGAAAGAACAAGGAGTAGATCTGAAAACGCTGGCAATTATTAAAGCCACACTAACTAACACAAGGCCAAAAGTTAAATTCGTGGGTGACATCTCAGAGCCCTTCGAAATTAAAACTGGAGTGAGACAAGGGGATGGACTCTCGCCACTATTATTTAACTATGTTCTAGAAAAAGTAATACAGGAGTGACGTGAAAAAAGTCGGCCCTGAATATTGACCAGCCCGTTAAACAGGGGAGAACCAAGATCTAAATTGATTGTCTGGTGTTTGCTGATCATCTAGCAATTTTAGCTCAAGATATATTAACGACACAAAAACAGATTGAAATCTTACATTAAACAGCAGAAAAGGTAGGACTCCAAATTTCCTTTGAAAAGACACAATACATGAATTGCAATAGACTAAGAACACCATTTCTAAAAACAAAACAAAAACAACACAAAACAACTAAAGACGAGTCTCTCAATTCAAATATTTGGGTGAAATAATCATGGAAAAAAGGTTGGAAAAAGCGGCCAATAAGGGTAGATGTTAAAAAATGGAAACTGCATCGAGACTTACACAAATTATTTACAACAAAAAATGTATATATATAAAAACACAAAACTGAGACATTATAACAGTTATTAAGCCAGAATGTGTATATGGGGCAGAAACGCTCATTTTGAATAGAAATAGAAACATCGAGGAGATTCAAAAGAAGGAAAGAAAAACCATAAGAAAAATCTTACGCCCCAAACAAATAAATAGCACAACATATCGACTTCGAAAAAACAAAGAAATCAAGCAGTACACAGATATACATAGCGATATGAGAAAAAGAAGATTTAAGTTTTACGGACACAGAAAATGGATGAATCCGAGTAGCCTAACTAGACAAATAGTCGAATTTTATGAACATAGGAGTAGAGCTAAAGTAGAAATAATTAAATGGATTGCTGCAATTAAAGAGGCCCTAACGTCAGTAAATATTACACAAAGTGAAATTCAGAATAGAAGCTGTTTCAGACACAAGGTTAACATTTGGAACGTTGGCCAGAGAGAAAAATGTAGAAAGACTGGAACAACTTGGTCTGACAAAAGAAAAAAAGCTCATAACGAAAGAATGAAATCAGTATGGGCGCAAAGGAAGGCTAACAACAACAAACGCCTCTAACTGTACTTCACGTGGTCCATCAGGGCTCATACATGACTAATAATAATAATAATACCATTTTTTTCGTGTATAGGGTTACAATAGCTCGAAAAGTAAAAAGGAGGAAGCGGAAAGCAAAAAAAATCTTCAGCAGCACTATTTTCTTCCACGCCCTCCCACTTGAAAAACCCACTAGTCGCCACTGTAATGATCAGTTCGAACAGTTTTTATTTTAGCTCATCTAATGCAAATTTTATATTTTCTGCAAGAATTTCATTCTTCTCTGATCTTTTACCATTTTTATCTTGGTTTATAACCTATTCTACTTCCTTTGTAGTTTCTATTTCAACGTTTTCTTCTGTATCTATTATCAGTTCTTTATAAAATATTCCATCTTTCCTTTGTTTATTCTTCATCAGATTGTCCTCTTTATTTCTAACATATGTTGTTTGATCTCGTTTTCCTTTTTGTTGTTTGTTTTTTTTTCTCAAGTACTCGCTGAAATTCCTTCCATCAAACAATATCAAAACTTTATACGTGTGAAGTAAATAACACTTCGATTTTGGGATACAATGCCATCTAATGCCAAAAACGGGATGAATCTTTGCATCAACCCAATATAATAGTATGTGACAGACAAATAAGAACAAATGATGAGCTTTATATTACTACGTACAAAGTTGCAGGCAAGCTGGGCTAGTCAGCCAGTCAGTTTCTGTAACTTTTTGGATAAAGCATGAAAAAAAATCTAACATACCCTAACTTTTTTATTTGTGGTAGACTAGTACTTCCAAAGGCAAAATTGTAGGAGATAACTTGACTAAGAAAAATTTACAATGTTTTCCGGTGTTGCCAGATTTCTCCAGTAACTACTAAAACAATATATTTTAAAATGGCGACATCGATTTTTGAACATAATTTAACAAATCTTAAGCTTCGAAATAAAAAATGTTGTCACATTTCTTTATTGAAGTAGCCGTTTTAGAACAGTTAGCAAAAACAACTAAAATAATCTGCAGTCGGCAGGAACTACAAGCTATCATAGCAATAGTAGGCCTTGGAAATTAAACAAAAATTGTTTTGTTTGAAAGGAGCCATCATTATTGTGCTGTCATTGTGATATTTGAAAGCTCTTGTATTTGAATCAGTTGCTAACATCAGTGATTTACCACTAAACACCAAATCCCTTTTTTGAAATTTTCGACGCACGTTTCGCTAACCATGTTAACATCATCAGGAGATGATTTAATCGAATTAGATAATAATTATAATTAATTAGATAATAATTATAATTAATTAGGTAATAATTATAATAAATTAGGTAATAATTATAATTAATTCGATAATAATTCATTATTAATTAATTAGTATAATTAAATCAAATTAGGTAATAATTAAGATAAGTTAAGTCCCTATAAAAAATATGCTTCTCGAAATTGAGGTGCTGATGCTTCTTGTCCATAAACCAGTCGCAAAATTCCAGTCTTCTATCACAATCATCACCATGCAATTCTTGTACGCTTCTCATTTTGTATGGATGATAATTGTTCCACCTCTTGGGCAATCTTATACATTGACGTGGATTTTCGACATTACAAAGAAGAA
This sequence comes from Cosmopolites sordidus, assembly GCA_031761425.1. NCBI lineage: Eukaryota > Metazoa > Arthropoda > Insecta > Coleoptera > Curculionidae > Cosmopolites > Cosmopolites sordidus. The sequence continues at coordinate 192,769 of JARFXV010001079.1, read as the reverse complement.
TATTTTCTTCAGTTTTTCAACCTTTTTGCGCCTTTTGCGGATCCTTAGGTACACACTACCGTTTGTTTTTAGTTTTACTAAGTTATTTCTTAAAAACTACGGATTTGGAAGAGACTTATCGAGATGTCTTGCATGGAAGCGCCCAACGACAGCATAATAATGATGACTACTTTCAAAAAATACAATTTTTGTTTAATTTCCAAGGCCTACTTTTGCCATGTTAGTTTCTTTTAGTTCCCCCGACTGCAGATTATTTTAGTTGTTTTTGCTAATTGTTTTAAAACGGCTAGTGTGATGAAAAAATACGTGAATTAATATTTAATATTAATATTCTAGCGGTGATGTCAGTTTCATTCTTCATATGAGCAACACCAATATTTCTATATTATATCATTTCTAATCTAAAATAACACACTATAAATGTTTTTCATTATTATATTGAAATTCTTATACAGAAAAAGACTGTAGTGAAGAAACTTACAGGTACTTATACAAAAGAATTTTTTTTTTAATTTTTAACGGGAATTTACTAAAGCACAGCAGTTCATAAATTGGTGCGTATTCTTTTCATTCACGCGTCATTAAATGACTCTTGAAACCGGTTTCTGGCCTTAAACGGTCATCAGTCAGGCTCGAGCTCGGTCATGTCGAATATTGCCTCTAATTAAAAACATCTCACGCCATCCTGTGCTGAACGCCCGCAACAGGCAGACTGGGCGAAACAGTCGGTGATCCGCCCAGGCTTTGTCTAGTAAAAAATTGAGATACTACAATTGGAAAACCTTTTCTCATACGCTGTATTTTCCAGATATACTGTTAAGTGATAGAATATAAAGGGTAGGGCAAGTATCAAGGTACTATTTTGTTTTGACGCCATTTTTCTTGATAATGTTTGACAGATTGGGTATGACGGTTGTGTAGTGTAGACATGCAAATCTACAACTAATGAATTTTAGTTTACTAAAAATTAATTAACACAAAATTTAAAGACTAAATAATCATACTATAGAGAAAAACATTGTCTTGCTTATTTTAAAACATAAATAATTAAAATATTAGGGTGATACTTGCCCCACCCGACACGTTCTATTGCTAATTTTGTGTTTATTCTTTTATATAAATTAAAATACGCACGAACTTACTAGCTGACTGGAGATACAAATATGGAAACATTTTATATAAACTGATAATCAATATCAGATATTTACCATGAAGCTTTATAATTGTCAACATTTTTCTCCATATATGTCTGTTTGATAGTAACATTAAAATTACTATTGATATGCACTGTCCAAAATCACTTAAAAACTAACTAATAAAAATATCTGTGTGAATAAAAATGTATCACAGACCCAAATAATTGATTCGATGTCTATTCTCAAATTTTCTACGAAAAATTTTACGACTTTTTCCTAAATCAACTTCATAAGTTTATAAAAAATAACAAAAAAAGGACTACAAAAGGACTTTGCTGTTATCTTGGATTTTTAGTGAAAGAAAGGCCGCTGTAAAGGTTAAAGCGACAGTTATAACAGCTGGAAATAACAAAGCCGTGTGAGCTAAGGTTGCGTAGATTGGGATTGCGCACAGAGAGGCGATGTGGTATAAGGTGCGCATCAGTCCATGCGCAGTACATCTGAAAAAATGAAAGAAATCGTAACGTTTATTTTGTTTTTCTTAATTATACAGTTTTTAAAGTTTATGTCGAATTTTCCACTCAAGTCAGACAGTTTTGTAACTATAAAATAACTAAATATATCCTTAAAGTTTAAAATATTTATCATTAATAATTATGAAAAATAAATAATATTTAGAGGTTTTAATTAATATTTAAGTATTTCGTGGTTCTAAAGATTTAAATCAAAAAGGCTTTTGCCGAAAAGTTAAAATCAAGGCATATTCACTACCAAAAGTTAGTTACATTTTGTTCATATTATTTGTTATTATTAATTTAATTCTAGATTATAGGTGAAATTTGCTATTTCTTTTTTAATTATACATTACTTTCTAGCATTTTCTTATTTAATTTTCCATTTTTGTTGTTCTGTAAAGCAAACATGTTATCTTAGACACTGTAAAACCAAACAATCTAAATATTTATTAAAAACGCATTACAGTGACATCTATTATTAGTATTAAGTGCAAATTATTAAAAGAAAACTATATATCGTTTAGTATCCCTTACTTAAAAAGAACGATAGGTGGCACCACAATTGAACGTATCGATCTAACTCACCTGAGATGGCATGGGTAAGCTTCCACTACTATCAAGCTGATGGCGTTCAAAGCGCAAACAAGCAACACCTTTACTATTACTTCCACGGATGTAAATATGACCGTAGAATAGCCAAATAAGTGAATGAAAAGAATTTCTGCACCTGCCTGACTCGCCAAGATAAGCACTATCACCGTTATCCTAGATCGAGTCGTGAAATCTAACAGAAAGCCGAACAAAAATAACACTGGTACCATACATCCAGACCTAAAAGTTATAAAAATGTGTTAGTTTGTTTTTGTTAAATATTACCCAAAAGTACATTTTTAAGGGTGATGTTAGAATTATTATCCCTAAAATTGGACCTTGGACTGACAAAAAATATCTAGTTTATTGACAATTGCACATAAATTGAGACACGTATATTTTTTATTCGAATTTTATTCTATAGAGTTCCCATTTACGAGGGTTGTATAATAAGTACCTGGCCTTGACAAGAAAACACATATTTAAGTGTAAATGTATTTTATTTTTCAACATTGGGGAGAGTGGGGTAAACACGAACGCCAGGTAATCTCGAACGCAACCACGGGCGTAGCCAAGGAGGGGGTTTTGGGGGTTAAATATTACCTAATATTATACCGAATAAATACGAGTAGTGAAGAGAGTTAAATTATTACATTTGAATTGAATATATATCCGAACTAGTAGATGTTGCGCACAGTAACGCCATCTCTTGTCGAGTACCCCTCAGTCCCCCCTCCCCTCAGTCGGAATGAGCGGAGCTTTGTGAAAGTTTGTGGTAGTTTCTGGACGGCTACTACTGGGCTGCTATATAAGCGGCGCGTGACCGCGCTTACGGCAGTATTGTTCCATGCGAACTCGAAGCGAATATAAATGAAAAGTGGTGATCGAATAGTGAAGAGAATTAAGTGTACCGTGTAAGTGAGTAATTTTAGTGCAGTGTTATTCGGTGACCTTGTTAAGGATAGATACGTGAATCATTATTACTGTCGAAAAATGGAGGGGAAAAAAAGGAAGGGTGATGAACTTAAAGGTATGGACTACTGGAAAAAGTGGTGTAGTCAAGGGGTTTCTAATAAAGAAACAAATTTGGATTTAGCTATCAAAGCTTCAGCTACCTTGCATGCTGATAAGAAGACTGTGATAACAAGCGGGCCCTCGACCTCGACCTCAATCACAATACCGAATGTCGAAATCGATGCCATGTCGCTGGTGCCCTGTTCGATACCTTCAACTGCCGAATCTATATCTAGTCTGCAACAGGCCAGCTTGCCTGTTACCTCATCTTTTACAACTGTAGCTAAGTTAGATGTTGGTTTTTACGCGAATCAAGAAAAAATCTTGGATGAATATTTTAAAGTCCAAATTTTAAAAACGCCATGGAACCCACCCAGAGATTATAAGTTTCCTATTTCCACAAAACGAAACTTGCGCTTTCAATTGAAATGGTTGTAGAGATTCCCCTGGTTGTCATATTCAGAATATAAAAGTGGAGCATACCGCAGAGTTTGCGTGGGAATGGGACTCTCGCTTGATGAAGGTAAAGGCGGTCATCAAAGGATCGGCCAGTTGGTAACCGAACCTTTTTGTAAGTGGAAAAATGCCCTAGAAATATTTGAAGCTCATGCGAATAACACAAGCGAAATTCAGAACTGGCAGATAACTTTCTAAAAGTAATGTCTTCGCAGGCTATTTCGGTCACTGAACAGCTGTCTTCTGAAAGAAAGAGACAACAAGAGGAGAATCGAAAGAAACTAATCCCTATCGTAAAAGCAATAATTTTTTGCGGCAAACAAGGCATCTCCTTGAGAGGTAAAATCGATTCGGGGCGCATAAAAATTACACCAGAATCACCAGAACCTGAACCTGTCTCGTTATGTCTTCGATATGTTGATTTTACAGATAATAAACACCATATACTTAAAGAGATGTTCCTTGAGTACATTCCAACGGTCGATGTTTCAGGATCCGGTCTCGCAAATCTTATTATTACAGCTCTGAAAAAGCATGGACTTGAATGTTCTCATGTGGTTGGTCAAGGTTACGATGGGGCTACAGCTATGAGTGGGTATTTGCACGGTGCCCAAGCTTTTGTTCGCCAAGAATGTCCTCTTGCTCTTTATGTACACTGTAGTGCACACTCTCTCAACCTTGCTATTGCTGATTCATGTTCATTAGCAAATGTCCGAAATTGCATTGGGATTGTGCAGTCTGTTGGTTCCTACTTTCGACATTCTGCTCAACGCACTGCTTTGTTGAAAGAAAAAATTCAAGAGCTACTACCCGTCGGTAACCAAAAAAGCTTGCTCTCGATGTGTGAAATACGGTGGGTCCACAAACATGAAGATATTATAAGATTCAGGGAAATTTATTCAGCGATTGTGAATGCTCTCGAAGAACTCCAATATAATCACAATAAGGAAAAATCGCAATAAGCCGCCCAATTGCTAAGTACGCTTCGATCTTCGTATTTTGTGATGTGTTTAGTGATTCTTCAAAAAGTTATGAGCTATACATTGTCGCTATCAAAACAATTACAGACAATTGACATCGATCTTATCATGGCATTCAAACATGTAGATGATGTTATTAATGTCTTACAACTCCTGAGAAACAACACTGACGTCGAATATCTTCATCTCTATGAAGACGCAAAGGTTTTACTGGAAGAAAATGGTGGTATACTGTGAATGCCACTCGTCGTCGGAAGACAATTAAATAGACCGAACATTCCTGCATTGGATGTATGCACGTATTACAAAATTAATTTGTTCATTCCATTTCTTGATCATACAATTCAACAATTGGTTGAAAGGTTTACCAAACATCTTAAAGTAGTATCAGCATTATCTGGTGTGCTACCTTCAAATTTTACTGCCAGTTCTGAAATTGAAGAAGCAATTTCCATGTACTCGTCACTGCTTCCCGAAAGCAACATATCAGTGGTTAAAGCAGAACTTAAAGTATGGAAAACAGTGATGTCAAGTATCTCGCCTACCCCGATATCTAGTTTGGAATGCCTAGATATGTGCGATAAAAACCTTTATCCTAATATTTACACATTACTACAAATCTTGGCTACCATTCCTGTATCCACTGCTACCCCAGAAAGGTCTTTCTCGAGCCTAAGGAGACTGAAAAACTATTTACGAAACACTACAAGTGAAAACAGACTTAATGGTTTGGCTCTCATGACCATTCACTATGGAACAGAAATTCATGCAGATGAAGTAGTGGATATATTTAAAAGAAAAAGCCGAAGATTTCTTCTTTAATGGTTTTAGATTTAGCGTAGAGGAACGAAATTAATTTAACCATTTCATTTAAAGTTAAGAACTTTATAAATATGTCGTAATTTTTCCGATGAATATATAGATATTAAATTTCATGTAAGTATATTTTTGTTGTTTTATTTACTTCAAACAAAACCCCCGCCCCCCCGCAAAAATTTTTTGGATTATCGATAAAAAAAGTTCGCCAAATAGCATTACAATTCGCAGAGTGGAATTTTCCCTGGAACCTTCCTCATAATTTTCACCGAGTAAAACAGCTAGTCGGAATATGAAGATAATATATGATAATGATAATGATATATGATGAGATGATAATTTGAAGGTCATACTAAATAAATATAACGACATAACAACCCGATAAAATATGTATCGTTGATGAGACAGGTATACTAACTGTTCAAAAAAATTCGAAAATATTGGCAGCAAAACTTGAAAACAAGTGGGCAAGGCAACAAGTACCAAAAGAGTGTCTACAACTATAGTTATTTGTGCATTTAATGCGTCTGGTCAATAAATTCCTCCATGTTTTATATTTAAAAGAGAGCGAATGAATGTTCTCTTGTAAAATCACAAAAGTTGTTTTTTTCGCACGCACCGACTTGACAGTTTGAGAGTATTGTTGTGAAAGGTTATAATTATGAAAAATATCACTTTTTAAATACTAGCAGCTCCATTTCTGGCCTAGACCAGGTACTTATCGTACAGCCGTCGTATTTAAAAATAAGCACGCTTCTAAAACGTCCCAACGCTTCGCATACTTTTGTTACATCCTAGTAAAGGGTCTACCAATATGAATGATGAAACTTCGAAATTAAATAAAACACATATTTGTGTTCAAAATCGGTTCCGATTGCTTTATTTAAAAGATCGAGACATGCAATTTATGATTTGAACAAGATTTCAGCTAATGGCCACACGGATCCGCCAAAATGTCAAAATCCACGCCAAACTGTGATCTTTTGCGGATGCAAAGGACTCTCATGTACCACGTGTGGATTAGATTCGCACCAATACTGACAATTTTGTTTATTGACGAAGCCACCGAGCCAGAAATAACCATCATCGCAGAAGATGATTTTGCCATGAAATTCGTTGTCGAGATCAATCATTTCGAGATCACAATCGGTAAATTTACGACGAATACGAAGGTCGGTTGACTTCAGTTCTTGTGCCAGTACCATCTTATACGGATGCAAGCCTACGTCAACTTTAAAATTCGTCGGGTTGTCATTGGCGAGAGGCATAACTTTTGCGAGCGGCGAGCGATTTTTGGCTACACTTGCTTGAACAGTAGCAATGTTCTTAACAGTTCTGGCTTTTTTGTCGTACAAGCACCACACTATCGGGGAGAGTAAACTTACTATCAAATTTTCTAATAACACGATCAATAGCCGTGACGAACACTATGATGGGTCTGAATTGCTCGTTTAATAGCACGAGGGGACCGTGAATTTGCGGAATAAAACCGGACAATTTCCAAACGTTCCTCTAACGTGAAACGAACCATGATTTAATTGCAAACCTTTCTAAAAACAACTAACAAGATATGTCAAAAATCGGTAAACCCATATGGCCGCCATGAGCAGTCAAAGTTCCATCCTCCCTAATGGTAGATTCGTTACTTCCGCCATCTATATGTCAGGCCGAGACATTCGTCTACTGCACCCTCGTATACTACAGTAAGAACGACTGTTTTGAATTTGTTTCGAAAATTTGTTTAGCATTATAAAAGATAATTTTTCATTTGCTCGCAAAAAAACCCTATTTCATTTTGTCCTACACCGTACATCATCCAACTTACCATGCCAGTGTTTCATCGTAGAGATCGTCCAAATAAATGTTGTAATCAAAATCAACCACACAGTTTGATATTAGGGACAAGAATGAATTATTTGTCAGATTACATTTGAAGAAGTGATGATCTGTTAGATCTGTATCGATGAATCTGTAAAAAACATTTGGTAATTGAGTTGCTAAGAGAAGGAATGAGAAAATATTGTATTGGGTTGTTCGGAAAGTAATCGCATATTCACAATGTAAATAAAATATTATTATCCAGCTGTTTGGATTTTTTTTATTTGGTTTAAAGTCTGATCCATTACAATTATAAGTGTAATCAAAAAATATTAAAATATCCACCACGATCAATTATCGAAAGTTTCAATAACTTTTCCACATATTTTTAGTGTTTTTCGTGAATTGTAACATGATGACTGTAAATGATGTTCTTCGGGTCATTAATTATTGACAGCTGAAGGATGCTGGGCAAAGCATCCACGTGGAGTAAGGGTAAATTTTCTTTGCTTAGTCTTGACTGCTTCGAACATCATTCGCTGAATGACCTAGTTGTATGTTGAATGACGTTGAGACGTGACTAAGGCCAAAGTGATAGCGGGTTCGACTCCCATGCTCGGTCGAAAAAAGGGAAAAACCACACCAAGGTTAACCACTTTCGAGCGCGGTTAATACAACAAAAATCATTACATATATATTTTTATTTTTGGTTAATTTTCTTGGATATTTTCTGGGAGTAAATCAACTAGATTCGCTTGATAATGGCTGCAAAGTGGAAGCAGCTGAAACGTCAAGATTTTACAAATCTAAAATGCGGTTCAACCTGAGAACCTAGTATTAATTTTTTTTTTTAGTTAATTTTCTTGGTTTTTTTGATTAATTTTCTCTTCGTATAATTTTAAGAAGTAAAGGTGTTCAGGTTTTTTTGTTTCTATTTAACGTTTCGGTCCTGATTTGACCTTCATCAGACTGTTTTCTAAGAAAATTTCATCATATGGTTGTTACATTTAATTTTTAACTTACCCCGTGCAGGCATTCCATAAAGAATGTTTGTCATTATATTTTAAAAACTGTTTCTAGGTTTCTATCACTGGTTGATTTATCTTTATAACATTAACGACACGAATCGACATCACATTTTACAAACAGCCAAAAGAGCTGAAAAACATGTATTTGTAAATGTTTGTATTATTTTTTGAATCGACTCCGAGATAATGGCGACAGCAGCTCGACTTATATCACCTTTTTTGGGTCCGTGATGGGCGTAGACAGGTGTTACTTTGTTTTTCATTTTTTTTAAATTTTTTTTAATTTTTATTTTATTTGGGAAATTTTCCTACTATAATTGTTTTAGTATATTATAATAGATTTTACTAAATTGTTTTGTGTCAGTTTTCGAATTGATGCTATTTTTGCTTTTTTGAATTTCAATCATTTCGAGAATTTCTCTTTTTTTGTGTGACGTTCGGTTTTTAGAACTGATGTGTTTTCAAAGTCATATTACCAACAGCAATAAAATTTTCTTAGAAAACAATATTCTGATGAAGGTCAAATCAAGAACGAAACGTTATATAGAAACAAGGAACATATATATATATATATATATATATATATATATATATATATATATATATATATATATATATATATATATATGGATGAAGGCCTCTTCAGCATGCTTCCAACTTTCAGGGTCCTGGACTTTCCTCTGCCACTTGGGTCCAATATACTTAACGATGTCATCAGTCCCTCGTGCTTTCGGTCTTCTTCACGGACGTTTGCGATCAAGCGGTATCCACTTCAGGATTGCCTTGGTCCATCTGCCGTCCCATCGCCTCGCTATATGGCCTGCCCATGTCCATTTCAATTGCTTTATTCTTCCAATGATGTCACACACTTTCGTTTATTCCCTGACCCATATGCAGGGCTTTCTGTCTCGTCTTGTAATACCAAACATACATCTTTCCATTCCCCTTTGTGCTAGCCAAAGTTTCTGAATTGATTGCAATGTGAGTGTCCAGGTTTCACTTCCGTATGTCATAACGGACAGGACGCACTGATCGAAGACTTTTCTTTTCAGACAATGTGGGAGTTTACTCTTAAACACTATGTTGAGCCTTCCAAATGCCTGCCAGCCACATTTAACACGCCGTTCCAGGCGGTATCCGCTTCCATTGAAATCCTTTGCCAAAAATATATAAAATGGTCCACGATCTCCAAATCCCTTCCTAAAACCGAAATTCTTCTGTCCTCAGCGAACTTATTGAACATAACCTGATTCTTTTTCTGGTTAATTTTTAAGTCAAATGGCCAGCCCTTTGCAGCTCTTGTATGCGTCTTTGCAGCTACATTGGGTCTTATGAAAGGAGAACGATATCATCTGTAAATCTAAGATGGTAGACTCTTGTTTCATACCAATTCATCAAATACGTATCTTCTCAAACATTTTTTTACAAACAAATGCTCATGGAATATCGAGGGAAATCATTGGTCTGTATTTTTTTCGAAAATGAGGTTGGCAGTGCGTTTACTAACAAATAATTTTAACCAACAGTTGACGTCTGTAAAACTGTAAATAGAAAGTAACCAGGAGAGACGAAGATTTCAGTAATTATTTTCAAATGAAAAATCTCGACTACCCAACTGAAATCAAGTGTCAAAAAATAGTTAGCATTTTGTTTATATCAAAATTAGAAAAAAATCCCTGTTCAATGGCCTAATTACACTGTGTCAGACCAAAAATCTTCAGTAAATCACGATGTTAAAACTACTGTAGATGCATATGTTGAAGAAGTTAATTGTTCTGAATTTTTCGTATTTCTTGTAGCTTTTCTTTTTTGAAAAAAGCAAAAGATCGACTCTTCTTTTTTGGTCACCAGCACCAAAGAATATGTTTCAAAGTGGTGTTTGTATTTGCAACTTCTATAAGGGTATTTCATCAAAATGGCCAGTACACTCCTAAACAAAGACTTTTATAGAAATCTTGTTTCACTTCTGTACAAATAAAAACAGAATTACTTTCCGAACTTTTTAACATCTTTTTTTAACACACCTTGAATTATTTATGATGGAACTTTCAAATGACAAAACTGACGTTTTCACATTTACAAACTCCGAATTCTGCACCGTACAATTCCAGAAATTCACATGGATCAAGTTCATGTGAGCGAACGTGACGTTCTCAAACAGACAGTCCCTGAAGAACACGTTTTCTATGGTATCGTTAAACTTCCCGGTGAAGTGTTGACCTTCCACAAACTTCTTTTGCAATAGGTATTCTCGTTCTCGCAGTTCTTTGATTAGAGTGGACGAGAACGTCGACATTCCTGTGTAAATAAAGCCAACTAGGAAGTGCAGGGCTGCCAACAACAAGGTAGTCCGAAAATGCATGGGCGAAGAGATTTTCTGGAAAGCCTCCCGAAACTGGAAAATTAAGGATGCTATTTGTATCAAAGAGTTTTCCAATAAGAGTATCAGAACTTTGAAACGTAATAACAGTGTTTGTTATTGATAGGCTGGTGTGTTTAGTACACTGGGTCAAGTGTCACTATCGATATGGTAATATCAACTGGCCACGACGATTATGCCATTTCACGCCCTTCGATAATTTTTTGTCGGGTTCCATCTTTGTTTAATGAAATAAACCCCGAACAATTCTTGACTTTAAACGAAACATTCAGGCCACCATTGAAAATATACTAGGCTAATTGAAAATTTATTCATATAAAGTAGTAAACGAGCTATATAATCTACTACATTTTGAAGTTTCATCCTTCATATGCACATAGGTGAAGTTTCAAGTCGATCTGTCAATTCATTCGTACAAAAACAGCAGCTAAAAGTAAACGTATTTTTTGTTTAATGGAATATAAAAAATGTTTAAAGACTATGGAAATTCATAGTGAAATGGTAAATAATAGGGGTACCCTTAAAGTAATCAATTATTTATTACATGTAATGTTATTTTCAGTCGATTATGTAATCTCCGTCGTTATCTAAGACCTTTTGTCATCTTGCTGGTAGAGTTTCAATCCCCTGTTCATAAAATTTTGTTTTCTTTGAAGAAAAATGTATTTCTACGTGAGTCCTATTTCTTAGGGAATGTTCCATGGAATACATGAAAATCGGATGGTGCTCTGTCTGGAAAATATGGGGGACGTGGTAAAACCTCCCAGTTTAACTGCTTTGTTTTTTCTTGGGTTAATTTTAGTGCATGCACTCTGGCACTATCGTGTTACAATATTATCCATTTTCTGTTGACCAGAGCTGGCCGTTTTACCAACAATTCGTTAAATAAATATATATATATATATATATATATATATATATATATATATATATATATATATATATATATATATATATATATATGATAAACAGAAATTTTTCATCCGTACTTCCACGTACCTCTGCTCGTCTCAAGTCACCATGCCGAGACAAGTACCTCCCAGGACCGGTTTCTGGCCTCACAGCCGTCATCAGCTGGGCTCGAGCTCAACGCAGTGAGACAGCTGAAACGAAACGAACAGAGCAAGACCAAGTCAACTGGTCATATCGATGGCGGGTCGCAATCTCAATGAAACTCGCGCCATCCTACGGTGAATGTTCGCGGAGTGTCAAAAACTACGCGACACATTCTTCCCACAACCCGATATGACCAGTTGACTTGGTCTTGCTCTGTTCGTTTCGTTTCAGCTGTCTCACTGCGTTGAGCTCGAGCCCAGCTGATGACGGCTGTGAGGCCAGAAACCGGTCCTGGGAGGTACTTGTCTCGGCATGGTGACGGCGACTGATTTGAGACGAGCAGAGGTACGTGGAAGTACGGATGAAAAATGTCTGTTTTTCAAATATCTCTCTCCACGGCCCCACTACGCTATCTTTTGAGCAAACCTTATACCTACATCCAAGGTTGTGGGAAGAATGTGTCGCGTAGTTTTTGACACTCCGCGAACATTCACCGTAGGATGGCGCGAGTTTCATTGAGATTGCGACCCGCCATCGATATGACCAGTTGACTTGGTCTTGTTCTGTTTGTTTCGTTTCAGCTGTCTCACTGCGTTGAGCTCGAGCCCAGCTGATGACGGCTGTGAGGCCAGAAACTGGTCCTGGGAGGTAGTTGTCTCGGCATGGTGACGGCGACTGATTTGAGATGAGCAGAGGTACGTGGAAGTACGGATGAAAAATTTCTGTTTTTCAAATATCTCTCTCCACGGCCCCACTACGCTATCTTTTGAGCAAACCATATATATATATATATATATATATATATATATATATATATATATATATATATATATATATATATATATATATATATATATATATATATATATATATATATATATATATATATATATATATATATATATATATATATATATATATATATATATATATATATATATATTTCATCAAGACACAGAGGTGTTCTTGCAATGGCCGAAGTGAAGGAGTTACAGCACGAATTGTTGGAGCATCCACCATATTCACCAAATCCGACCTCATCTGTTTCCAAATCTTAAAAAACCCCTACGTAGCAAGGGTTTTTCATCAAATGAAGAAGCTATAGCAGCGGTAGATGATTATTTTGAAGGACTTCCAAAAAATCACTTCAAAGATGGAATAAATGAATAGGAAAATAGCTGAAAATTTTTTATTGAGCTTAAGGGAGAATATACGGAAGAATAAAGTAATTTTTCAACGATAAACTTGCTTTATCATTTCCGCTCCGCGAACTTTTCAATTAGCCTATTACTAAACATTACCGAATTATCACCTGTAGTTATCATTGTTCCCCATTTTAAAATTTTGACATTCTTATTAGGCAACCCTTTATAGCGTTAAAATTATACTTACAGAGCAAAAACTTTGAGAAATTATATTTCTTGTTGGACTATTCGGTCGTTCTCTGTACGCAGTTCTTCCTGGAAGCTCCAGTTCAGTTAATCCATACTGAGTTCTGGTTTTATTCAGTTTGTGCAATCTTTGATATACAGCCAAAGCTTCCACTTCTCTGGACGCTTCTAAAAGATATCTGGGCGATTCTGAAGCCCATATTAACCCGATAAGGCAACCAACAGCCGGCAGTATACTCAACATTAAAAACCTTTAATTAGATCTCCTGATTATTCAGTTTTTTTTTAAGAAAATTTATTTACCTATGCCAGGAGCTCCAGTGTTCTCTGTTATCTCTAACTATATCCGCTCCTAAAGTAGGCATGGTAATGTGGAAAATAATCGCTGTGTAAATTGCCCCAACTGGCCACATGGAGTGAAGTATGGCGATGTATCTGGATCTAGTGGCTCGCGAACAAGTCTCCGCCATGTAACTGAATACCAGAGGAAAAGCACCAGCAACACCCAAACCCGAGCAAAATCTGAAAATTTGTTTTTGCAAAATAAAATCAATTATCGGTAATAATTTTTAACTGTGTTTTGAAACCTGTACCAAATAAAGCAATTCATTTCAATTGGAAAAAATGATACTACAAGGGGTGTAAGCCAAACGAAGGCTGGCGTCAATCATAAGGAAAGGAAATATTGTGAGAAATATTAAATCAATGAGAATTAGATGGTATGGATACATATACAAGGTGTAAGGGAAATAACTTTAGTAAATTTAATCAAAGATTCGATCATTTGAATGGTACAGATAAGAAACCAGGATAGTCCAAATTAGTTTATTAATAGAAAAATGCAATCAAATATTTGAAAGTCTCTAACCTTTTATTACTTAAAGTCTATACATTTTAATACTATTTGTCTTAAGAAACACTTAACAAACAGTGAAATGACTTTGTTGTTATACTTGTAGTTATCATAAACTTAAAAAAAATATATTAAAATTCAGTCCAATTGCACAGTTAACTGTGTAAAAACCAGTAATGTTCACTTAAATGTACCAGGGTCGTTGTTGAGTTCTTGAACATTTTCATCTTTATTATGCCTAGTTACAAGGGTTGTTCAATAAGTCCTTAGAAAAACAAATTACGTTAAGTAGAAGTAGAAGTTTTCTTTATTTTTAAACATAATCTCCTTTTAGTTGTATACACTTTTCCAAGCGTTTCTTCTTTTTAAAAAAAAAGTAAAATCCGTCTAAAAAGTAAAATTTCGGAAGGTCGTCAAAATAGGCATCCGTTTGAGCGATGACCTCCTCGTTCGATGTGAACCGTTGTCCGCTGAGCCATTTTTTTTAGAGTCGGAAATAAAAAAGTCACTGGGGGCCAAATCCGGTGAATACGGTGGATGTTGTCATAATTCGAACTACACGTGTGCACCCGTGCATTGTCTTGACGGAAGGGGATCGTTTTCTTTTTCAAATGAGGACGATTTTTCTTGATTTCTTCGCTCAACCGGTGCAATAATGACGCATAGTACTCTCCAGTTATTGTTTTTCCTTTTACCAAGTATGCAGTGTAGATGATTCCGCGTGCATCCCAAAAAACTGTGGCCATAATCTTGCCGGCCGATTTCGCCGTCTTCGCCTTCTTCGGAGCCCGTTCGGCTTCAAAAACCCATTGTTTTGATTGTTTATCTCTGGAGTGTAGTAGTGTATCCATGTTTAGGCCACAGTTATGTATCGACGCAGAAGCTCATCAGCATCATCATTGTTTTTGTAGAGGTAACTTAGATTTTTCATGTACTTTTCTGAGAAAAAGCTAGTCCACTGCCGAATAATTTCATTTGGTGCTACTTTAATAACTTCAAATGGACATGATTGAGTTCTGGAAGCCTTTATTAACTCATATTATTGATAAGGCAATTCCAAAGGAGTTAGTGAGGTTATTCATGCCCATATTTTTGTCACATTCAAGATATGAATGTCATCATATTGGAAAACTGATTTTGATAGAATCAAGAAGTTTCACTGTGCGGACAACGTAATGGATCAATCGTAAAATTGTGGAATATTCGTTCTGTCCCCATAAGAGCCACAAAAAATATATAAATGTTTCATTGACCTGTCCAGAAGTTTGAGAATAAAGCCATGTAAAAATGATGTAACTTCATCAGCTTCCTTCTTTCCGCATGTTTCTGGATATAAATAAAAATATGTTTGTCCATTTGCTAAATTATGCACATTGAATGAAACCATGGTCAATTGTCTCTTGTAATCCGCATTATTACTTGTAATATCAAGTAAATCAACATTTTTTTTAAAACCATGGCAATAGCAGCAAAATCTTTTTTAGTTTTACTCTGTTTTCTTGGTAGTTTCTTTCTATCATACATTTGTGATAAAACAGTATTGAATATAGTCAGCTCTTTTAATTATTCTACTTTATTTTCCTGTTCTAGAGCCTTCGTTTTAACTAAATACATGTCAAAGGTACTGCAGGTCCCCATTCTTGGATAACCAAATAAAATATTAAATATAGTTCTGCATGACCTGTATGAAATTTTATGATCAGGATGCTGTTCAACATACAAGTCAAACATTTTTTTTTAATGTATATAGTTTCAAGCAGGTAATCTTTTCTTGAATCCTTTAATACGTAATGACTATTTCTGCCTTTGAAAGACCTGTAAAGGGCACGTGTGATGAATGCCACCCTCTTTGATCTTTAGGAGCTGCTCCAGAAGTTTTTTAATGAAGGTTAAAGATATTCAAGTTTCGATTTTGTCATACCATGGATGGAAATAAATGCTTTAGAGCACACAGGAATGTCCGTATGAATGTGCATTATCAACAATGAACTAAATTGAGTGACGCTTTGGAACAGAAATGTCATACCCAGGAATTATGGAATCGTAAAGATACTGTGTTTTACAAAATTAAAGCTATGAATTTAATCGAAAGATGATAAAATATTATGGAATAAAATAGACAAAAAAAGTTGGTTCAGTACACCTGAAAACATCTTACCTTACTGTCATAAAAGTTCCATATGTTGGCATCACTGAGGCAACAGCAGAAAACAGTGTGGTTACTGTTAGAGCTAGAAGCAAGGCTCGTTTTCTACCAACATAGTCTCCTAATAAGCCCCAAGCAAATGATCCACAAGCCATAGCCAATAACGTAATTGATACTGAAACAGGAAATTTCCAGATTTTTATTGGTAATATATTCCAGATATATAAACCTACCTAGCCACTCTTTCTTATTCTCTTCGATGCATAATTGTAATTCAGCTGCTGGTAGAATGAAACTGAGCATCGTTATTTCCGAACAGTCAGCAGCTAGAGCCAGCCCCAGAACTATGGCTAAGACCACCTGGGCTTTGCCCATTGCCGCTTGGGATAATGCATCCTCGTGAAATCCAACTAATGCTTCTCCATTAGGAACAGAACTAGGAGATACTAAAAAATAAAATGTTATGTAGGAAAAGATGCATGAGTCTTACAAGTTTAATTTGGGGTATGCGCCATTGCTATTTGCGCATTTTTCTCATCTCTGGCAATTTGTGGATGTCCTCCCAGAAAAACCTTACATCTTTTGATGTTAATTCATTAAGCCATTTTTCGACATCTCCTTACTTGTTGAAGTGTTTCATGGAAGTACGTGAGACATCGATGAAAACAAGTGGTAGTCGGAAAGAACCAAGTCTGGTGAGTACGACGAGTGGGGCAACAGTTCCCAGCCAACTGCAGAAATTGTGTCTCTGACCGCTTTTGCTCTGAGATGGGGCATTTTCTCGGGCAGAATCACTTTTCCGTGTCTTGTAGCCCACTCTGGTCACTTTTCAATCGATGCATGGTTTAAATTGATGGTTTGATGACACTAGCGAACGGTATGAATGATTTCACCTAGTCTTAGAAGCATATGAAACACGACACCCGTCCTGATCCCATCAAATGCACAGCTTTATCTTCTTTCCAAAGCGATTCGGACTTGCGGTCGATGTTGATGGTTGTCCTGGGCCAACCCACGATTTTCTGTGTTTTGGATTCTGGAAATATATGCATTTTTCGTCTACAGTCACGATCCGATGCAAAAAAATATTTTTTTCATGCCGAGAAAGCAAAACTTCGCACACCGTTTTTCGTTATTCCATCTGTCTGTCGTTTAGCTGATGTGGTACCAATTTCCCTGCCTTTTGGATCTTTTCCATAGCATGCAGATGATCACAAATGGTTCGACAACCTACATTAACCTCTCTGCCATTTGCTGTGGAGTTTGCATATCGCCTTCTTCCAACAGTGCTTGCAATTCGGCATTTTCATTTTTTTTCGGTTGACATGAGCGTTCTTTGCCTTTCAAGCCAAAGTCACCACTTTTTTCACAATAAAAGCAGTACGTGCTGCAAATGCTTTCTACTTGACTCAAAACTCAACACGTTTACTACACAAAAAAAATATGACTAACTTGAAATGCAATTTTGCCATGCAACAAGAGGGAAAGTTTCCAAAAATGTGTCTGGCAATGTTACGGAACAGAGTTTATTAAACCATGACGATGACAAGTGTATCATTTCAAAAAGTTGAAATTGCTCCCTTTCCTAGCAAAGAGATTATCCATAAAGAATTCGTGTCACAGATTCAAGGACACAAAAATCAATTTTTGTCCTTCAACAACTACCTTATAACCTGGATCTAGTCATTTGAAATTTCTTTTTTTTCCTTAAGATGAAAACTTTTTGGAAATGTTTTGAAGATGAACATTTTGGAATACTAGAGGACAATCAGAAAGCTATGCCCGTGAATAGGGAAATTATTAGAAAAGTAGACCATCCAGCCCCCCCCTCCGAAATAAGCCAAATATTACCTAATATTATACCGAAAAAATACGAGGAGTGAAGAGAGTTAAATTATTACACTTGAATTGAATATATATCAGAACTAGTGGACGTTGCGCACAGTAACGCCATCTCTTGTCGAGTAGTATATTTTTGTTGTTTTATTTACTTCAAACCAACCAACCCCCCCCCCCCCACACCAAAACTAAATCCTGGCTACGCCCGTGCTACCCTGAATTGGATTTTAAAACTTCTATGTCAGTTAGTAAGGGAAACGTCCGTAGGTTGGGACAATGCTATTTCTCAATGTTTATTCCACTATCGACACCAATGTTTGTACTGTCAAGTTGTTTATTCATTACGAGCAAACTTTTCATAAGAGTAAGATTTCATAGGAGTATTAGTTGATCCTTGTGTATGAGCCACAAATTTGTGAAAAAAAAATGTGTTATGGGAAAATTTCCCATGAGTGAGAAAAGTGCATTTTATTCATCGGTAGGAAAAGATGGATATAACATTTGTACCGTAGTTTTTTGTCTCTTTTATAGTCCTGAATGAATTTCGAACATACCTAGCATTATAAATGACATGTCATGTTATTTCAAAATGGCTACGATGTACATAAGTTTAAACAGAAGAGGTACGTGGGTTTTTAGGAGCAGCGACGCATTATTAATGCATGTTACTGTAGATGAAACTAAACAGTCAACAACATCAAGTGCAACACAACACAACTATCGTCAAGTCTTTTCTTAGTTTTGTTTAGAGTTGGACCAGCAACACCTTTAAAAAAGTCCGACCGCGGGCGTAAACCAATGAAAAGCACCATTCTCACTTCACCAGAAAATTTTGCCGTGCTCAAAGAAAAACGAAAGAAGAAGAAAGACAGGGCAAAGAAGCGATGACAATTAACACAAGAAACGCCAAAACGCTTTGTGTGATTTGCATGAGAAATTTGCCAGCCAAATTAACTTGCCACAATTCCGTATGAAATGTGTAAATATGACTCGGAGCTACTATACCTACCAAAATTGCGACTCTCACGAAAACTAGCATGCATGGATCCCCGGGGTACAGCGAGGGGGTGCGTTCGCTCTAGAAGCTAGGTAACAAATGCAAAAAAATAATTTCGAGCGAAAAATATAATTTTGATTGCGCCTTTTGTGTGCGCAAAAGTGCACGCATTATAACGCTCATTCAATTTTATAATAATATAATTGATAAAAAGTAAATTGTATTGCTGACATAAAGAAAAACGGAAAAAAAATATCCTTGATAACTGAAAAGAAAAAAAAACAAAAAATTGTAAAAAAAAAATTTACTTTAAATTTGATGTGTTGATTTTTGAAAAAGTTGATAGTTATTATTTATTTTACATAAAAGCGTCGACCAAAGGGCGCCGAAAGACAATCTAGCTCTATCCAGATCAAGGATGTATGATTGATTTTTGTACAATATATTTGATTTGTATATTCTGTTTTTCATGGCCTTTTAAATAAACAAAAGGTAAAGTGTTAGGGTTAGAGGTACATCAGCAACTAGGCTATTTAGCGACTGGACCTACAGCTTAACGTGGGTTCCGAACCACGGTCATCAACTTCCGACAAACCCAGGCCAGCACCCCCCTCGGGCTATGAACCCTTGGTTATGTGCCTACCCATAAGTCTATCAGGAAACCTACCGACTGGCGAATGACCAACGTAGAACACTTCTCAGAAGGCTTCCGACCTTACCCAGCCTTTAACTGGCGTGACTGAGGGGTAATTTGTTGTCGGATTTTACACTCTTGCCTAAAAACAATCACAAACATTTAGGAAGTAAACAGATCGAAGAAAGAAAGAAAAACAACCATCCGAGCGCTGGAATCGAACCAACTACCGCTCCGATGCGGTTTCGGCACAGCACCGGCAGGCCGCTGGTCTGCTGCTGCGCTGTGCACATAAATGTTGAAAATCTTGCGTTATTATTTAACTTTTTGAACCCTTTTCTGCATTTCTTTAACTGTTCCAACCTACAGACCAAAAATTTATTTGGCCAAAATTCACGTGTTCAAAAAATTGACAATAACTGTTTTATTTTTGAAGCTTTGAAATAATTTTCTTCGACCAACTGTAGCTAAGAACGTTACCTTTCCAACGGTATATAGAACTAAGACAAACATTTATGTAGTCGAATACTATCGTCAAAAAAACAAAACTTGTTTCAACCTACTGACGTCTCCCTTATATATTTGTTAAAATGTTTACGTACGTCTAGATTCAGTTGCACCATTGCATGCTGGTTCTAATGGTGGTACTAAGCAAGCTGATTCCTCACACATCTTTCACTCTTTTAATGGTCCATTTGTTCTGGGGTGATTCTAACTAGAAATCAATAATATATATAATTTTTTGTCTGTTAGAATTTACAGAGTATTATTAAACTATTGCTGAACTGACTATTCCTGATTAAACTGAACATGCTAGGAAAAAACTGTTACAGAAAAAAAACAACTTTATTTCTGATTCTGATCTGATTGACTGGTAAACTGATTGGCGACCTCCGTCTCTTCGAAAACGCTCTTCCAATATCAATAGAACGTTATTCATTACACGACACATTACAACATTTCTACTTGAATTCGGGTCATTTCTTGCTGGAATATGAGTTTCAGCTCCGCAATATTTTGTGGGGCGTCAACGTAGGGTCAAAAATAATTAAAAACAGACCAATTGTTGGTCAAACCAACCATTATCATGCTTTTAGTATCTTGGTCTTCAAAGAACCTCACATATAAAAATTACATTCCGTTAATCCTGGTGACCTGGTCGGCTTAGGAATATCTTCATATCTGCAGATGACCTGATTGGTAAAGAATTATAAATTTCCTAGCAGAACGACATGAGTTATGTTCAGCAGCGGCTCTATTTATCTCTTTAGTTTGCAGGCGTAGGTAACTATCTTTATTTTCTCAGTTTTGTATGGTTACTAATGCTAAGCACTTTACTTCTGTCCTAATAAACGTACAAGAAATTTGATGTATATAATTATATATGATGTATATAAAGGGTGTTAGGTAAACATGCGGCAAAAATTAAAGGGGTTATTCCTTCAATTATTCTAAGAATATTTTGTTGTATAATGATTTTTGAAAAACCTCTTTGTTTCGAAGATACAGGGTGAACAAAATCTACGACATTAACAACATTTTATTATCAAAAAGTACATGTAAAGTTGCTCAGTCTACAATAAATGTTCGAAATGACATCCTCCAGCCTTGATACAAGCATTCAATCTTCTCGTCATAGACTGCCGAACTCTTTCAAACACACTAGGGTCGTTTCTAATTGAGTTTGACCCAGCAATTATCCGATTTCGCAAATCATCCAAATTCTTCAATGGAGTAGCGTAAATTAATGACTTCAGATATCCCCAGAAGAAATAATCCAGTGGTTTAAGTCCGGGGATCGAGCAGGCCATGCATGTGGCCCACTTCGACCAATCCAGCGATATCCGTTTGTTGCTGTTAAAAAATCACGAGCAACCAAACTGAAATGTGGTGGTGCACCATCGTGCATAAACCACATTTCATGCCTTGTTGCCAATGGTACATCTTCCAGAAACTCAGGCAGCGTTGCTTCCAAAAAGTTGCGAAACACCTCGCCAGTAAGTCTTTGTGATAGAAATACCGGTCCAAATAGATAGTCACCTACAATTCCAACCCAAACATTCAACGAGAAGTGATGTTGAAAACTATCTTCGCATACCTCATGCGGATTTTCATCGCCCACACATGGTTATTATGAAAATTCCTTATTGCATTTCATGCGAAAGTAGCTTCATCGGTGAAAAGAATTTGTGTCAGGAATAGAGGGATGCGAAGTAAAGTTTGCAATATCCATTGACATAATGCAATACGTGGAGGAAAATCAACAGGTAGTAGTGCCTGAACGCGTTGAATGTGGTATAGATACAACAAATTGTCCTTAAGAATTTTCCAAACTGTCCAGTGACTCACATTCAAAGTATTTGCAATTTTTCGCGTAGAACTACCAGGCTCTTCCGCTATCATGTCCAGCACATTCTGTTCCAATTGTACCGTTCTTACAGTCAGTGATCTTCCTGACCCTTCAGTTCGTTTCAATGTGCCTGTTTCATGAAGACGTTGATGAATGTTTTCGAAGATTTTTCGGTCGGGGACATTACGGGCTGGAAATCGTTCACTGTACAATCGTCTAGCTTGTAATGCATTGCCATCAGCAAGTCCATACATGAAGTGCATGCCAGTCATCTCGGCGTTTGTATACATTATGATAGAGGACTTCACTCACTATTTAAGACAGGTCAAACAGCCAAACGTCACTCAATCTATGTAAACATATGCGACCGATGAAATCCACTTACTAGATAAAACAGCCGTTTCAAGTGGTCGAGGTCGAAAAAAAAATGTTTGTACTTGATAAACTCATTGACGGGAACCCTACTTTTATTTACATTAATGATTTCAACAAATATCGAATATGGTTGTCGCAAATTTTGTTCGCCCTGTATCTTCGAAACAAAGGGGTTTTTCAAAAATCATCATAGGACAAAATATTCTTAGAATAGGACAAGGAATAACCCTTTGAATTTTTGGCGCATGTTTACCTAACACCATGTATAGGAAATGAAATTCTCTACAAAAAAGGTCCTTTTCATTTTCTTCATAAAATTCATATTTATGGAGATATTCTCGAAAATAAATTCATTAACTCCATATAGCCAACATTTTAAGACCTACAAACGTCATTTTTTCTGATTGAAACATCATTGCTCCAATATATTTTTCTCAAATCTGTATAGTTTAAGAGATACTTACAAAAAACTACGATTTTACCAAAAAATAAACTTAGATCGTCTTGAGGCATGAGTTGTTTTGTTAAAAAAAGAATTGCCCCGTAATTTTTCATCAAAAGGTTTTTTTGGCGCATCGGAAAATTTAATCATTGATTTAATGAAGAAACGGCGAGCAATGAAAAATGCAGGTATTCCTTTTGGCAGGGTCGAGTACACTGAGCTCTGCAAAACTATAAGAAAACGTATCAGAGAGGACACGCGTCGATTCAATATGCAGCTAGTGCAAAAAACCCTGGAAGAAAACAAAGGAATTTACAAAGCTAAATAGAAGCTGAGAAACAAAAGAACGCAAATATATGCTTTAAAGCGTGAGGATGGCACAGTGTGCAGGGCGCGTACCCAAATGTTAGAGATTGTCAGAAGGTTTTATTCCCAGTTATATGAAGATCAGAGCCAGTCAGGGACAGCAATACCCACGGAAGAACAATATATAATGCCAGATATCCTAGTGGAGGAAGTAACAAATGCTATAGAATTGATGAAGAACGGCAAGGCTCCAGGAAAGGATAGTGTAACTGTCGAAATCCTGAAAGCTGGTGGTCGGACGTTACATAAAACATTGGCAAAATTATACTCAAAATGCCTCAAAGAACAAAAAGTGATCCTTTTACATAAAAAAGGAGCACAGGAAGATTTAAAGAACTACCGTCCAATAAGCCTCCTATCAGTGATGTACAAAGTTTTCACTAAGATAATTTCTAAAAGAATATTAAAAAAACTGAATGACGCACAACCAAGAGAACAAGCAGGATTCAGAAGTGGATTCAGTACAATGGATCACATCCAGGTTGTATAGCAGGTCATAGAAAGGCACAACGAATACATCATGCCACTGTGCTTGGCTTTTATCGACTACGAAAAAGCATTTGATTCCATCTCAAAGCATGCGATAATGGATGCACTGCTTAGCCAAGGTGTAGAGAGAGCCTATGTAAACCTATTAAAATCGATATATGATGGAGCTACAGCCACAATTCACCTTGATGATCTTGGAAGTGGGAATTAATATAAAACGAGGTGTACGGCAGGGTGACGCAATATCGCCTATTCTTTTCTCGGCTGGCCTTGAAGAAGTATTCCGTAAACTGGATTGGGAACAGGATGGTGTAAAGATCAATGGTGCAAACTTAAACCATCTTAGATTTGCATATGATATTATTCTCATTTCACAAGACCCAGAGGAGTTGCAAAGACGCATACAAGAACTGCAAAGGGCGGGCGAACCATTTGGCTTGAAAATAAACCTGAAAAAGAGTCAGGTTATGTTCAGTAACTTCGCTCAGGACAGAAGAATTTCAGTTTTAGGAAGGGATTTAGAGATTGTGGACAGCTTTATATATCTTGGGCAGAGGATTTCAATGGAGGGGAATACCGCCGGGAGGTGGAACGGCGTGTTAAATGTGGCTGGCAAGCATTTGGTAGGCTCAACATAGTGTTTAAGAGCAGACTCCCACTTTGCCTGAAAAGAAAAGTATTCGATCAGTGCGTTCTACCCGTTATGACATACGGAAGTGAAACCTGGACACTCACATCGCAATCAATTCAAAAACTTCGGGTGGCACAGAGGGGAATGGAAAGATGTATGCTTGGCATTACAAGACAAGACAGAAAGTCCTGCGCATGGATCAGGGAATAAACAAAAGTCTGTGACATCATTGGAAGGGTAAAACAATTGAAATGGAGATGGGCAGGCCATATAGCGAGGCGATGGGACGACAGATGGACCAAGGCAATCCTGGAGTGGATACCGCTTGATCGCAAACGTCCGCGAAGAAGACCGAAAGCACAATGGATTGATGACATCGTTAAGTATATTGGACCCGAGTGGCAGAGGAAAGCCCAGGACCGTGAAGGTTGGAAGCATGCTGAAGAGGCCTTCATCCTGGAGTGGATCGATACGGGCTGATATATATATATATATATATATATATATATATATATATATATATATATATATATATATATATATATATATATATATATATATATATATATATGTACTCATCAATCGAAAGCTGAAAGACAGTGTAGTCAAATTTGAAAGTATATCCGACAGATTAACCCAATGCATCATTCAGCTGAATAAAAAGTTTAAGCTTCAAATCGTCCAAGAGATGAGAAAATTGAGGAATTTTATGGTGATGTGACCCAACTTTTAGACAAAGAGAAGTGTAGATATAAAATCCTGATGGGCGACTTTAATGCCAGAATCGGAGAAGCAAGAACTGGTGAAAATGCAACTGGCCCATATCGAAATGGTGAGCGGTACAATAGAGGTGACAGGCTAGTTGACTTTGCTGAAGGACAAGAATTCTATATTATGAATTCGTTTTACAAGAAAAAGATCAACAGAAAATGGACATGGAAAAGTCCATCTGGACTCTCAAGTGACATTGATTACATCATGTCAAACGATAAAGCAATATTTTGTATTTGTACTGTCCTTAACCACTTTAATGTGGGAAGTGACCACCGAATGGTACGAGCAAAGATTAGGAAAAACTGCCGAAAAGAGCGCGAAAGAATGATAAGATCAAAAAGGGGCAAAGTGGATTCTGGAAAGGTGCTGGAGAGGGACAGAGATTTTGAAATTGCTCTGTCGAATCGCTTTGCTGTGTTGAAAATTACAGACCAATATGAAGAAATCGCCAACAATGTGCATGCAAGCTTTGCAAAACTATAAGAAAACGCATTCGAGAGGAAACGCGCCGATCCAACATGCAGCTTGTACAAAAGACTCTAGAAGAAAACAGGGGAATTAACAAAGCTAAGCAGAAGCTAAAAAAAGAAGACACATGTTTTCCTTAATGCGTGAGGATGGTACAATATGAAGCGAACGGACGGAAATGTTAGAGGTTGTCCGAAGATTTTATTCAAAGTTATATGAGGACCAAAATCAAGCAAAAACAGCAATGCCCACTGAAGAACAGGTGCCGGATATCCTGGTGGAGGAAGTGACAAAGGCTATAGACTCGATGAAAAATGACAAGGCTCCAGGAAAGGATAGTATAACTGTGGAGATGTTAAAAGCTGGTGGTCAGACTTTACATAAAACACTAGCAAAATTATATTCAAAATGTCTCAAACAACAAGAAGTACCCAGCTTATGGAAAAATGCAGAAGTGAGAAAGGAGCACGGGAAGATTTAAAGAACTACCGTCGAATAAGAGTTAGTGGTGTACAAAGTTTTCACCAAAATAATATCCAAAAGAATACTAAGAAGACTTAATGACGCACAACCAAGAGAGCAAGCAGGATTCAGAAGTGGATTCAGTACAATGGATCACATCCAGGTCCTACAGCAGGTCATAGAAAGACACAACGAATACACTATGCCACTGTGCTTGGCTTTTATCGATTATGAAAAAGCATTTGATTCAATCTCAAAGCGGGTCATAATGGATACATAGCTTAATCAAGGTGTAGAGAAAGCCTATGTAAATCTACTAGAATCGATAAATGATGAAGCTACAGCGACAGTCCACCTTGACAATCTTGAGGTTGGAATAAATGTAGAGCGGGGTGTACGGCAGGATGACGCAATATCGCCTTTTCTTTTCTCAGCCTGCCTGGAAGTGTTCCGTAATCTGGATTGGGAACAGGATGGAATAAGGATTAGTGGTGCATACTTAAATCATCTTAGATTCGCAGATGATATCGTTCTTCTTTCACAAGACCCAGAGGAGCTGCAAAGACAAGTACAAGAGCTGCAAAGGGCTGGGGAACCATTTGGCTTGAAAATAAACCAGAAGAAGAGTCAGGTCATGTTCAATAAATTTGCTGAGGATAAAAGAATTTCTATTTTAGGAACGGATTTGGAAGTTGTGGATCTCTATATATATCTTGGGCAAAGGGTCTCAATGGAAGGAGATGCCGTCTGGGAGGTGGAACGACGCGTTAAATGTGGCTGGCAGGCATTTGGCAGGCTCAACATAGTGTTTAGGAGCAAACTACCACTTTGCCTGAAAAGAAAAGTCTTTGAGCAGTGTGTCCTGCCCGTTATGACATACGGAAGTGAGACCTGGAGACTCACATCACAGTCAGTTCAAAAACTTCGAGTAGCACAGAGGGGAATGAAAAGATGTATGCTTGACATTACTAGACGAGATAGAAAGACCTGCACATGGATCAGAGAGCAAACAAAAGTGAGTGACATCAATGGAAGATTAAAGCAATTGAAATGAAAGTGGGCAGGCCATGTAGCGAGGCGGTGGGACAAAAGATGGACCAGGGCGATCCTGAACTGGATACGGCTTGATCGCAAACGTCCACGGAGAAGACCGAAAACACGATGGACTGATGACATTATTAAGTATATTGGACCCGAATGGCAGAGGACGGCTCAGGACCGCGAGATTTGGAAGCATGCTGAAGAGGCCTTCATCCTACAGTGGATTGATACGGGTTGATGATGATGATGATAATATATATATATATATATATATATATATATATATATATATATATATATATATATATATATATATATATATATATATATATATATATATATATATAAAGAAGAGGAGAGACTAGTAAATTTTTATTTCTGTTTTTTCACTCAAGAACAAAAATATATTATTATATAAATTAAAGTATACCGTATACTTAAAAAAAATATATTAATAAAACAAAGTTTGAAGAGATCTCTCGACGCACGTTTCATCAGGAGAAGATTAAATCTCAAAAAAGCGAAGTTCGTTCGAAAAAGCGAAAGCAAGTTCAAAAAAACGTTTTGGTGTTTAGTGGTAAATCTCTTCAAGTTTAGTATTTCACACCAAAGGTTCCAACAGAAGAATTGAAAACAAAGTGGTCTAATTTCCACTTATATTTCTCTCCTAAACATAAGGTGTTTCGCTACTTACTCTTCAGTTGAGTGACCAATAATGAAATGCAATGAATACATGAAATGCAAACAACCATCCTCGGTAAAAAAACGTGCTGATCTACTTTTATATGTTTAAATAATTGAAATATTTTAATATCTCGACTCGCTTGAACGCTTTACACTATATCTTATAATACCTAAAAGATGTTCGATGTTTGTTTTTTATATTTGTTTATCAAATGAATAATATATACCCTTCATCAAATACAATAGTATAAAATACTTAAAGGACTGTCTACATTAAATTTATATTCCTGTTACATTTATCCTGAACTGTATCAATATTTATCAAGGAGATATGTGTATACTAACCTAGCGACACAATATTTACAACAACACCATCACCAATTTTATTACACAACCCTCAGCAAGTGCTCTTGCTACCGGCAACCAGGCTATCGATCAGCAAACTCACCAGGGCATAATCAATAACCTCAAGCAAGGTCAAAATACTTCAATTTCGTTCGTGATTTAACAAAGGGTGAATCACAAAAAAAACTTATTAATGATTGGGTCATTTCTTTTTTGTCTGTTATCACTTTTTTGAATCTAAACTAGTCGTTTTTTATTACTGTAGTTTTTTGATTAGGTGACCCACATTACATAAATATTTCCAAAAAAAAAACAAATATAGTAGGGTGTCCCAGAATATGTGGGCAATCTCCCGGATTCAGATTCAGAACACAAAAATAAAAAAATAATATAACAAGTTCCTGCACACTCGTTATCCCCCCCCCCCCCCCACGGAGATACGAGTTTATAACGGACGCCCCTGGAAATTTACGTCCCTGTTTGTTTTTAAATAACTTTTTAAAGTAAGGTTTTAAGTACTAGGTGTAATTTAACATTTTTTTAATATGATGGTTACTAATTAAGTCTCCTTAAAATGAACCCTTTTAATCACATTTGACTTATTTAGTTTGTCAGAGCCGGACTAGCCTTAACATAATAATGCTATTTTTTATATCCTGTACGATAAATGCAGAACAAAAATATTTTCGGACAGCTTAAACCTTAAACTAAAAAAGAGTGAACTGTTTACGAAAAAAAAAAATTGTTCAATATGGTTTTTATTGAATAATTTTGTATGTGGGTTCAACATGAGCTCCTACTCTTATGCATTCTCTAGCTCTAAGAATTGAAGATTGTTGGACCCTCCACAATGCCTCAAAATTAGTCGTGATTTCGCGACAATGAAAATTAATCATTTCCAATAAGTTTTCTTGATTGTCTATTGAATTGGCATAGACAAGAATTTTTACATAGCCCCTTAAAAAAATCTAATGGATTTAGGTCAAGTGATCAAGAAGGCCGAACCACTGGTCCTCCTCTACCTATCCATCGATTTTCGAAGTTCCTGTTTAGGTGATGTCTAACTACTAGACTATAATGTGGTGTGGCCACATCATGCATGCATGAAGAGGCAAATCTTCTAACAGTTCTGGCAAATTGTTTTGAAGAAATTCCAAATAAAGTTCTCCAGTTAACCTTATTTGTAATACAAATAGCCCAATTAAATGTTGCCCGATGATTCCGGCCCACACGTTGATTGGTTCAAATTGATGCTAACGATGCGTTACAATAGAAGTATGGGGATTTTCCTCTGCCCATACATACCCCCTGTAATAAAAAAACTGTACGTGTTACAGTAATCAGTTTATCATTTTCGGATTTAAGACTACAAAATACTTCACATTTTCATCAATGTTGCCTCAAAAAAGTTTAAATTTGTTGATCTGTGTTATTACAAAAAATGTGGAATTTTACAACGGTAACATTAATGAAACGACTAAATCTAAACCGTCAAGATTTTTTAATAGTATAGCACAATAAACTGTATGAATGGTTTACTCTTCGGGAAAGGGTAAGTACCGGTTATTTATTCCTTTAGCTGCGCAATAAGCAACAACCAATCCTCTAATGGCCTTAAGCAGCAACAATAAGTAAGGGTAAGTAGCAACAATATAAAATGTTAATGGTTTCCTGGTTCATTTCCTGTATAGGGTTTCAATAGCACGAAAAGTAAAAAGAAGGAAGGGGAAAACAAAAAAATATTCCACAGCACTATTTTCTTCTACATCCTCCCACTTTAAAAACCGACGAGAAGCCAGGGCTGAGAGTCGAATAAATGTATTATAGATCCTAACTTTCGTGTTTCTTTATAAGTTTAGATCTTAGAATAAAACCCTATTGCATTTAGTACACCGAAATGTTTTTTTTTCCATTTTTCTTTTTTGGTACATTTTTTTGTTTCGATTTCATTTCATTTCATTTCATTTCATTAATGAAACGACTAAATCTAAACCGTCAAGATTTTTTAATAGTATACATTTTTTATATCAGTATTATAATTCGTCATATTCCATTTTTATCCCATTAAATCTTTATATTATTACATAAACACAAAAGCAATATATTCAATAGGCCATAAAAATTGATTTTCTACGCCGATATTATTTATATATTTTAATTTGGAGATAGTCTACTACGTATATTTATTTATATATAATAACAGCAATAAAAATTCATGAAGTTCCAGATAAGATTCGTTTCTAAGTACTATGTTTTCAACAGGTTTACTTACTTAAGAATACAACGTGTGCCGATAGAGTCGCGGTATTATGAAAAATAACTAGAACGCGACGTCAGATAAAGTTTTTATTATAATTATTTCACTTCAAAACGGAATAAAACAGCGGTATTTCATTGACGCTTAACAAAACTGCCACACCAACACAGAAATTCGCCATAAATTATGGGAGTGAAATTGAAATTGATATCTGCCGCTTGTGAGAACATGGGCATCGGAAAAAACGGTGATTTGCCATGGAAATTGGAGTAAGTTTCAATGAAATCAGACTTTATCGCAACTTAATTTAGATGAATATACGATGCGCTCTCAATATGTACTTTGAGATACTAAATGACAATTAAAAAACAATAAAAAATAAATTTTTACATTAAATTCAAACAAAAAATATTTAACAAGTTTTTATTTTTAATCAATAAAGTAATCAATCAATTGGTTTTTGAGCAAAATATCTGGAGAGGGCATTTTGGATCTCATCCAATTTTTCAAATTTTTTGTCACATAGAAAGTGTTATAGCGATCGGAATAAATGGAAATTCGATGGTGCAATCTCGGGCGAGTATGGTGGATGAAGCAGTACCTCCCACCCTATTTCATTAATTTTTTCCAGGGTTCATCTTGCGGGTGCATTCTTGTATTATTGTGTTGCAGAATAACGCCTTTTCTGTTAACAGTCACTGGACAGTTTTCAATTAACGATTGATTTACTCTATCCAATTGTTTACAGTAAAGGTCTGCAATCACAGTTTGTCCATGTTTCAGCACTTCAAAATGAACGATTCCGCAAATACTCCACCAAACACACAAAAACGTCTTTTTGGAATGTAAACCTGGCTTAGCAGTGCTTGTGGCGATTCATTCGGAGAAAGCCACTGCCTTTTTGCGTTTTGGATTTTCATACAGAACCCATTTTTCATCTCCAGCGATCAAGCGATCAAACAACGCTTCCGTATTGTGTCGTTGAAGCAATAAGTTGCATGTGGTGGTCGGTTAGCTTTGTTTTCTTGGGACAGATTATGCGAGACCCAAACACCTGCTCTGCTTATTTTACCAATCTGCTGTAAATGTTCTTGGATGGTCGATCAAGGTTGGTTAAGAGTTTTTGACAGTTCCTTGATTGTCTGACATCGATTTGCTTCCACTTCCGCCCTTAACACGTCATTGTCTAAAGTTGTTGTTCTTCGTGATCCGAGACGAGTCGGAAAGATCAAAATTACCGGATCTGAACTTAGAAAACTACCTTTGGCATTTACGAACGTCTAATACACTTAGATAAAGATCGCAAATGTTTTTGGTAGCAACTGTTGCGTTACTACCCTTGTGAAACTCAAAAAGCATACAATGCCGGAATGGTTGTCCATTTCACCTAAAACTGCAAAAAAAATTAAGATATTATTTACAAGTAAAAAGTCACTTTAACCTTAAAATGTCTTCTTCTTCTTCTTCTTAAGTAACTTGGCTTCTGCTCCAGACAGCCGGCAATTAGCCAGCACATTAGGAGTGGCGAAGATTAGTCTGGCTCGAAGCCATAACTTCGTCACTGAAATATGCTATAGCAGTTTATTATATAATGTAAATACCACTGGAAGCATCCGGCTTCATCCGGCCTGGTTACCGGCGTGACAATGGGTCAAAAAATTGAACTATTGCAAAAGAGCCCCACTGGAAGCAGTCGGCCTGGTTACCGGCGTGACAATGGGTCAAATACTGTTCGATAAAAATTAAATGCACAATCACAGTCACTAATATAAATTTCTCAAAAAATGAAATCCTAAGACGGGTTATCAAAATACTACTTCGATGGCTTTCACCACTACTTTCTCTCGATAAAACTCCGTTCTAACAAAATAAAATTCTTAAGATGATTCAAATGCACGTGGGTAACAATCGGCAATGACACCCGCCTCGCTTCACACGATGTGAACACCATGAAAAGCCATGCGGAAGTGACCTTAAAATGTCTTTAGCACGACTTTGAAGTATACAATCAACTGGTGAATGATAAACGAATATTGACATGCGCAGAAACGACATTACATTCCGGTCCCCCTAATATATATATATATATATATATATATATATATATATATATATATATATATATATATATATATATATATATACGGGAGTGAAATATGGGCACTCACATCACAACCAGTTCTAAAGCTTCAGGTAACACAGAGGGGAATGGAAAGGTGTATGCTTGGCATTACAAAGCGGGACAGAAAGAACTGCATATGGATCAGAGAAACGAGGGTATGTGACATCATTGGAAGGGTGAAAGAATTGAAATTGAGCCTTAATTGTTCATTACACGATTTGGTTACAAGTTTGAAACAAGGACTGGATCTGCTTTTGTTTAATTTCGTCCCAGGCGGTTAAAATCACACATTTTAACTCTTCCTTACAATTCTTCTATTGGAATCACTCGAAGAGATTAACAACTAAACACCAAATTACTTTTTTTTTACTTTTCGAGACGTGTTTCGCTAACCATGTTAGCTGCCCATTTGAGTCGCTGAATCCTCACATAGTCCAAAATATCCAGATTCTAAAATATCCATGTCAGCTGAAATTAGTTTGAGTACTCTTCTTTCATTCAAATACTGCAAGGATCTCTTCTGTTTTTTTGTGAGAGTCGGTAGCGGCTCGTGAGGAGGACGTTGGGGTGCCGCCCCTCCAGCATTTATCAGAGCAATTTTTCAGAGCAAAACACCATATTTTATTTCTGTTCAGTTTCTTTCCGTTAACTCGTTTTAAGATATTATTGAAAATGAAAATCTCCAAATGTAGAAGTCTGTCGACCCACTACACCAAATAATGCGGATAAAAATTCCATCCTCTCGCCACAATTTTCATCGTTGTTCGGACGTTTACCTCCACGTCTTATTATCTCGTCGTTACATGTTTTGTTGGTTGCCAGAATTCGGGAGTTTAACTACTTTCTCAAATATACGATTTGGACGTAGAGTCCCTGCGACCGAGCGTATCGGTAATTAGTTTTAAACGCTGATTTGACGAGTACGGAGCCTTTGAAATGTCTCGCGACGCGTATTTCGTTCGCCTCGCGAATACTTGTTTTGATTTGGGATTTGTTATGTGTGTACGCACTGAGTAAAACTTTTTAAATAAAAATAATCAACTTTTAATTGCAAATACGAAGGTGTCTGATTTAAAACAGTTACTAATGACTAAATTCAGTTTTTTCGAACTCTTTTGAATTTTCTCTATTAATTTGCAGTTACAATAAACTGTATGAATGGTTTACTCTTCGGGAAAGGGTAAGTACCGGTTATTCATTCCTTTAGCTGCGCAATAAGCAACAACCCATCCTCTAATGGCCTTGTAAGTAGCAACAATATAAAATGTTAATGGTTTCCTGGTTCATTTCCTGTATAGGGTTTCAATAGCACGAAAAGTAAAAAGGAGGAAGGGGAAAGCAAAAAAATATTCGACAGCACTATTTTCTTCTACGTCCTCCCACTTTAAAAACCGACGAGCCGCCAGTGCTGAAAGTCCACGTCGAATAAATGTATTATAGATCCTAACTTTCGTGTTTCTTTATAAGTTTAGATCTTAGAATAAAACCCTATTGCATTTAGTACACCGAAATGTTTTTTTCCATTTTTCTTTTTTGGTATATTTTTTTGTTTCGATTTTTTGTTGTTGGGTCATTTTCCATACCTTTTTTATCGTGCTTAATTTAATTATGCGAAATCATGTGGTATGTTTGCAAACAAACTAAAATAATTCTAGATTATTACAATTCGAGATAAACGAACTGAACTAAATTTCCACTAAATTAAAAAAATTGTCGAAAACAAATTATTGTATCGAAGAAGGCACTGTGTTCGTTTATTTAAAATGAATTTCCATTAAGTCCCCGCTGCTTCGGTTAAACAATTCTTGATGTTATAGATAAGCAGTATCTTAAATATATTCAATACTGATTACGTTAACTGGCAATAAAAACTTCCAGAAAAGAATATGCTTACTTCGAACGCACGACTACTAAAACCAAAGATCCAAATAAAAAGAATGTAATGATCATGGGTCGAAAAACATGGGAAAGCTTTCCAGAACCACCTGGTCCAGAACGAATATCCTTCGTGTTATCCAGACAGAACTTGGACGTCAGTAAATATGAACAGGTATTCGTTTACAATAGTCTGGAAGATGCCATTGACGCTGTAGAGAACAAGGAAAGTTTTAAAGATCTAATTGAAGACGTCTGGATAATAGGCGGCACCACTGTTTATAAAGTAGGCTTTGTTGTATTGATAGTTCTTCGATTGATTGTTTTTTTTAATTCTTCATTTGCAGCAAGGTTTAGAGTCAGATAGATTTTACAGGCTCTATCTCACCAGGATATTCAAAACTTACGAATGCGACACGTTCTTCCCTGACTTATCACCAAATCTAGTCAAAATTTAGTAAGTTAAAACAAAAAATGTGTGCGAGGGTTCCATGAAAAGTTTTATGCTGATATGATCATTTATTTTTTAAAAAGTCGTACGCTTACCGTATCGATGTAACCATTTGTTTTTCAATTGGTACGACTGTCCTTGACATCTGACCGAAGATTCATATCATTTCGCTTGTCAAGTTAGAAATTATAACATCTTTTGTAATTCTTAACGATTATATTCTGATATTCATAATTCCTCATGATAAGAGGAATTATGACTACTCTATACTTGTGTCCCAGAAATACCTCAACAATCAAGTAGGTATCGTACTAAAGCTGACGAAACCACGTCAAAGCTACCAGATTTGTCACCGTGTGAGTTTTTACCGATTTGCCTGGATTCCAAGTTACAAGAGCATTTTGGGCAATGAATTAGAGAATTGTTTGGCCTCTTTGGGCCTCTTGGCCTCTTTGGGATTCTCATATATCCATTTTTCGCTCTCTGACTCCCTGTATGCCCTCTTCTCCTATCTGGTACAAATAAGAACTCTCTGATTCTGCTAGGGACATTTTTTATCCTCATTATTTCATGGTCTGTTTTGATATCTTCATAAGGTTGACTTTCAGAGCAATATCTAGTCTTAGATCTATGCTCTAGTGAGTTATTTTTTATATTTTATATAATGTTATATTTTATATAATTTTGATAGTACATTTTAACAATACGTTGATCCTCGTGTTCTTTTTTATTGTTCTGCTTCTACCTTTCCATATACTTGATACCATTAATTGGTATCTAGCTAGTTGCTTACTTATCTGTGTTTCATTTCAAATCAGATTACATATACTTTTATCTTTCTATAATATCATGTATAACCGCACCAAAATATCAAAAAATAAAAAATATCAGTTCTTGATAACTGAAGGTAAGCGGGCGATATCTGGACGGGTAACCATCATATAGGCAACCTAATAAACCTCCAGAGAAGCCAAGAGCTCTACTAGGCCTGTATACATATATCATCATCATCATTCAGCCATTGTCGATCACTGCAGGAGAAGGCCTCCCCAGCATGCTTCCAATTCGCACGGACCTGAGCTTTCCTCTGCCATTCGGGTCCAATATACTTAATGATGTCATCCATCCATCGTGTTTTGGGCCTTCTTCGCGGGCGTTTATGATCAAGCGGTATCCATTCCAGAATTGCTTTGGTCCATCTGTCGTCGCATCGTTTCGCTATATGACCTGGCCACTTCAATTTCAATTATTTCGCCCTTCCAATGATGTCACATACCTTCGTTTGTTCCCTGATCCATATGCAGGTCTTTCTGTCCCGCTTTGTAATGCCAAGCATACACCTTTCCATTCCCTTATGTGCAACCCGAAGCTTTTGAACTGATTTTGATGTGAGTATCCATGTTTCACTCCCATATGCCAAAACAGGCAGCACGCACTGCTTAAAAACATTTCTCTTCAGACAAAGTAGCAGTTTGCTCCTAAATACTATATTGAGCCGGCCAAATGCCTCTCAGCCACACTTAACCCGTCGTTCCACCTCCCGGTATCAGCGGTATCACCCTCCATTGAAATCCTTTGCCCAAGATATATGTAGTGGTTCACAACCTCTAAATTACTTCCTAAAATAGAAATTATTCTGTTGACAGCAAATTTGTTAAACATAACCTGACTCTTTTTTAGGTTTATTTTCCAACCAAACAGTTCTCCCGCCCCTTGCAGCTCTCATATGTGTTCTTGTAGCTCATCTGGGTCTTGTAAAAGAAGAACGATATCATCCGCGAATCTAAGATGGCTTAGATATGCACCATTGATTTTTATTCGCTGCTGTTCCCAATCCAGATTACGAAATACCTATTCAAGACAGGCTGAGAAAAGAACAGGCGATATGAGTCA
Source organism: Cosmopolites sordidus (assembly GCA_031761425.1). NCBI lineage: Eukaryota > Metazoa > Arthropoda > Insecta > Coleoptera > Curculionidae > Cosmopolites > Cosmopolites sordidus. The sequence continues at coordinate 156,094 of JARFXV010001079.1, read as the reverse complement.
CCCTGGCATACACCACGTTTTACGTTGATTTTAACTTTAAAGTCATCCATGTGAACTGTAGCTGTAGCTTGCTCATACATCTATCCCTTGGTTAAGCAATGCATCCATTATGCGTTTTCATAGTCAATAAAAGCCAAGCACAGTGGCATGGTGAATTCATTGTGCCTTTCTATGGTCTCTTGGACAACCTGAATATGGTCCATTGTACTAAATCCACTTCTGAATCCTGCCTGCTCTCTTGGTTGTGCGTTTTTTCTTCGTTCTTTTAGATATTATCTTGGTCAAAACTTTGTACATAACTGATAGGAGGCTTATTGGGCGGTAGTTTTTAAATTTTCCTGTGTTCCTTTCTTATGAAGAAGAATCACTTCAGCATTTTTCCAAAGACTGTGTATTTTTTTATCTTTGAGGCATTTTGAGTACAATTTTGCCAGTATTTTATGTAGAGTTCGACCACCAGCCTTCAACATTTCAACCGTTACATTATCCTTTCCTGGAGTCTTTCCATTCTTCATCGCTTCTATGGCATTTGTCACTTCTTCCAACAGGATATCTGGCATTTGCTCTTCTGTGGGCATTGCTGTCTTTAACTGGTTCTGATTGTTATATAACTTCTGATAACCTCTGAATAAAATCTTCTGATATCCTCTAACATTTCCGAACGTTCCCTACACAGTGTGCCATCCTCACGCATTAAGGCAAACATTTGTGTTCTTTTATTTATCAGCTTATGTTTGGCTTTGTTTATTCCTTTGTTTTCTTCTAGTGCTTTTTGTACTAGCTGCATGTTGAGCATATATATATATATATATATATATATATATATATATATATATATATATATATATATATATATATATATATATATATATATATACAGTGTAATTTTTTTCAAACTTGACAGGCAACTTTTTTATTTGATAGACTAGTACTTCTAAATGCAAAGTTGTAGGAAAGAACTTGTTTAAGAAAAATTTACAAACAATGCTTTCTGGTGTTACCAGATTTTTTCAATAGCTACTAAAACAATATTTTTTTAATGGCAACACCATATCTTTTTAACATAATTTGACAAATATTAAAATACGAATTAAAAAATGTTATGTCACATTTCTTTATTTGAGTAGCCGTTTTAGAAGAATTAGCAAAAACAACTAAAATAATCTGCAGTCGGCAGGAACTAAAAGAAGCCAACAGAGCAATAGTGGGCCTTGGAAATTAAACAAAAATTGTGTTGTTTGAAAGGAGCCATCATTATTGTACTGTCATTGTGTTACTTGAAAGTTGTTGTATTTGAATGTGTATAAAAATAACGTTTTAATACGAAAGCTAAATTTCACCTTTTACCCGGAAAACGTCTGACACTTACGTTCATCATGAAAATGTTGCGTAAGATTTTGTATAGGTTCTGTAGGCAAATAAACAGCAAACAAACTTGTTGAATAAAACACTGAATATAATGATTCACTTATATGGTGTATGTAATCGTATAATCGTCTTCAAGACAACACTTCAATAAATCCCGAGAACTTTTCTCAAAACCCTCGCAATTGTGTGGAAAAATATACTATTAAAATATTATTTTAGTGATCCAGAAGTTCCAGATGAGATTCAAGAAGAACATGGCATACAATATCAGTTTAACATTTATGAAAAATAAAAACTAATGTACAAATATTATTCTTTTATTTAGAAGTTATTTATAAAAATATTAGATAACCCAATAAATACTTATCTATGTTAATAAGTTCATTTTAGTATAAATTAGAAAAATCAAGATGTCAAAAATTTCGAAAAGTTAATAATTTTTAAGTAACATGCTTAAAATAATTAAATTTTTTTTTAGAATATTAATAAAAGAATAAAATGTATAGTGTGTGTTTATTAGATAAGCAACACATAATACACAATATTTCGAATACAAAAATCGGTGGTTTCAGATAAGTCGGTTTATTTTTCGAAAACAATTCCGGTTTGTTATCAGTTTTCCTGTTCACATAAGAACAAACAAGTTCGTTTAATGAAAAATGGGTATAAAACTAAATATAATTGTTGCTGTCAGCGAAAATATGGGCATTGGTAAAAATGGAGATTTACCCTGGAGGTTAAGGTTTGTTAACAAATCTTATTATTTTTATTCAACAGTTAATTCTACTGTTTATATTTATAATTTCTACCCATTAGAAATGAAATGGCACATTTTACGCGACTAACCACTACAACCAAAAATGCAAACAAGAAAAATGTAGTTATCATGGGTAGACTAACATGGGACAGTATTCCAACAAAATTCAAACCTCTATCAAATCGCATTAACTTCGTTTTGTCTAGATCTGATCTAGATTTCAGTCAATACAAAGATGTGTACAAATTCCATAGCTTCAAACAGGCTATTAACAATTTAGAATCTGAGATGTTTGCGGAAGTGTATGAGAGTGTTTGGGTCATAGGAGGAGCAACAGTGTACAAAGTTAGTATGAGCTAGTATATAAGTAGTAAGCTAGTATATAAGTAGCATGTAATGTAGACCAATTCTTCTATTGAAATCTAAAACACAGATTTACCATTAAACAGCAAATAACTCTAAACTTCTTCATGATGATTCAATCTGATAAATCATCTCCTGAACATGGTTGGAGAAACGCGCGTTGAAAAATTAAAAAAAAGTAATTTGATGCTCAGTGGTAAATCTCTTCAAGTGTATTGTTCCAAATGATTTGTGACTGTTGTTTTAGGAGGCACTTTTCTCAGATAATTTTTATAGGCTATATTTAACTAAAGTCCAGAAAAACTTCGACTGTGATGCCTTTTTCCCAACTTTACCACATAACATCAAGGAAGTTAGGTAAATAGTTATTCTTTTTTCTGTTGAGTGTGTATGAAGAGTAAAAAATTTTAATGTTTTCAGTGATCCAAATGTTTCAAATGAACTACAGGAGGAGAAGGGTATAAAATATTCATATCATGTATATGAAAAGGTTTAAGAAATAATTATTTCATATATTTCAGAATTTAGAGCTATATAAATATTTTTAAAATGTATTTTTGTATTTACAAATGACAGTAAACAAATATATTATATACTTCATTTTTTTCTCCGATTTTCAAATTTGTGAAATACAGCATGAAGCTATCATGAATGTTCTTGTTTGTTGATTTAGAAAGAGAAGTAAAGTTGTATAAAAAATGATATGAATTTATGTAGATGGTTTTTCCTCATTTCTTTAACGTAGAAGTTTTATTATTGGATGAATTCTTCTACTGGTACCTTCAGTGTGAAATGCAAAACTCAAAGGGATTTACCACTAGATTAACAAGACTCAAAACAATGGTTTTAAAATTTATTTTCGTATTTACAAATGAAAATAAACAAATATATTATGTACAATTTCTTCTTTTATTTAGTGGATTCCAAAATAATAAAATACATACGTCGAATTATCACGAAATTTGCTTGTCGATCTAGAAAAATAATTAAAATAATAATTTAGAATAAAATTATAATTATTCTAAATATAGTTGGTTTTGCCTCCTTTTTATTTATATATTTTTATTGATTTACATATTTGAGACTTACAAAATAATGCTAATATACAGAATGGCTCAAAACTATCGCTCATAATTGAGCTTCTAAATCACTGAGTTTTCTTTTCGCTTAACGTATTGCATAAATAATGATACAGAACATTTTCCTAGTGCACAATTCTTTTATAGCTTTGCAACCTGCATGTTTGTTTCTTCATTTAGTGTTCTTAAATATGATGTAATTGATACTGAGAACTTTAACTTCCATTGTTCATCTTTTACTTAACAAAATTGTAAATAAATTTATGGCAAATATGATATTTTAAAATTTGTTTGAAAACAAAACTGTCAAAGTTCACAGTATTAAATTACATTGATTTATTTCCTAATTTCTAAAATCTAATTTAAAATAATTCCATTCCTCCCATATATATATAACCATTACAGTTCTGGAAACAGATTTTGTTTCCTTACATTCTTGCGCTTGAATATTTGATATTGCACAAATAAAACAATGTTGAAGTACTCCTAAAAAAGTCCGGTCTAACATAATGATATGTTCGATTGGGCAAAAAACTACCAAGGGAATTTAAAATATAGGGCAAATATCCAATATTCAATTAACATATTCTAGCAATATTCCACACTGGAAATGATGATGATAATATTCAAATTGGTTAATTAAAGAGCTCTAGTAAGTGATTCTTGTTGGGTATGGGGCAGTTGAGGTTTCTTGGTCTGTACACTGATTTGCCTATCACCAATTTGGGTGGTTTGATTTGACCAATCACCAGCTTGCAGTGTTGATCTGTAGAATTTGGAGGTAGCTTTGTTGAAGATAGGTAACAGCTCGTTGGCCTCATTAGATAGAGCCTAAATTAAACAGAATTGAAGTGTGAAGCTATATCACATACATTATGATAAATACCTTCATATAAATAACAGCATCAGTGCCGTAACCTTCGCATGAAAGCAACACCAAATCTCCATGGAAATATCTGGCGTATAATCTGGATATGGGGAGGCCATATCCATAGCCTGCCAAAGGAACTGTGTGTGCGTCAGACTTGCTAGGCTGAGGTGCAGTCGAGTACATGTATTTAAACAACTGGTCCACTGTTGATCTTGAAATGCCCCCACCTTGATCAGACATCTAAAAGTAAAAATTTAGTTATTAAATATTTGTACTTTGTAACGGATTTTCCAATAAGAGTACCAGAAGCATTAAAATGAGGCACAGTGATAATTACAAGTGATAATTCGGTAATCTATATTTCATTTTGACGAACAAATAATGGCATTGTTTTGAAAATAATATTCAAAAGTCCTGCTCGGTTTCATCTGGTGGAATGCATTCTGGATACCCAATTTTCGATTTCTGTTTCACACATATTGCATGGTATATTTTCAATGGTGGTCTGTTCTTAATGTTTCATTTAAGGTCAAGAATTGTTTGGGGTATATTTTTATAACCTAGTTAATTGAGAGATGTATCGGAAGTACAATCTGAGGCAAAAGTACTGAAATTTACTAAATTTGGCGAACCGAACGGATTGCGGAAGATTGAAAGAAGAAACAATACAGAGGGACAGTGGCGGCTCGTCTGGGGACGCGGGTGAAGCACCGCTTCACCCACAATTTCCGAAACAAAAACTTACATTTTATTTTTTATATAAAACATAATTGGTATAATACTTTATTTAATTACGTATACATTAATACATCAGCATTATAATAATTAATGCCAAATTAATACAATACTAACAATTATATGAATTATACAATATACAAACGTAGCGTATTCTTAAAGAATAGAGCGACGACTGCGGCGAGCGCCGTTGTTCAGTTAACTAAACAGTCAGAAAACTCTACCTCGTATGAGATGCCTGGGAAGCGCAACCAGCACGATCGATAATACGAGTTTTCGTTCGAAAGTTTCGCAGTCAGTGGTATGCTGATTATAAGTGGTTGTGTGTAAGTGTTTATTTGAAGAAACTGTTCTGTATGCCCTGTTTGACAGTAGGTGTAAAATCAAGTGTGTGGAATAAAGAGGGTTTTAACAATTTTGGAAACATAACAAGGGGTTGTAGTAGACATGAAGCTTCTTCAGATCACATTCACTGTGCATTATCGTTTGCCAAATTAAAGAAAAACCTCAGCACAATTGAAGACGCGTTGAAGGAAAATTTCAGGTTGTATTTAAAAATGTTCAATGACAATGTGCTTTTAAATAGAAGATTCATGCAGTTACCTATTCGCGCCACTGTTTATTTAGGAAAACAAGAGTTAGCATTTCGAGGGCACAACGAATCTGATTCCTCGGACAATCGTAGGAATTTCAAAGAACTTTTGGACTCTTATATATCAGTGAGCAGTGTGGGCATTCAAGAACACTATAAGAAGATATCCCCCATTTTTTTTGCAAATTCAAAAACAATCCAGAACGAATTGATAGACTGTATTTCGGATTACATCGATGAACATGTGGATCGTGAAATAAAAGAGAGTGATTTTTTTCTCTATTCAAGTCGACGACTCAACGGACATTCTTCAGAAATCTCAGTGCAGCATTCATTATACGTCGATACGTTAATAGTGCGGGAAAGTTAGTTGAGCGGTTTTTGGGCTTCTTTGATGTTAGTATCGACCGAACAGCGGATGCTCTTTTTGATTTGGTGACTAAACATATTGAAAAATACGATTTCCGTTCAAAATTAGTAGGACAATGCTACGACGGCGCTAGTGTCATGTCAGGACATATAAATGGTCTCCAATCAAAAATAAAAACCGAAGCTTGACAAGCCCATTTTTGTACATTGTGCAGCTCACCGTTTCAATTTAGTGCTTCAGCAGAGTTGCAGTACTATACCACAGTGCCGTATTTTTTTCGCAAACGTGAATAGTTTCCCGGCTTTTTTTCATCATTCTACAAAGAGAACTCAAGTAGCTGACACAATAATGAAAAAAGGGTACCCACATCTGTTTCAACCCGTTGGACATCGAATTCTAAGATAGTGAATGTGATTGATAATGAATGGGACGGTTTAAAAACAGTTTTTACTGAAATTAGAGACGACAAAACTTCGGATCAAAGTTCAATAACTCAAAGTGTGGGCTTCTTAAATCATCTCAATAATTTTGAATTTGCTCTACTCAGTGCTATTTTTAGTGACATTTTCAAAATGACTGATATTCTTTGTGTTACAGAAACGTTCACTTAACATTAATCTTTATACAACACAAGTTAGGAATACTCAACGTCTTTTAAATGGAAAAAGAAATGAGGAAAATGTCCTAAAACTTTTTGATTCAGTCAATGTAAAAGTGTCAGTACCAACTAATTATCGTGAGGGACGAAAAACTTTAACGACTGAAGAAATCTTTGAAAAATATAAAGTGTTGTATTACGAAATTTTAGATAATATCTCTGGATAAATTGACACACGATTTCAAGACATGGATAAACTTATTTTCGTTACACTCATGGACACAGCACGGTTTGCAGAGTATGCAAAAACCTTTCCTTTAGAGTCAATGAATAATTTAAAAGCATTTTTTCCCGACATATCAAGGCTGAAAAATGAATTAACCTTCATTTATAATGATGAAAATTACCACAAAATTCAATTGGATCGAATGTTGGAACTTTTACACGAGAATAGAGATATCTTCAAGGAAGCTTCCAGATTATTATACCTGATTGTGACGATTCCCTCGACTAGTGTCTCAGTTGAAGGTAGTTTTTCCTGTTTGAAAAGAATCAAGACATTTTTACGAAATTCAATGACAGAAAACAGACTAAGTAATTTGGCGAAAATTTCTATTGAAAAAGGACTTTTGAACGAACCATTAAGTGTGGAACCATTTTATGAGGACATTATTGAAAGATTTGCAGCTTTAAAAGACCGAAGAATTAATTTACCTTACATTTAAAAAATAGAAACATTATGTGCGGTTGCAGATTTTGCAGTGCCCTTACGTTAGTATATATATATAGCCCCTACGTATATATATATATATATATATATATATATATATATATATATATATATATATATATATATATATATATATATATATACACTCTTTTTTTCCCACTATCGACACCAATATTTTTAGTGTCACGTTGTTTATTCATTACTAGCAAACTTTTGATAGGAATAAGATTTACTAGCTCACGTTCCGTGAATAATCCGAAGCAAGCTAACAAATTTGTGCTTTTCGTCGAAAAATATTTTTTCGCCAAAGTGGGGAAGATATTTTTAATACTGATAAGCAATAATTACGCAGTGATTATGTATTATATACAAATAAAAAAGTCGGTTGTTTTGGGTCTCCAATATATACTGTGCAACACCAAATCAAGTTGATGCACTTTTTGCTTGTCTATCTTTATGTTCTCTATCCCCTCGCAAAAAAATATAGAAAATGATTTAAAAATGCGTTTTATGATGTTTTTGGTTATTTTTCGTTTGTTACTAAGCCAAGCAGTATTGTGTGGTGTGCTAAAATGGCACGGGATCTTACATCACATCGTTTTAGGCAATTATCAAGACACTTCTAGAAATATCTCGGAGGTTACTCTTAATCGACATTTATTTGCGTTGGAAATGCCTTCTCAACGTCCTTATTGGGTGCTTTTTTATATTGCACAAGACGCGTTACTTAGAATAATGCCGAGCTAGATTGAGTAGGACCTGGCACTGAATTATATTTGCCTTAGTGATGAGTGTAGATTTTAGTAGCAAATCTGTTCCAGTTTAGTAAAAAATTGGGTTTAATCAAAAAAACAATATCAAAGTTACTTGATATTCAAAACATGGTCCAAGCATTTAGCTTTATTATAACCAACCTTAAGACAAATATCTTCTTTTCCTCTGGATACCGTGACAGTAATAGGTGGAAACACTCCACTAGAATTGTGATACTCCATAACAGCTCTCATGGAATTCTTGAACAACTCAAAGAGCATATGATACAAATGAGACGGTACATAGACAATGTTGATGTAAGGCTCCTTCTCAACCTCTGTCAAAAGTTCAAATCCGTTAAAAGAAATTCATAAAAATCTGGATCATATAAATTAACATGGATGAATTATTTTTATAAAAATCTTTAATTTATTATTATTATTATAATTGAGACGAATGTCTCACTTGTTTAACGTTATTATTAGGTCTACCGAAAAGTTCTGTCCGTTTTTAGAATAAAACAAAATATTACATTTTTCATACCTTGAATAAACATTAACAAATAATATACTTTCCATCACTATTTATGACTTCTTGTCAGCGTGATGGCAATGGGCATGGTGTTGCCCATTTTTAAAAAATGCCTTATCCCTAGAGATCAAAAATTGAACCAGTGCTTGCCTGACATTTTCTAGGTTTTTGAATTTTTTGCCCTGCAAAAAAATTTGTGGACAAGACAGAAACAAGTGATAATCGGATGATGCTAGGTCTGGGGAGTATGGTGGATCAGACAGAATTTCCCAGCCTAGCTCTGCGAGTTTCTGACGAGTCCTCAAATCAGCATGTGGCAAGGCATTATCATAAGGCACTATGATGGCCTTCTTATTGAACACTGCCGGCCTCTTTTCTTGAAGTACTGTTTTTAGTACCTCTTCGAATTTAGCTTGTCGTTCGGTTTCAACAGCTCAATATGTATTGGTCCTCGAATGTCCCACCATATACACAACATTCTCTAACTCAGGCCCAACTTCAGTTTAGATGTTGGAGTTGGAAGGTTTTTCGGATTCACAATATGCCCTTTCATCCCCAATTATCATCCGGTCCAAGAAGGTTTCGATTTTGTTCCGTGCAGGCAGAGATGTGCATATGGTGACTCGATCATTCAAATTCTAAACTCAAAGAGATTTACCTCATCTCCTGATGATGCTAACATGGTTAGCGAAACGTGCGTCGAGAACTTAAAAAAAATTGATTTGGTGTTTAGTGGTAAATCTCTTCGAGTTTAGTGTTTCACACCGAAGGTTCCAATAGAATAATTGATTCAAATTCTTCTCACTTAACTTATGTGGCACCCATCTCGAATATTTCCACACCAATCCTAGTTTCCGAAGTGGTTTGTTGAGCTGAATCAAGCCCTTCCGCAATCTTCGATGCTGTCAAAAAATATTTTGCTCTCACATGATTTTGACAGTATCGTCATCGATCAAAGATGATCTCCAGAGCATGGTTTACCAGAAAGGTCGATATCGCCTATTTGAAATTTTTCGAACCATCTTCTGCATGTTCTATCAGAAATTGTACCTTCACCAAACACTTCCAATAAATTTCTGCACGCGTTTCCTCCTTGTTGAAATTCGAAATACAAAATACCGTGGCGTAAATGAACTTCATCAGTAGCGATGGGTACTAATATGAATCCACTTAATTCTAACATGAATCATCTTAATTTTAGTTCATTTGCTGGATCAGTATGTATACATAAAAAGACACAGCGAAATATGCGTCAAATAAATATGCGCATAATTGTTGAAACTTTTTGTAATCGGAACAGACAAAACTTTCCGGTACACCTAATATAATCTTATTCAGAAATTATGCAATTCTTCTATTGGAACCTTTGATGTGAAACACTAAACTTGAAGAGATTTACCACTAAACACCAAATCACTTTTTTTGAACTGCTCGACGCACGTTTCGCTAACCATCAGGAGATGATTTAATCTAATTCTAAAACTAAACTATGTTCTATTTATATGAAAAACCCTACCTAACGAAGCGTGTAAAAATCATGAACCGTGAAGTTTACTAAGCCTCACATTAATAATTGAAAAAGTTGACTGAACGGGATAGGTCCTTTATCTCGGTTCATGATTTTCTTACATTTTTCTATTTGAATGCTTTCATATGCATCCAAAGCCCTATTATTATTAACACTTTTAATTAGTCTTAAATTACTAATATCTATACTGTGGTCATGTTCGATTGCATGTTGAGCAACACAAGATTTTTCATTTCTCCCATATCTAATGTGGGCAATATGTTCTTTATATCTTGTCAATATGGATCTTTTTGTTTGCCCAATATACCTTCGATCACAGTCTTGACAACTAATTTCGTAAATTCCCGACTTTTCATGTTGCTCTACTTTATCCTTTAGATTTCCCAGAACTTCTCTTAATTTATTATATGGTTTGTACACAACCTTAATGTCCACTTTTTTCAAAATTTTGTCTAGCCCTCTTGTTAATTGGGCATCAAATGGTATTACCATGAATTTCTTTGTGTTCTGATCCTTTTGAAAAGTCGAAGATTATTTCAATAATATTCTGAACTTATGTTTTCTAATTAATTTATCTACAATGTTCTTATTATAACCATTCACTTCAGATACCTCCCTAATTAATTTTAATTCTTTGTTATAATTATCTTTATTTAAAGGAAAATTAATTAATCTATTTACCATAAAATTTAAACTATTATTTTGGAAGCTATGATTTGAATCGTTAGGAATGTATCTCGAAGAGGTGGTGTTTTTTCTGAAAATATCAAAATCTAACCTATTTTTATTGTTTCTACTGACTAAAACATCCAGAAATGGTAAACTTGGGATTTACTGTTTAAGTTCTTAATAAAATTATCTAAGTTTTAATTTTTTAAATAGAAAATGCAAAAACGTCATCCACATATATTAACCATACCTTCGGAAAGTAACTGAATTCATTTTTCGTCTCGGGTGGTTGGCTAAGAACGGTGACAGAGGATTGCCCATTGCCGTTCCTTCTTGTTGTTCATAAAACCTGTTATTTAATTGAAAACAATTTTGCTTCATACATCATCTTGTTAAGGAGATGTACTCAGAAACAATCTTGTTATTAAAACCGTTTAACTCGAGTAACTCCCTCAGGTATTTCAAGGTATGTGGAATCGGGACACTCGGAAACAACGATGAAACGTCAAAGGAAACCAAAACCTCACCTTCCTGTAGATGTGTTTTTTTAATTTTTTTCTATGAATTTGGTTGAGTTTATCACAAAACAGGAAGGTAGTTGGTTTTGGACCAAACCAAAACTTGGTGGATTCAAATACTGCAAGCATCCCTTCTGTTCACTTTTTGAGGGTCTACGTTCCTTAGCTATAAGTGACTACTGAACGAATGAGTGTTTTAGAGATCTTAACTTTCGTGCTCTCATCTTGACACAGACTGCAGAGACTGATTAATTTTGTTACTTACTGCCTGCTTACTTCATTTAATTTGCTTCCCTGATATGCAAATTCCTTCACAACTTCAATGTTGTGATCATCATAATCACCGACTGGCCAGTTCTGATCACTTTCCCATCACCTTTATTTTGTAGATATTTATTTCTAAACCGGCTCTTCTGACTTTCTCCTTTATTAAGTCAAAAGTCTCTCTTAATATTTTTTTCAATGGTATTAATAGATTTAGCTCATCTGCACATTCTACTATCTGTTTTTCTTTATCTATCACGCCTATGTCTATTTGGTTGATGATTCTGATAAATAGGACTGGTGCCAAACCATCCCCATGTCGCAAACCTTCTTCAATCTCAAAATTATTAACCATATCTCATAACGATTTTCAGCGAATGAACTATCATCACTTATTTGGATTGTATTATATATTTTGCATTAAAGCCTTTGGGCCTTTATCACACTTCATTATCAGTGGCCATACAACCCTATAGAGTCTCGACCTACTCTAGTTTCCGTCGTCATTTGGCTCTATTCCTAGCTTGTATTGTACAGTTTGATGAACCTATAGGTTTCGTTGTAGAGGCCCTTTTTGTTGGGTTATTGTGGTCATACTTTATGACATGACCTGTCCACCTCGATCTTCCAAGTTTTATCAACGCTATTATGTCTTTATTACCGGTTTGTCTGCAGACATTAATCATACTTGTAAGTAAATATGACTAGAGGTTTATCATAGTTTATCCATGTTACTTTATATTATCTACTAGGCTAATTGAAAAGTTCGCGGAGCGAGACCTATAGAGCAGTAAAAGAACTATATAATCTACTACATTTTGAAGTATCATCCTTCATATGAACATATGTGAAGTTTCAAGTTGATCTGCCAATTCCTTCGTACAAAAACAGCAGCTTAAAGTAAACATGTCAGTGAGATTTTTTAAAATGGAAAATATTGAAAATCGTGCAGTGATTAAATTATTTGTAAAAAAAGTTTTAAAAGCAAAGGAAATGTATAGTGAAGTGGTAAATGTATTAGGGGAGTCTGCTTCTTCAAAAACAATGGCTTGTAAATGGGCAGGTGAGTTTCAACGTGGTCGTACAGCCTGGATGACAATCCTCGTTCTGGACGTCCAATAAGCGAAACTACTGAACAAATAATTAATTCTATACATTATATGGTTATGGATGACAGACAATTGACTTTGATTAAAATCATGGCTAAGGCCATGAACATCTCAACTGAACGGGTGTTTCATATTTTGAAAAAGGAATCGGGCTTGAGAAAGCTATATGCAAGATGGGTGGTGCATTTGTTATATTCTAATTAAAAACGACTTCGAGTAAAACTTTCTAACCAACATTTCGATCTTTTTCGACTTGAGACTTTTACTACGATGATCCAGAACTGCGACAACAAACCGCAGAGTGAACTGAGCCCGGTTGTTCAATAACAGGACAGTATTACTCAAACCTTTTGAAAGCCGTGAGAAAAGATCTGGTTTAGCGAAGAAAAAAACTCAGTTTGCATCAAGACAATGTACCCGCTTACATAAGTGTTCTTGCAATGGCCAAATTGAATAAGTTACACAATGAATTGTTGCAGTATCAACCATATTCACCAGATTTGGTCCCCTCTGACTTTCATCTGTTCCCAAATCTCAAAAAACTCCTACGTGGCAAGCGTTTTTCATCAAAAGAAGTTATGGCAGCTGTAGATGATTCAGAGATGGAATAAATGAATTGGAGAACCGCTGGAAAACAATTATTGAGCTTAAGGAAGAATATACGGAAGAATAAAGTATTTTTTTTATAACTATAAACTTGTTTTATCATTTCCGCTCCGCGAACATTTCAATTAGCCAAGACCTATATAAGATTTTTTGGAAGAACACTTACGGTTGTGATGAATTTCATTCAAGATCATATCAGGCGACGCTAAATAGTACTGATCACAAAGGAACCGAGCGTTTTCATATGCGTCCCGTATAACACTGACGATGTCACACTGAGTATCGATACAACCTATGTATTTGCTCTTGTTAGGGCCCGGGGCCCTCTCCAGTTGTCCGCCGAAGATCAAAGCTGAAAACAAATGGACTTGTTTACAATTAGAGAGGTTATAACACAAATTCAAGCTATAAACAAAGAAAAAAACAAAAAAAAATTAGAGGGTGAAAAAATATTAAATTAAATCTTTTTATACATGATTTTACAATAATTTTCATTCCACTGGGATGAACCACAAGTTCGTGCTTTTTTTGTAATTAAACCTATGGCGTCATCGCAATATATATATATATATATATATATATATATATATATATATATATATATATATATATATATATATATATATATATATATATATATGTATACATATATATGTATACATATATATGTATACATATATATGTATACATATATATGTATACATATATATGTATACATATATATGTATACATAAAGCGCAAAAAAATATTGTAATATTTTAGTTAATAGGCAATGGTATAATTGTCAAAGATGGCGTTGTGGCTCTATTTCGATAATTTATTTTAAATGGCAACAGTGCGCTAGTAATCATTTGTCATTGTATATGTCATATATTGTTATTATTAATACATGCTACGAAAGGGAAAATCGCATGATTTAATTAACTTTAAACATTGGTTTAATGCATCCATAATTGTATAAAAGATATGCATGAATTTATGGATCACCGTAATTCAATGTTATGAGAAATTCTGAAAATGATTATACAGAAGTGTAGATTAGTTACAGCTATTAGTGTTTGAAGTAACATCAGATTGTATGGTAAAGGTGAAGTACTTATACAACAAAGAAATTATTCAAAAAACATTAAATCAACAATTTACCTAGTTTCGCTAGCCATGTTAGCATATCATCAAGTGACGACTTAAGTGCATCATTGCATAAGTGTGAACATGCTTAAATCATATCATGTAATAAAAAAAAGTCCATGGGACTCTCAGAACTTAATGCTTACTTATAACGGATTTATTAGTACAACATGAAGTGAATAATTGATTATCATAAAATTATTCAGTAGCACAAGCTTACACTAAACAAACACTACATCTTAAGGTCGTAATACAGAATGTAGCCGAGAGTTTCAGTATCAAAATTTCCACTCCGGAGACGCGAGTAGGAGTAAAACTACTACCTTTATTACAGTTGCAGCATCATAACATTAACACATGAATCAGTGTGGATCGGGAATACTTGGAAACATTTGTCGAAAAGCCCAATGGCTGAGACAGATCAACAGTTTCTTATGGTACCTATAAAATATTCAATAGGAACCGAATTAATTTTAAAAGAAATCCGGAAAATATTCTGCCGAATAATTTAATCGGTGGTCGATAACAAAATCAAAACCTTCAAATTGCTTGACTACAAATCTAGTCTTACATAACAAATATTGATATTCTAATTTTTTTTTTGTTTTGTTCTCGTAAACACACAGATATTTTAAGATAACTTGACCTCTGTCTTGAGAGAATTGCCCCAGAAAAAAACTGGTGATGTTCAGAACAATATTTTATTCGCAACTTATATATCACGTATAATTTTTTCCGTTTACACTGGTCAACATTCTTTTAATTGATTAATTTAAATTAATTTGACCTTAAGTTCACTGTCGAATTCATATGGAAATAAAAGGCATACAAATATCAAAATAAGAATATTAAACGGCTTTTGTTTAAAGTGTTATTATAAAAAAAATTTAGCTGTTGAATTAATTTTATAAATATCTTTTTACGGGGGTCATTCAAAAAGTTCTTGGGTTGACAAAGAAAGCATAATCATCATCTCACATTCATTCCCTCGGCACGATGGAATTACGCCTTGGGATTCCGTATTTTTTAAGAAGTTGGATCCAGGTGTGGCGGTTAATAATACAGGCCTCCAAGAAACCAAAGGCGCCATTTTTTTTTTTTTGAGCCTAGGATTTTAGAACTGATTTTTAACTATATTTGAGACTCTAAATCTAAATATGAAATCAGTTTTTCTTCATCTGCTCTACTTTTTTAGATACATCCACTTAGCTAACAATGTTTTATTTTTTAAATTCAATACATTCAAGTATGGGTGTACACTAGGGTGTCCCTTATACGGATAGAATTTTTTTCCGTAAGATGCTTGCAAACGCCTTCGTAAATTCCTTGAATGAGGCTGAGCGAAAAGCCTCAATTTCATTTGTTGCAGCTGTTGGAAATTTTCTGAGCAAACGCAAACTTGTAAACAAGATAGACCTGATAAACAAGATGCTTAACAGTTTCAGATCCCAGATCCCTTGGGTGTAAAATGAGCATTAATGTGGACTATTTACACAGCCTCAAAATTTAGGAGACGCTAGTGGGGAACAAGGTGAAAGATTTTATCAGGATATCGAAACTATGGAGAACCGCTACCAAGGAAGATGGGAGACGCACATGATGGCAGATTAGTGTGTTGGAGTTTAAAAAGGTACTGTTCCAAAATACATTTAAGAATGTCAAGAAAAGAAGCTTATAAAGTGTTTAGTGACTAGTTAGTTTCGATGGATTGATGACTTTTTCCTATCTTGATATACAATAATGTTTGTATAATATATTAATAAAAATTCCGTGTTTAGTTTTTTTTGATTCATGGATTTTTCATATATTTCACTAAAATGTTATATCTTAAAAATTTGAGCTCCTAAGCAAAAAATAGCGCCATATTTGAATTCAGGGCATCAAATTTGTAAAAAATCACCTTCAAATACTCTGGCACTAAAACAGCTGTTGGCCTGTGTACTTCTTTTTTTTTTTTTTAGAGACGGCGCCGAAAACAACGGTCGGTTCATAGTCTAATCTCTTAAGTCGTTTTGTTGCCACGACAATATCTTTCAAATTCGTTATTGTTTAAACGATTTCGCCCAGGTCAACCGAAAAAATTTGAAGATGTCGAATTGTAACCATTGTTAGAAAAAGACGATATGCAAACCGAAGAACAAATGACAGAGAGGTCGCCGAAACATTGTGATCGTCTGTATGCCATGGGAAAGATCCAAAAGGCAGGAAAATGGACTGAACGACAGACAGATGGAAAAGGGAAAAAAAGACTTTCTTACATGGGATCGTGACTGGACACGAAAAATTGATATATTTCGAGAACACAAAACGCAAAAAATCATGGGTTGGCCCAGGACAACCATCAGCATCTACCGCAAAACCTTGGAAAGAAGACAATGCTGTGCATTTGGTGGGATCAGCGAGAGTGTCGTGTACCAAAAGCTTTTGAAACCAGGTAAAACAGTTAATACCTTTCGCTCGACCAGAATAGGCTACAATGTGGCCATCACACACAGTGAAAGCGGTCAGAAACACCCGCCGTACTCACTAGACTTGGCCCCTTCCGACTACCACTTATTTTCATTAATGTCTCACGCATTTTCTACGGAATACTTCAACAATTACGGAGATGTCGAAAAATAGCTTGATGATTGAACCACTTCAAAAGATGTACGGTTTTTCTGGGACGACATCCACAAATTACCAGAGAGATGGGAAAATGTACAGCTAGCGATGTCGCTTATTTGGAATAAACCATTTTTTACCTATCTCCCAAATTAAACAAGTTTTTTGAAGAAAATATTAAGAATCAATAACCACTACAACTGGTATATGCACAGTGCGATCATTAAGTATCAGTACTGGTCCGGAAAAATGTGATTAAAACGAAATACTTGGCATTTTTAGGAATTATTATTCCAAGTATGCGTGCTCCAGCTCATTTTGTGGAATAGCCTCCAAAGCACGCGGCGAAGCTATTTGGATAGTTTGAATGTTTTCAAAAAACAACCTTTCGACTATAATTTCAACTTTGAGAACAAGAAGTAAGAATTGATTTCAGGAAGTTTTGATCATTTCTGGCGGTTGCGACGACATCTCTGGAATGATTCGCACCAAGTGATTCCTTATGTTTTACCCAAATCCTTGTGAAGAATGAGTCGAAGTGTGAAGCATTGCGATCTGAAATTGGTCTTCCGCCATGTTTGTCATCCTCTAGCAACACTTTTCCATCAAGCTTTTTTAGCTTGTAAACAAAACGTCATAAAATCAACAAATGTCAACCGATCGTGGTAAAGTAGGCTTAGTTAAGTCCAGGAATATTTAAGCTTTGAAACGTACGACGTATATCTGACGTATATTTTAAGTACAGAGACTTAATGGACGCACTGTGTATAAGTATACAGTTGAACCACCAAGAAATTAAGAGCAGTACGTTCGGGTAAGAGCAGTACGTTCGATAGTGTACAGTGAGGTAGAAAGAGAAAGTAACAAATAATTAATTGTTCGTACCAGTCTTTAAAAGTTCCTCTACTGAGTTCAGTGGTACTGTTTTGGTTGCCATTTGACTTGTTTTGTTATTGTGTTTTAGTAACATTTTATGCTGTAAAGTCTAGTTTTATTGTAAAATAAGTTCTTATAATAACTACTGTTATTGATTATTTTGTTATACGTCAGTGTTTGTAAAGATTCATAAAGTTTTATTTACTTCAATAATTCTAACCTAACCAAAGACATTTTATTACAAATGTTACAAAAAAACAGAATTTATATTGGCTTATTCTAAAAAAATACTGAAAGATAACCAACCGTTTCAAAATAATAACGGAAATATAGAAGTGCGAACTTTTAAGGTATCTTTATTTGCTTTAACATTTTGTGTGAATTCAGATAATGTCGGGAAAAACACTGAAATCTCAAGCCCAATAATTTGTGCTCAATGTTTATGAGTATTTTGAAATGAGAAAAAGGAATGGGGGACCGTTAAGAGTCTCTTTCATCCATTCAAGAGGTAAGGAATAGTTAATTTGATCACGTTTTACTTATTTTGCATTAATATATTTTATAGAGAGTTGCAGCAGCATTAAAAATATCAAGGAAAACAGTTATTTTTTCTCCTGGAACAAGGAGACCTCGTGCGAAGACCAAAACAACAGACTTACCTGAAGGAAGTAAAATGGAAGTTCGAAATACCTTGTATAATATGTATAAAGAAAGTAAGTCATTTAAATATAATGAATACATATTAATTGTTTGCCAGTTGTACCACATATGCCTTTTATTTTTTCACATTAGCAAACATTTTGGCTCTACAATTTAATAGAAAACTGTAAAATCTTGAGCTGACACCTATCTTACTTAAATCTAGCACAAACATTTGGCATATCATGCTATTCCTGGTAAATAATAAAATATTTAGATAATAGAAATTCATAATTTTATCAAAACATTCCATTATTAAAAATAAATCAGTTTGAGGTCTACTTGTATATAAAGTGTACATACAAGTGTGTCGACTAAAACTAGATTATGATGTAGCTTAATTTTCAACAAACAATTTCATAAACTAAAAATACAAGTATAGCACTTACTTATGTCTCAACATATTTTTTTCATTAGCATGTAGAGAAGCATGTAACTATCAAAAGCCTTAATATGGAGTTAAGAAGAAAGGAAATTGTCAGTATGGGTACATTACTCAATTACTTGAAGGAGCTAGGCTCTAAGTACAAAAGGGATGACAATAGGAGATCATTAATTGAAAGAAACAATATTTCTGTCTTAAGAGCTTGCTTTCTTCACAAATATATGGAAAAATCGTAACAGCACATTCAGACGCTAAATTATATTCCTAGATGTGACCTGGATTTGTTCAAAAGGCAACAAAACATATTCTTGGCAAGACAATAGTGTTAAAAGTGTCCGTAAACCAGAAGGATATGATGGGAAATGTTTTATAATCATTCATGCCGGCTCTTTGAAAGGATTTGTTCATGGTGCAAGTTTAGTGTTCGCCTCAAAATCTACTGCAAGTAGTTTAACTACTGCAAGCAATTTATAATTGATGAACTAGTAAGGGAACATGGCCTTGAAATTTTAAGACTTCCACCCTATCATTGTAATTTTAATGCCATAGAATTAATTTGGGCTAATGCGAAGACATACTATAATAAACATATTGGAAGGGATGGATATAATGATGAAAAAGTACAAAATATATGGAAAGATGCATTCGAACAGTGTAATGAAGAAGTATGGGAAAAATCTGTTGCACATACAGAAAAATTAATTGAAGACTTGTTTATCCGAGAACAATACATCGTCACTGTTGAAGTTGGGCCTATAATAACTAAGTTCCTCGTCTGAATCTGATGAAGATATATAGTTATGTAGTTAATGCGATTGATTACTGAACTTATTAATATACCTAATTATTTAGATATAGGAAAAATTATTATTATTTATGTATTATTGTATTTATTTATGTATTAAGTACCCAGTATTTAACACTATATTTAAACAGCTGTTTTTGTATGCTTTATATAATTATATGAAATATTTGAAGTGATATTTGTAATAAATGTGTAATGCAATTGTTTAAGGACCTTTATATTTCCATACCTTGGTAACGTTTTCATCATATAAAAATTGGTCTCGACAATAATGTTTATAGAGTAAATAAAATTATTTGGATCAATAACAAATTAATTCACTACTTCCCTAAAATTTCGTGATAACTTGAAGTTCGTCCAATTTTAACCTACAAAATTCTTCGATCGATATATGACATAAAACTTTACAATTTCATGACAAACACTCGAAATTTTACGTTAAAATAACGATTTATAACACAACGTCTTATAATTTCGTGTTATAAATATATACAAATAAATGTATCGTGAATATAAATCATAAACATAAATATCCGTCTTTCGAGGCAGTAGCCACGTCCATTATGAAAGTTAGCACTAATTTGACTAATAATTTTTGATTTGATTCATATAGATAAAAATTGATGACGCATGGGTAATCTTTGGACGGTTCAACTGTCAATTATGAGCTACATTTCCTGTCAAAAGCACTCCTTGTTGAAATAATTTATATATAGAGTGGGTTTCAAACAGAAAAACAAAAAATAATAAATTAAAAATTACAAGTACGTGTTCTTGTGTTCATTTTGGAATGAAATCGTGTTATAAAACAAACTACGAGAACAAAAATAGGGTGGGTATAATATAGAGACGTTTGATAAAACAAGTTTAAACAAATAATAACACAAAACTACTTACTGTGCTGATTAATAAGCATCCGGATCGATATCCTGGACATATAAAACCTGTCCAGAAAATATTGTATACTGTGTTCGGTGTGACTGTCCACGTCGTGGGACTCCTTCAACTCCAAAACACCTTGTGCCATCGTCTCCACCACGTCCGAATGCCGGTTCCTAATTTTAACCAGCTCGCTACAGAAATGTTCTAAAATGTCCGGATTTGGGTCTTTCTTTTCAAACTCCAGTATTTCTTGGAAACTTCTCATGTACCTGGTTAACAAAATATACCATGTTAAGGATGGATGATGCTATTAAAATATTGTGTTCTTACCAATCGTTCACTGCCAGTACTGAAGGCATTCGAAGGAGATTTTCTGGCAGTAAGGCGATCTCTTTCATGATGTTTGCCAGTCTTACGGGTAGTTCCTTTCGGAGAAATATGAAGGATTTGGCTTCAGATGCATTGAGACCTGTTAGAGAAATAAGATTTTTAAGTAATGTCTGAATGATTGTGGCATGTTCATATATTTATTTCTTTTTTTTGGTGTTTGGCCACGATCTAAAACTCAAAAAAATATCCAAAATATCTGTTCTTATGTAAATAAATAATCACTGTTTCTCCTCCCGTTTTCAAAATAAATCTAAAAAGTATATATATATATATATATATATATATATATATATATATATATATATATATATATATATATATATATATATATATATATACAGGGCCACGGGTGGTGGATAGTGAGATTAGATATTAATGGACAGCTGCGTCCATCCCAAAATAAGCAGCCCCGAACCAAGGCAAAAAAAACTATATCCACTTAGCGTCTGACTTGTATCAAGCGGTTGAGTGGTCAGCGTCTGTTCACCAGTGGTGCAGCTGATGTTTAAATTCTGGAACTAACCCCTCCAGTCTTAACCTCTGAACCGTCATGGTTCAAACCTTTAATTCAAAGAACAAAGTGAAGCGTTCTAATAATTACAAAATTACCCCAGGAGGTAGACAATCCTCTGCCAGCTTTGCTGGTACAACCGGACTTTCGGATTCTGGGGCGTCCGGGTTTAAACGCAAAATCTTTCAGAGGGAGTCGGAGACCTCTGACCAACGTCTGAAACCGAAAACAAAAACTTTCTTTGGAACGGTAAATATCAATTCTCTCCTGCGTCCAGGAAAACTACACGAATTGGGGCGAACATTAAATCAGCAAAAAATCCAAATTTTAGCTTTGCAAGAAACCAGATTGATAGATGATAACAACTTGGAATTCGGCAACTACAGACTTTTTAAAAGTAAAACGGACAAAAGAATACTCAAAAATACACCACATCTCGGTGTTGCTTTCGCTGTCTCAAGAAACATTCTTGGTTCTATAACAAATGTCCAGCCAGTAAATAATCGACTTATGACACTATCCCTTAAGTGTGCTAACAAAAACTATACATTAATCAATGCACACCTCCCAGTTAACGAAGAAAATAAATCTAATCCTGAAAAAGTAAATAAGTCCTGGGAAATTCTGGAAAAGACTGTCTCTAAAATTCCCTCTAACCATGTAAAAATCCTATTGGGTGATTTCAACGCCCAACTAGGGAAAGAAAAAAGTACAAGAAAACAGTCGGCAGTTTTTCCGCTCATAAATGGACTAACCATAATGGTAGAAGATTGGTTGAACTATGTTCGCAGTTTAATCTAAAAATAATGTCAACCCATTTTAAGAAGAAAATAACAAAACAAAAGACCTGGAGGTGCCCAAACACGTACATGGGTGAATTTCAAATTGACCATGTTGCCATTTCGTAGCCCAATTATAAAGAGATTTTGAATGTTCAAGTCAGGAAAGGAGCAAATATAGACACGGATCACTACTTGACTAGAGTCAAACTTAGCTTAAAACCTCAAAAACTTATTCAAAAGAGGCTGCTAATACCAAAGTTTGACCTAACGAAAATAAAACCAGCCCTAACAGAAGAGCTTGATAAACAACCTGCACAGAACTGGCAAGAAATAAAGCAAAAAATTATTAAAACAGCCTTAAAGTTGGTTCCTTTACAAAAACGTAGAAAACATCCGTGGTGGGATGAAGTTTGCGAGCAAGCAGTATTAAGCCGAAGTAAAGCATTCAAAGATTGGAACAGTCAAAAAACAGCAATAAACTATAACATCTTTTTGGAAGTAAGAAAAGAAACATCGAAGCTAATTAGACAAACTAAAAGAAAATATATGGACAATTAGCTCTAAATAACCAAGACAATTGCAAAGAACTTGCGAAATATTTTGAACAAATACTAAACTGTCCTGAGCCCTTAAACAAATTAGCAACACTAAACCCTAAGCAAACAAACCCAGATTCATTACCACCGAATGAAGAGGAAATAATTAGGCAAATCAAGCGGCTTAAAAATAACAAAGCTTCTGGTGAAGATGGAATCACTGCTGAACTTTTGAAATCCGCTGGTCCAGGTACAATCAAGGAAATAACCAAAATTCTACAAGAAGTTTGGCGAACCGAATGGATTCCGGAAGACTGGAAAGATGCTCTAATCCATCCACTACATAAGAAAGGAGATAGAACGGATGTAAACAACTATAGAGGGATATATCTCTTCTCCCGGTTTGTTACAAGATTCTATCTCAATGTCTACTAGACAGAGCACAGGGACAGTTAGTTAACATTGGTGAATATCAAGCAGGTTTTCGACCGGGCAGATCCTGCCCTGAACAGATCCTGAATCTAAAGTTGATTCTAAGACATCAAAAACTGTACAATAAAAATCTCGTCTGTACATTTGTGGATTTCAAAAAAGCATATGATTCTATTGACCGCGAATCTTTATTCCGAATCTTGAAAGAACAAGGACTAGATCTGAAAACGCTGGCAATTATTAAAGCAACGTTAACTAACACAAGGTCAAAAGTTAAATTCATGGGTGACATCTCAGAGGCCTTCGAAATGATCTATGCAATTTTAGCTCAAAATGTATTAACGCCACAAAAACAGATTGAAATCCTAAAAGAAACAGCAGAAAAGGTAGGACTCCAAATTTCCTTTGAAAAGACACAATACATGACCTGCAACAGACACCATTTCTAAAAACAAATATGGTAAAAACAAAGAACACCATTTCTAAAAACAAAATATGGTAACATCAGACGAGTCTCTCAATTCAAATATTTGGGTGAAATAATCATGGAAAATGGGTTGGAAAAAGCGGTCAATAAGGGTAGATGTCAAAAAATGGAAACGGCATTGAGACTTACACAAAATATTTTCAACAAAAATGCCTATCTAAAAACACAAAACTAAGACATTACAACACGGTTATTAAGCCAGAATGTCTATATGCTGCAGAAACGAACATTTTGACACAGATATACATAGCGATATGAGAAAAAGAAGACTTAAGTTTTACGGATACATTATGGATGAATCCGAGTAGGCTAACTAGACAAATAGTCAAATTTTATGAAAATAGGAGTAGAGCTAAAGTAGAAATAATTAAATGGATTGCGGCAATTAAAGAGGACCTAAGATCAGCAAATATTACACAAAGTGAAATTCAGGATAGAGGCTGTTTCAGACACATGGTTTCAGGTTAACGTTTGGAAGGTTGGCCAGGGAGAAAAATGTAGGAAGACTGGAACAACTTGGTCTGACGAAAGGAAAAAAGCTCATAGCGAAAGAATGAAATTAGTATGGGCGCAAAGGAAGGCTAACAACAACAAACGCCTCTAATTGTACTTCGCGTGGTCCACCAGGATTAGTGGTCCACCAGGATAGTGGTCCACCAGGATAATGGTAGACTATAGTGGTCCACCACAATAGTCTGTATATATATATATATATATATATATATATATATATATATATATATATATATATATATATATATATATATATATATATATATACATACATATTGGTAGTATGTCACTGTCATAAAAAAAATATTATTGTCAATGTAATTGTAAATATCGCGGACACACAAAAAAAAATATATTTACTTTATATATAGAAATTAATATAATTTATTTTTTAGATTCATTTTGAAAACGAGGGGACAAGATCCTCCGAAACGTTAACGTTAAAAATTTCGTTTTTTTTAGAACATTTTTATAATTTTAAAATTTTGTTCGTTAGGCAAATTTATTACAAAAAAGAATCATTGAGAAATTTGTCTCCGTTTGGTTTTTTTGTTTTTTACCCAGTGATTCTTTATTTACATAAGAACAGATATTTTTGATATTTTTTGAGTTTTAGATCGTGGCGAAAAACCCAAAAAAAGAAAAAAATAAACAAGATTTTTACCTATATGGTACTATTGAAAGTATTACATATCATTTTGTAGCTTACGAATTAAGTAATCCCTCGCCAACGGCGGTGGTTCCCTTCCGGATAGAGGGCCGCGATTGGCGGGCGATTTTCTAGGGTTACACTTGAATACGGAAAAATGTAAAATATGTATAAAAAATTATGTTTTAAATTCTATGCGTTTTAGCACAATTTCATGCAATTTCTTTTTAGATTCACAATTTCTGTAGATCGCGGCTTTTTCTATTCTATGATTAAAAACATTTTTGCGTAAAGCTGGGCCCACACCAATAAAATTTTGCGTGTGTGTTGAATTTACTGGAAGAATTTATTTGAATAATCTCATGGAAAACAGATGGTTCGTGGGCATGCTGTACGGCGACGATATTTGTGTGTCAGAGCGTCTACATTGCCGCGTAGACACACCACATACAACACATACGCAAATTTATATTAATGTGGACCCAGCTTAACAATAAACTTTATTGTATGCACAAAACATTCGATAGAAATACAACAGTACAAAGTAAACAACAATATTTTCAAAACAAAATACGGAAATATGCAAAAAAAGTTTGTGAAGACGTTATTTTTCAAACCATATAAATACATATGTTATTTAAATTTTATTTCAATATAATAAATTTCTGTTGGTCAATTCCGATGTTTTTTATAACGGCCAATAAATGCTTTTTCATTGAATAAACTTTTTTTTTTGTTACGTCTGGGGGTATATGAATACATTCCTGTAAAATGTACAAATTTGCGTTGTGCGGGCTGTATGCGTTGTATGTGGCGTGTCTACGCAGCAATGTAGATGCCCTGCACAGCATGCACATGAACCATATGTTTTCAATCAGATAATTCAAACAAATTATTCCTGTAAATTCAACACACAAGCAACATTTTATTGGTGTGGGTCCAGCTTAAG
The DNA here is from genome assembly GCA_031761425.1 of Cosmopolites sordidus. Classification (NCBI taxonomy): domain Eukaryota; kingdom Metazoa; phylum Arthropoda; class Insecta; order Coleoptera; family Curculionidae; genus Cosmopolites; species Cosmopolites sordidus. The sequence goes on along the minus strand of JARFXV010001079.1, from coordinate 130,025 downwards.
GTGATGTTTGTTTTTAATCCTTTTCTTCTTAAGTATCCTTCCAATATGATCTCACAAATTCTCGATAGGGTTCAAATTTGACGATTGGGGTGGTGCCCGAAGCTGTCTAGGTGCATTGCACAGTAGCAATTCCTGTGTTTTTCGAGCTATATGTTTGGGTTGGTTATCCTGTTGGAAACAGAAAGTATTCTACACCCAATTTAATTGCACACTCCTTTAAATTATTTTTTAATATATTGATGTACATATATTAATCCATTATTTCATCAATTATATGCAAATTTCCAACTCCTGCAGGTCCCATGCAACCCGCAAATGAGTATCTCGCCTTGCTTAAATGCTCTTTAGCCCACTCGATGCATTTTTCTTGTTCTGCTTGCTTATGTAGGGCTTCTTCCTAGGCGTTCGTCGGTGCAACCCTTTGTTTTTAAATATTACGGTCTGTTTGAGGCGTTACTGGTACATGATAATCTTCATTAAGAGTACCTGCGATGTCGGTGGCACTTGTAAATGGATTCGTTTTGACTTCTTTAAGAACTCCCCGCTTTTGGATGTTGTTTAATGTTTTTGGCCCTCCTGAACGAGGTCTATTGCCAACATTGTCGAGCTCCCTATACCGGGAATAATCTAGTAAATTGTGACGGTGGCTTTTTAAAAAATGTTTCAAATTTGTCGAAATGGTTTTCCTTCTTGATGCATACTAATAATCATTTCTCGAGTGGTGCACGGAATTTCCATATTTAAGCCTAATATTAAACTGATTGAACATCATGAATTGTATTTAGATAAAACTGTGAAATGTAAACAAAGGATCAAGCTGTAGATGGTGTACTTTCGTAAACAAAAGTGTTTGGGTTATTGTGTTTACACCTATACAGGTGTTCAAAAAAATTTTTGCCCTCCGTTTTAGTAAATTCATCATTAAAATGGAAATAAATAGTCTTTGAATTTAACAATTGACTTTCCAATATTCAAAAGTATATAATATATGGGGTTAAGGGCCGGTTCTACAATGGAAGTATAAACCAAGTATAAACGGCGAGTTATACTCGGAATAAGTAATACCAGGTATTATTTTCAGAATATCTGGTGTTGGCCTGTTGCCTACAATGCCTTTAATTATACCTAAAATAACGCCGTAGTAGTTTTAATGCATCAAAATAGTACGTGGGATTGCGCCATCGTTGACAGGCGTGGGAAATTATAACATTTTATAAGTTTAACCTAACGTGAATGTTTTGGAAATTATAAAAATATATTGATTGATTTGTCCGTCACTTTGTGATAGTTCATTTTTCAAAACGAATAAAATAATTTTATACTTTGTTATCTATCACTTTTATTTTTAAATTTGTGGGAGTATAGTTTCGTAAAACGATTTTACATTCTTAAACGCTACTTTTAAACTATAAACAGTTGAAATACTGTTTATCCTATGTACCTGATTTTACACTTTTATTAGGGTTACTTTTTTACTATATTTTAAATAGTGGGGAATTTCGGAAATCTGTCTGATTGTATAATAGCTGTCTAGACGGGTCTTTATTATATTTATAAATTTCATTTTAGAAACAATTGAATCAAAAATGTTTAAATTTATGGGATCCATAGCAATTATTTATTTCACTGTTATAATTAAAAATTCATAAAACTGTGGAATATAAAGAACGGACAGGTTATGTTTATTAGTACTGACAACTGAAGCTGACCAATAGAAAGCAAGAATAACTATATTCGGAGTATATGCGCCCAAATTCAAGGGGATAACTATAATCTGTCGATTTTTACCGAGAATAGCTTTGTTCGGAGATTGTAGAAGGGGCGTTTCAAACTATTCCAAGTGTAGCTTATACCAGGTATATACTTCCATTGTAGAACCGGACCTTAAAACAGCAATAATATTTTTCATATCTTATGATTTATAATAAATAATTTGAAGCACATTATTTTGAGTGTAGTTAAGATCAATTAAATTTGTTTGTTGTTATGTATTGAAGTAATCTGTTACCTTTAAAGTGGATTAAATCAACTGTTCAAAGACCTTTTTCTGATGAAAAATCAATACATTATTAACTACTTTTTAATACACATTATATTCTGTTTTAATTACTGATATAGTTTCCTTGAAAATAATTTGTAGTTTGTGTTGAGATAACTTTATAAAATTTATTGCAGTTAAAATAAAGAAAAATTTCAGTTTCTTCAAATACTTTTGGTATACACACCACCCATTTGCAAAAAAATTATGCTTACTATTTTACAAATGGGTAACTATATACCAAAAGTATTTGAAATAGGAATGGTTTAGTTTGTTTTTTCGCAATTTTTGTCTAGCGAACATCAGTCGCAATAATAAGCACAATATCCTGTAGCTGTAGTTATTGAGGGGGCCCATACCAGCAAGAAATATCCATTCTATTATTCAGTAGCCTTAGACATGGTCCGCAAAGTCCGCAACATTTTAATCAACAAGAACCGATGTCGTGAACAACTCGAACCTTTTGAATGAATATATAGTAATAAAATGTTTTATCGGGGGTCGGTGGTGGAGAAAAAACGAGACGACATATTTTTACAATTTAATATTTATTTAATATAAACATATTAAACGTGTTAAATATATGTAAAGGCATTACTGATGATTATGTGTATAAAAATATATTATAGTGCGGTTCAAGATATACCGTTGACCGAATGGCTAAAACTGTTAACAACCCCTGTCGAAACGAAAACCGGCAAATTTGCAAAAAAGTAATATTGCGAAATATTTTAGTTTAGTTCGCATTCTTTTCTTAAACAGTGCAGTTCTATAATTTCAAATGTGCTAAAAATGTGGCATTCTTAGTAAGATAATGATCATTGTGCCTCCGGTGGTGCTAATTTTAAAAGAAAACATTTATCGCCCGATGCTAAGCAAATTGTTAAAAATGTGTAGGTTTCTTTATTGAATAGGGAGCTTAATCTAAATGCAGCCGCAGCTAAAACGTATTTATTAACGAAAACTACATTGTCTGCAGTTGAAGATATTGTGACGAAGCCAATTAAAGCCAAAAAAGTCCGTAGTGATTCTGGTAAAAGCAAATGTGTTGTGTGACGAAATGTGACGAAAGTGACAAAGACTTAATTCGAAGCAAAATTTATGCTATGTATGAAGAGCAAACTGTGTCTATATTGCATTCATTGCGGCAGCGACTAAGGAAAGATGAAACCAACATTCTTTGCAGCAGAACTAGCCTCCGGAGAATATTATCTGAAATGGGCTTTGCATATCGGATCATTAATAAAAGACAAATATTAATGGAATCACAACGATTGCGACGATGGCGGCTTGACTACTTAAACTCTATAAAAAAATACAAAAATACAAAACAATGTTTCAGTCATACATAATAATAATAATAAAAAGGCAGGGGGCGGTTAGTCCGCTTGGTGAGTGGCGCCACCACCTTCCCGAGCTGAGAGGAGTAAACCTCTGAAAAAAAAAATCCCCAAGCTTAAGGTGGAACTCCATCGTGCCGAGGAGCTGAATGGCACAGGGTTAAAGAGTCTCTAACGATGTCTCCGGATACCAAGCGCCCTCCGGTAGTAAATAGCTTTCCCATGGTAAATCGGGGCTCTGCCTTGGGTGACCGTTTTTCCCTTGAACCCAAATATATTTATGGAGAATAAAACACATAATATTATACAAGGCGGTAGGGTTTTGCGGACAAGAATCCTTCGGAACCGTCGGGAGGATTTGTCCGGGTGTTGGTGAATCTGGAGCGAGTGGCGGTTCCCAACTCTATGGCACCACAAGAATGGCAATGAAAGAGGCACTCGAACAACAATTAGATCATCTAATTAAGATCTTGCTAAGTCTAGCAACACCAAAGACTTTACTACAAAATCAACAGAGAGCGGAAATTAATAATGGAGTAGAAGATCAAAATACCCCGGTACTTGCTGGCTCGCCCCTAATAAGGAAGGCTGTCACTAGGATCGAACGCACTCCACGTATCAGATGGACACGCGAAATGAATATTGATGTAATGCGTGCCTATTACTGCGTAAACCAGTGCGGAGATAATCCGCTCCCTGGATGGAGGCATGCACTCCACCAAGAATATAAAAAGAGGTTCCCTGAAACTCAGCTGTCGGAACAAAACTTAGCCGACCGTAAAAATGTAATTCTAAGGAAAAACTATCTAACCGAATCGGAATTAATGAACATCAAGAGAGAAATCGGTAATGAACTACATCAAAACATTACATATCAACAACATAAAGAAGATACTATAGACGTTCTTAACTCGAATACAGAGGAGAAACAAGTAGAACAAACTCAAAATGTATCACCAGAAGCATCATCGTCTAAAAATGAAGAATCAATCTCGCAACGTAACTTTTCTAACATACGAGAAAAGTTTTACAGCAATTTGGCCAGTTTTACTGGCTCAAACCCATTGAATAGACCAAAAATTCCAGTACTGCGTAATATTGCAAAATCACGTATTACTCTAATGCAGATTAATAGAGTTTTGGAATCACATCTATCTGGGATGACAAATTTAAGCGATATACATATTGCATTATATTGTGCAGCAGTGACTGTCATCGAAATTTCAGGTCAAAAGACTTACACCCATAATGCGGCTGGTCGTAGTATCCAGAAAAATACACCTGTCTGGAAAACGCGCCTTGAAAACAATATCAATGAGTTCCGGAGGAAAGTTGACATTATCTCAGAGTATCTTTCTGGTAATCAGTCAAATAAAGTAGCGAGAAAAGCAAAAATAATTGCCAATAAATCTGGCATTGACTTCGATGATTCAAACCTGACAGAAAAATTGTTGGATCTAAAAGATCGGTTTAGGCAAAAAGCGAAATCGAAAGGAGCCAGGCTAGCAAGATATAATGAACTACAAAAGCGAAAACATCAAAATTCAGTATTTGCAAACAGCCAAAAGAAATTTTATAGACAACTCGAAGCAGAAGGTAACAGCAAGTCAGAACTTAAGAATATCGATGTGTCTGCCTTTGCGGAATATTGGAGATCGGCTTGGAAAAAATCAGACGGCTACGAAAAATTGGCTCCTTGGGTTAAAACCATTCAAGAACAGACAAATGCTCTCCCAGATATGGAGTTTAACGATTTCACAGCGATTGACCTTTGCACTGCTGTCAGGAAGACTCACAACTGGAAGGCGCCTGGACCAGATGGATTGCATAACTTCTGGATTAAAAGCTTTACAGCCGCCTATCCCGTACTTGCAAATGCATTTAAAGAGGTTTTAATAAATCCAGACACTTTCCCTGACTTTCTAATGGAGGGCAATACATACCTACTGTTCAAAAAAGGGGACGTTAAGCAACCCAATAACTACAGACCAATCAGTGTTATATAAACTGTTCACAGCCCTACTCAATGAAAAAATCTACCAACATTGTGATAAAAACAATATTTTTGAAGAACAGAAAGGATGTATAAGAGCAAGTATGGGCTGCAAGGAACAATTGACGATCGATGCTGTAGTTCTTGAGCAAGCGCGAAAAAGAAAACGCAACTTAAATATCTGCTATATAGACTACAAGAAAGCATTCGATAGTGTCCCTCACGATTGGCTGGTTGAGGTTCTGAATTTCTATAAAATTAGCCCCCAGATTACTAATTCTTTAAAGTGCCTGATGGGGAAGTGGAAAACGAATCTTTTTGTCGGCCAACAATGCATTGCTGCTACAAATATCGAGAGGGGAATTTTTCAGGGAGATTCCCTTTCTCCAATTTGGTTCTGTTTAGCATTGAACCCTCTTGTCCACACTACTCAACAACAGCAATATTGGATATAAACTTAACATGAGGAATCCAAGAAAGCTCTCTCATCTACTATATATGGATGACCTTAAATTATATGGAGAAACTAGAGAAAAATTAAACTCATTTATAAAAACGGTTGAAACATTCAGTAGGGATATCAAAATGTCATTCGGACTAGACAAATGCTCTACCATTAGTATACAGAAGGGAAAGGTTCAGAGTCAACATTCAACACTTTGTAACATACAACAACTAGCACCAGAAGAATCCTACAAATATTTAGGAATACCCCAAAAGCATAAACTTGATCATAACCAGTTAAAGAAGGACTTTTCCACTCTATACCAAAAGAGACTTACAAAACTTTTAAACACCAAACTGAACGGAGGAAACCTCATTACAGCGATCAACGGTTGGGCGGTGCCAACTCTGACATATTCTTTTGGCATAGTTAAATGGTCAGAAACTGACCTTGATGAACTCGATAGGTTGACGCGCCGAACATTGACAAAGTTCCGATGCCTGCATCCAAACTCATCTACGAAAAGACTATACATCCCAAGAAAGTTGGGGGGTAGAGGCCTTGTAAACGTAAAAAATCTCTGTCTCAATCAAGAAAATAGAATGAGAAAACACTTCCTTGATTCAAACAGTACGTTAATGAAATTGGTTGCAAATGAGGATCGGGGTTTCACCCCACTGAACCTAAATAAACAAAATCGTATTGATAGCAGAACAACACTCACGGACTGTGTTCGAGAATGGAAAGGACAAACATTGCACGGAAGGTTTTCTAAGTCACTCGAAGATGACACCATTGACGAACAATTGTCTCTGAAGTGGCTGACCGATGGACTCTTGTACCTAGAAACAGAAGGTTTCGCGATATCTATTCAAGATAGGGTAACAAGAACAAAAAAAAACTATGAAAAGCACATACTGCATTTGGACGTAGTCGATAAGTGCAGGAAATGCGGTACTTTGGGGGAAACAATTGAGCACCTTATTGGCGGTTGCCCGGCCCTTGCTCCTAATGCTTATTTAGGACGGCATAATCAGCTGGCAAAAATTATACATCAACAAATTGCAAAAAAATACTCGCTATTAGAAAATGCACCTCCTCCATATTATAAGTACTCGCCTTCTCCTGTACTTGAATCATCCGATACCATTCTTTACTGGGACAGACCAATCACTACTGATCGAACGGTTGATTATAACAGGCCGGATATTGTTCTAATCAACAAAAAGGACAAGAGGGCTTTTATAATTGACATCGCAGTGCCACTATCTCACAACATTAGAAAAACTGAGATAGAAAAATCCACAAAGTATGAAAATCTGGCATACGACTTGAAGAACCAGTGGAAACGGATTAAGGTAGATATAGTGCCCTTCGTTATATCCGCCGAAGGCCTGATAAGTAAGAGATTTTCAAAGAACCTCGAGAGCCTCGGGATCTCGAGATCGATTGCCATAGTGGGTCAGCGTGCCGTGCTCTTGCAGACGTGTCACATTGTTCGTAAGATATTATGCTAGGGTGAGAGGAGCTGAATTGCTTTTTCATCTTGGCATTGGAATACCGGCCAGCATGAGCTGAGATTCTACACTAAGGATGAGCAGAATAACAATAATAACCTTATGGTGGGCTCGCCCACCATAAGGAGGGCTGTCAGCAGGACCGAGCGCACTCCACGTATTAGATGGACACGTGAAATGAATATTGAAGTAATGAGTGCCTATTATTACGTGAACCAGTGTGCAGATATACCGCTACCTGGATGGAGAAGTGCACTTCACCAAGAATATTAGAAGAGGCCGGCTTTGCTAATATTAGAAGAGGCCGGCCGGTTTGCTGAAACACAGTTATCGGAACAAAACTTAGCAGACCGTAAAAATCTTATATTAAGAAAAAAATATCTTACCGAAACAGAATTAATGAACATCAAGAGGGAAGTCGGTAATAAATTACACCAAAGCATTACATATGACCCACCTCAATAAAATAACATGGATATCCTTAACTTGAACACAGAGAACCAACCGGTAGTACAAACTCCAATCCTAACAACAGAAGTATCATCAACTCAAAGTGAAGAAACAGTCATGAATGGAAACTTTTTTAACATACGAGAAAGATTTTACAGTCTATTGGCTCATTTTACTGGCTCAAATCCACTAAATAGGCCAAAAATACCGATTCTGCGCAACATTGCAAAATCCCGCTTTACTATAATGCAGGTCAATAAAATTTTGGAATCACATTTATCGGGGATAATGAACCTTAGTGACATACATCTTGCGTTGTACTGTGCAGCAGTAACTGTAATCGAGGTTTCAGGTTAAAAAACTTACACCCTCAATGCGACAAGGCGTAATATCCAAAAAGATACACCTGCCTGGAAAAAGCGCCTGGAAACTGATATCAATGATTTTCGAGCGAAGGTTGACATTATTTCTGAGTATCTTGCTGGAAATACATCTAGCAAAGTGACGAAAAAAAACGAAAATAATTGCTAAAAAATCTGGCATTGGATTTGAAGAGTCAAACTTTCGCGAGAAATTATTAGACTTGAAAGATCGACTTAGACAGAAAGCTAAAACGAAGGGAGCCAGACTAGCCAGATACAATGAGACAGAAAAACGAAAACACCAAAATGCAATGTTTCAAAATAGCCAGAAGAAGTTTTATAGAGAACTAGAAGCTCAGGGTAACCAGTCAAAACATGAAAATGTGAATGTATCTACCTTTGAGAAATACTGGAAATCTGTCTGGAAAAGATCTGATGGTTATGAAAAAATGGCCCCGTGGGTTGCAACAATTCGAAAACAGACTGATGCACTTCCACAAATGGAATTCAACGGTCTTGAAGCGATTGACATCTGCACTGCCATCAAGAAAACTCAAAACTGGAAGACACCCGGGCCAGATGGATTACACAACTTCTGGATCAAAAACTTCACAGCTGTTTACCAGGTACTTGCTGATGCATTTAAAGAAATAATGGTGAATCCTGATACTTTCCCCGACTTTCTGATGGAGGGAAATACATATTTGTTATATAAAAAGGGTGATGCTAACCAACCCAGTAACTATAGACCGATAACATGTTTATCCGTGTTGTATAAATTATTCACAGCCCTGCTCAATGAAAAAATTTACCAACATTGTGACTATAATAACATATTAGAAGATGAGCAGAAAGGGTGTATTAGGGCAAGTATGGGATGCAAGGAGCAACTGACGATTGATGCTGTAGTTCTTGCGCAAGCCCGGACAAAAAGCGCAATTTGAATATGTGATATATAGATTACAAGAAGGCTTTCGATAGTGTCCCATATGACTGGTTATTAGAAGTTTTGAACATCTACAAAATTTGTCCGCAGATTACAAACTCCTTAAGGTATCTCATGAGTAAATGGAAGACTAATTTATTTGTCCACCAACAGTACATTGGAACAACAAATATCGAGAGAGGAATATTTCAGGGAGATTCATTTTCCCCTGTTTGGTTTTGTCTAGCGTTGAATCCGATGTCCACATTACTTAACAATAGCAATATTGGCTACAAACTTGACATGAGAAATTCTAGGAAACTATCTCATTTGCTATACATGGACGACTTAAAACTCTATGGAGAAACAAGAGAGAAACTAAATTCATTAATAAAAACAGTCGAAATATTTAGTAAGGATATCAAAATGTCATTCGGACTCGAGAAATGCTCCACTATCAGCATACAAAAGGGAATAATAAAAGAACAACATTCAACAGTCTGCGGTATACAAGAACTAGCATAAGAAGACTCATACAAATATTTGGGAATGCTTCAAAATCATAAATTTGATCATAGCCTATTAAAGAAGAATTTTTCCACTTTGTACCAAAAACGACTGACAAAACTCTTAAACACCAAACTGAACGGTGGAAATCTCATTAAAGCGATCAATGGCTGGGCGGTGCCAACTCTGACATATTCTTTTGGCATTGTTAAATGGTCTGAAGCAGATCTTGATGAACTGGATAGATTGACACGAAGAACATTGACAAAGTTCCGATGTTTACATCCCAATTCGTCCACAAAAAGGCTATATATTCCAAGAAAGTTGGGAGGCAGAGGGCTTGTGAATGTCAAGAATCTTTGTCTCAATCAGGAGAATAGGATGAGAGAGCGCTTCATTAGTTCACATAGCACACTAATGAAACTGGTTGTTAAGAAGGACCAGGGATTCACCCCACTAAATCTAAATAAACAAAATCGTGTTGATAGTAGAACAGCACTGAAGGATATCGTTCAAGAATGGAAACAACAGACATTACATGGGAGATTTCCTAAATCACTTCAGGATGACTCCATTGACAAATATTTGTCTCTAAACTGGCTTACCGATGGACTATTATATCCAGAAACAGAAGGCTTCGCGACAGCTATTCAAGATAATGCAGTAAGGACAAAAAATTATGAAAGACATATTCTACACATGGATGTTGTCGACAAGTGCAGGAAGTGCGGTGGTGTAGGAGAAACAATTGAACACCTTGTTGGAGGGTGTCCAGTCCTTGCCCCTAATGCTTACCTAGGCAGGCATAATCAGCTGGCGAAAATTATACACCAGCAAATCGCTTTAAAGCACTCGCTATTTGATAAGATGCCTCCACCATATTACAAGTACACGCCTTCCCCCGTACTTGAGTCAACCGATACAATTCTTTACTGGGATAGACCAATTACAACAGATCGGACGGTTGACTATAATAGGCCGGATATTGTTCTAATTAACAAAAAGCAGAGGAGAGCTTTCATAATTGACATTGCGATACCACTCTCTCATAACATCAGAAACACTGAAATGGAAAAGGTCACGAAGTACGAAAATCTTGCAATTGATCTGAAAAATCAATGGAAACTCCAGAAAGCGGAGGTGTTACCTTTTGTTATATCCGCCGAAGGCCTAGTAAGCAAAACCTTTTCCAAAAATCTGGAAATTCTTGGTGTTTCAAAATCGATTACCACAGTAGGACAACGAGCAGTTCTCTTACAAACTTGCCACATTGTTCGTAAGGTACTAAGCTGAATGGGAGGAGCTGAACTGCTTTCTCATTCTGGCATTGTAAACCCGACCAGCCTAGGCTGAGATGATCGATGAATCATGTTTGTGATAACAATAACAATAATAAAACATAAATAAATAAAACAATAATAAAACTTAGCCGACCGTAAAAATATACTTTTAAATAAAAAGTATCTCACCGAAACAGAACTAATGAATGTCAAGAGAGAAGTTGGTAATGAATTACACCAGAACGTTACATATCAGCAACATGAAGAAGATAATATAGGCGTCCTCACCTTAACCACAGAGGCCCAGCCTATAGAACAAACTCCTAATTTTCCATCGGAGGTCTCACCGTCTAGCAATGAGGAAGTGACCTTACAACAGAACTTGTCTAATGTACGAGAGAAGTTTTACAGTAATTTGGCCCATTTTATTGTGTCAAATCCACTAAATAGACCAAAAATTCCAATACTGCGAAATATTACAAAAGCTCGTATTACTCTAATGCAGATCAATAAAGTTCTGGAATCACATCTGGCTGGGGTACATCTTGCATTGTACTGTGCAGCAGTGACTGCGATCGAAATTTCAGGCCAAAAAACATACACCCCCAGTGCGAGCAGGCATAATTTCCAGAAAAATACGTCTGCCTGGAAAACACGCCTTGAAAACAATATCGATGATTTCCGAAGGAAAGTCGACGTCATCTCAGAATACCTTTCTGGTAATCGATCAAGTAACGAAAAAAACAAAAACAATTGCCAATAAATCTGGCATTGGCTTCGACGATCCAAACTTCTCCGAAAAATTATTGGATCTTAAAGATCGGTTTAGACAGAAAGCTAAATCTAAAGGGGCTAGGCTAGCAAGATATAACGAGCTAAAAAAACGAAAGCACCAAAATTCAGTATTCATAAATAGTCAAAAGAAATTTTATAGAGAGCTCGAACAAGGCAGTAGCAGGTCAGAACTTGAGAATGTGGACATGTCCTCCTTTGCAGAATATTGTCAATCGGTTTGGAAAAGATCAGATGACTATGAAAAAACGGCACCTTGGATAAAAACAATTGAACAGCACACAACTGCTCTCCCAGAAATGGAGTTTAACGATTTCACGGCGACTGACATTTGCTCCGCCGTCAAGAAAACTCATAACTGGAAAGCTCCTGGACCCCAGATGGACTACATAAGTTCTGGATTAAAAACTTTACGGCGGCCCACCGCCCACTTGCCAGTGCATTTAAAGAGGTAATGATAAATCCTGATACTTTCCCGAATTTTTTAATGGAAGGCAATACATATCTTCTGTACAAAAAGGGTGATGCTAAGCAACCCAATAACTACAGACCCATCACATGTCTGTCAGTATTTTATAAATTGTTGACAGCCCTAATCCCATAGATACAAAAACAGCAATAATTTGTAAAACCCCCTTGAAGTTCTAGCAAAATACATATCACTTTTAAATCCCCACAAATATCCCATTGATACTGTTCATATTTAAAGCGATTTAGTATGGTTGCTAAGTTGTCATAGGTTTCTTTCATTCCCATTGAATGGGCTAAAGGAATAGATGGGTTTTTGTTTACATTATAAAGCAAGACTTACTTTAGGCTTTATTTCGACGAATCTATGAAAATACGCCACTCGGAAAGTACATGTTCCATATTAAGCTCATTCATTAAACCATCAATATCACAACAGATACATAGCGATCCTTCCATTTTATAAAAACTTGAAAATGTTACTAAACACCAAATCACTTTTTTTGAACTGCTCGACGCACGTTTCGCTAACCATGTTAGCATCATCAGGAGATGATTTGATCTGAGACGATATATACATATATATATATATATATATATATATATATATATATATATATATATATATATATATATATATATATATATATATATATATATATATATATATTTTTTTTTTTTTTTGAACCAGTCTGATGACCACAAAAATATTAGTAATTTAAGACTCCAAATGTAAATAATATTAGAGCTTTGGAGGCATATGAAAGCATTAAACCGAAAAATGTAAGAAAATCATGAGCCGACTCTATATTAATTCCAACCTCAAGATCATCAAGATGGACTGTCGCTGTAGCTTCATTATATAACGATCCTAGTAGGTTTACATAGGCTTTCTCTACACCTTGGTTAAGCAATGCATCCATTATTAATGTAAGGCTCAGTAAACTTTACATTCATGATTTTTACACGATTCATTAGGTAGTGTTCATATAGATAGAACATTGTTTAGTTTTAGAATTAGATTATATCATCTCCTGATGATGCTAACATGGTTAGCGAAACGTGCGTCGAGAAGTAGTTCCTCATAGATCAATTCTTCTATTGGGAACTTTGGTGTGAAACACGCTAACCATGTTAGCATCATCAGGAGATGATTTAATCTCCATTATTAATTAATTAATTATTAATCTCAATGATTAAATCATCTCCTGATGATGATAACAAGGTTAGCAAAACATGCGTCGAGAAGTTAAAATAAAAGTGATTTGGTGTTTAGTGACAAATCTCTTCAAGGTTAGTAGTTCCTCATAGTTTATTCCGACATTGCCCTGCTAGTATATATTTGGTTTAGTCCCTTTGTGACCATCCATTTGATATTCGGCTTTCTGGCATTCTCGCCACGATCCAGATCTGGAAATATCGCCAGATCAGGTAATTATATTGAAAAATAAAAGTGTTTCAAATGTTTTCTTCTATATTAAGGACACGAATTCGTCAACTCGTACTGGTTGATAAAAGATCTAATTGTATCTAATAAATTTATTCAAAATCCATTCTCACTTCACAAGTATGAAAAATGAAAATCCAGGGCAGATATTGAAGTAGATTTCAAACTAAAACACTTTAAAACATTGAACTTTGAGACTCGATTTTGTTATTTTTACCCAAGAGCTATGTATATTTGTGTAACGATTTAAGTAAATAACATATTATAAAAGAGCGAAAACAAATAATTAGAAGTGGTTTGATAACAATGTTAACAACAAATAATGCTAGTAAAGCTAAAGTAAATAGTTGTTAATAATACCCACCTACAATAACAAAGAAGCAGATCTTAATATTATAAACATCGCGTATCCGGTTGTCCGAAAAATTTGTAGAGATTTTTTTAAGAGAAAGAAACGCAAATAGATTATGTAAATATTTATTTATCATTATTATTTACTAATATACTATATATACTACTATTATATATACCTTTTTGACAAGAAATAGCATCAAAATATGAACCGGGATAAAGGACCAATTCCGTTCGGTCAACTTTTTCAATTATTAATGTAAGGCTCAATAAACTTTACAGTTCATGATTTTTACACGATTCATTAGGTATCATTATGCTGGATTCTATTATTATGATAGATTGAATATAATATGAATGTTATGCTAAATTTCGTATTTAAACAAAATCTATTGCAAATTGTTCGCTCGATAAATATTCAATTTTTAAAAGTTGCCGACACAAATTTTTAATAATTACAAAATAAACAATATATTTTCCAACTTAACCAACGAAATGAAATAAAACTTTTGGCAGGTGTCAAAGACAGTCATACCAACTAAAAAAAAACAAACGATAGTAGTTATAGGTAACGCGAGTGAATTGCTGAGTAGTCTTGAGATCGTTATAACAGGGCGTTGGTATTAAAAAAGCCTCTTACTAGAAGTGGAAATAATCATGGAGAATCTGTATCAAAGAATTGGTCCATTTTCATTCCTACTACAATCTACCTTGGTGACAACCCTACGTTTGTTACCCAAAATCATTCGTCAGTTGCCTAGTCTCCACTTCATGCAAATCGCTAAATGACCTTAGTAATCGATGCAACTATAATCTCAATTCTTCTTTTTCTCTTCATATAAAAAAAAATAGATTTTAAGAAAGCATGCATTTATGCATACAGACTTATTTTGTCCCCTTCAAACTAATCTCCTCTCACTGCAATGTACTTATCGTTTTATCCATTTCTCGAAATAGTTTTTATATTCGACTTTCTGAAACTGCTTCTATGGACTCAAAACTGCATTTACGAACAGTTTTTTTCGATCCACGGAACAGGAAAAAGTTACACTGTGTCATATCTGGTAAATAAGGTGCTTGTGGAATGGTTTTTATTTGATTTTTATCCTTAAAAATGACGAATAATTATTGCGATGTGCGACGGAGTGCTATGTTGTTCCTCAAACTTAATTAATCCAAATTATATTCCGGTATTATTCACTCACAGTGTCTGTAATCACATCTTCAACTGCTTCTCTACTATCACTAAAGTGTTTGTTCCACTTGTAAACATTTTGCTTTTGATATAGCTTCATCGCCCAATATTTCTTTAACATTTATATTGCTACGTGACGTTCGTTGGTTTTTAAACAAAATTTATTGTAAATGGTTTGCTTGATTCTTAAAATATGCTGACAAAAATTTTTAATAATCACAAAATAAATAATTTCCAGTTTAACTAGCGAAATGATATGAAACTTCTGTTAGATATCAAGAACAGTCATACCAACTTTAAAAACAAACGATTGAAGTCATAGGTAAAGCAAGCGAATTTTTGACAAAATAACCTTACCTTTTAATCATAATATTTACTTTTTGTAAATAAGCTCTGAATTTACGGACGTTTTTTTCATTCTTCTTCCATACAGGGTTTTTCCAATAAGAATCGGGACTGAAGTCATAAAAACAAATTTGTTGAAGAAATATGTAAAGTAACTTAATCATTTTCAAAATCTGACCCTCCTGCATCATCGCTGCCAGCGGTTGTTCCAATCTTCATAAGCCCACTGGAACCCCGCAACTGCAAGGTTATTCAAGCACTCAGCTGAACTCTTTGGACTACCTCAATCGTCCCGATCTGAGGAAACAAAAAAAAGTCTGGGGGAGCTGTATCTGGACTATAATATAGTTGGAGTAGCGTTGCGAAAGCCGCCCAATGCGACCACTTAATGTGGTTGCAAATGTCAGCTGATAAGGTTTTGGCATCCGTATTTTGGGATGCGCAAGGTATTTTATTCGTCGATCACCTTGACCTTGACAAAGGAAGAACCATCACTAGCGAATATTATATGACGTTATTGGTGCATATAAAGGAAGAAATTGCGAAAAAAACGACCCCAATGTAAAAAGAAAAAGTGCTCTTTCATCGCAACAATGGCAAAATTGCATGTATTGGTTCCTCATCCACCGTATTATCCGGATCTGGCTCCCAGCGACTACTACCTCTTCGCAGACCTAAAAAGAACGCTCCAGGGAAAGAGATTTGACTCCATTGAAGAAGTGATTGCCGAAACTAAAGCCTATTGTGAGGCGAAAGATAACTCGTTCTACAAAAAAGGCATCGAAATGTTAGAAAAGCCTTGGAATCAATGTATCCCTCTTGAATGAGATTATGTAGATGAATAAAGTGAAATTTTGCCTAACAGTTGTTTTATTAGTCATCCTACGAACTTATGAGTGATGTATAATTATGCAGTATTTTGAGTCATTCAGAATACAGAAAACGTTTTTCAATGTACTGACAATAATACCATCTAAATATTTCAACGCAATATGTCTTCATGTAATAATCAATATATGTAGACTCAGAACCTTGACTCTAATGATAAGGTAAATGGATACGTATTGAATTTCACGATAGAACAGATCAATATATCAATAATTTATAAGCTAAAGTGTTATCAAAACTAGTAATATATATTTTTGTATGACATAGCAGCCATATTTTTTTTTATTGCTTCCAAAATTCCTGACATTAGTGTTTAATATTGTTTGACAAATCACCATGAAAAGATATACAATTCCACAGTGTATACAAATTGTTTAAATTTGTTAAAATAATCATGAATCTACTTAGGCTATGTTTCGCATCTTACGTGAAATTTACGGAGCACATAATCCACCACAAAGCTTACTATTCGTTATTTAAATTAAAAATTCGAATCAAATGGTAGTGTTTGTGATGCTAAGAATCCAATTCGTGAAAAACTTGTGAATGAAAAAGTGTGAATGACAATCCAGAACAAATTACCTGTCGTTCTCAGGAACTTGGGCTTTCTTATGGCACTACATGGAATATTATTCATAAAGAACTGCATTTCAAAGCGTATAAACTTCCTTTAACCCAAGATGAAGCTCATTTTTGATTAAATGGCTTCGTAAATAAGCAAAATTGTTGAATTTGGAGTGAAGAAACCCACATACTGTTCTTGAAGCAGGTTTACATCCACAAAAATTAACAATTTGGTGTGTTTTATGGTCCGGAGGTATAATTGAACCGTACTTATTTGAAAACAAAAATGGAAATGCAATTATCGCTAATGGAGAACGCTACAGAAACAATATTACTGACATTTTCTGGCATGAAACGGATCTGGACTACATGTGGTGTCAGCAAGGTGCAACATGCTATACTTATCGTGACTCAATCAATTTATTGAGAGAAAAGATCTCAAGAAATGCCGATCTTATCTGACCACCAAGATCACGCGATAAACACAAATCGATTATTGGTGCTATGGGATTATGTTTAGATGATGTTTAGAAGATGTCCAAAGATATTGCATGCCGTCTATGATGTATTTATTTCGACGACTAACCGCTAACGCCATCTATAGGAAAACGATGGGAGCAAAGTTGTATACCTTTTATTTACATCTGATTTTCGTGTTAGTTAATTGATTTTGAATATATTTTTATTCAATTGAAATTAGAATTCTACATTATCTCCTTCAAAGTAATTGCCTTTGGAAACCACACAACGCTGGAGACGGTTTGGAACAGGATAGTACTGAAACTCAGATTCTTCAGGAATAGAACCTCCTTGACGCACGTTTCGTTAACCATGTTAGTATCATCAGTAGAATGTGATTTAATCTGGCTCGGTAAACTTCAACAGTTCATGATTTTTACACGATTAATTAGGTAGGATTCATATAAATAGTTTAGTTTTAGAAGTAGATTAAATCATCTCCTGATGATGCTAACATGAGTAGCGAAACGTGCGTCGAGAAGTTTCAAAAAGTGATTTGGTGTTTAGTGGTAAATCTCTTCGAGTTTAGCCTTTTCAATGTTTTCCAATATACTAAAATGGTGACATTTAATGCAAATTTTCAATCATGGAAAAAGAGAAAAGCCTGGTGAATAAGGAGGTTGCAGAGCCACAATAATATTTTTACTTGGCAACACTTTTAATATTATTTCGTATTTTTATATTATTCTGCATTCAGGCTGCTCAGGCTGCTAACATTCAGGAAACAAAACAACAAATAAAATCTTTACAGGAAATAGCTCAGAATATTGGTTTGAAGATTTCATTTGAAAAAACAGAAATCATGTCAACTCAACTTCCATTAGTAAACAAAATTGAACTGGGTAGCCAAGAGATAAAAATTGTGGAAAGATTTAAATATTTAGGTGAAATAATCACATACAATTTGAATGAAAAACCAGCATGGCAAAGTAGAATAGATAGACTGGTTAGAGCACAGCATGTGACCAAGAACACATACAACAAAAGATGTCTCTCAATAGCAACCAAATTAAAACACTACAAAACGGTCACTCAACCTCAAATTACATATGCATGTGAAACAATATTCAAAACAACAAACACCGTTGCAATAGATGGAATACTAAAGACAGAGAGGAGAATAGTGAGAACTTGTTTGAATAAAAATTATCAAGTAAATGGAGTCTGGAGACTGGCTTCCAATGAAACCGTCTATAAGGAAATAGAACCAGTGACGAGCACTATGAGAAAGAAGCGAATATCTTTCTTGGGGCATCTAGTAAGGACACCGGAAAGTAGAATCAGTAGGAGAATAATAGAGAAATTTTGGAATAGTAAGAGCAATATTAGATGGATCACAGAACTTAAGGAAGACATGAGAGAGTTGCACATCACAATGGAGGATTTAAGGTGCAAGTCAGATGCACTTAAGATATTGCAGGACAAATACACAGCACTACAGGCAAGGATCAACAGACAGAGGACAGGAAGAGTGATTCCGGAGGAGGAAAGGAAATTACGATCAGAGTGGATGAAGAAGTATTGGGCTGAGAAGAGAAAAAAGGACCCGAACCATAACTTGACTAGAGTGGTCCTATGCAGACCATAAAGTTAAAATAAATAAATAAAATATTATTCTGCAGTAAGCTGTAAAAAATAACTACTATTAATATCGTACTAAACTTGATATTTTATTATATATATTTCAAAAAAAGAACTATATCATGACGTTAAAAATAACCTTTAAACTAAAATTGCAACTCGGTTTATTTTATTCGAAACGGTAGTATGAAAAGTAAGCGAACGTGATTTTCCACGGAACATATTTATTTTATTCTCTGCACTAAAATCGTCGGAATCGTACGAACTTTTTAATTACTTCTGGACTTTATTTTATGAAAACAGCATCATATAACAGAGGAAAAAATATATATCCTTGTAGGCCAATAATTCCTTCCAGCCTCGTGACTAGTCATTGATATTTATGTGCCAGATTTTATGCGACAGAGAAGTTTTGACGCTTGATTTATTCAGTGGCGTAACGGACGATAACAGCCTCTATATGACTAGATAAAATAATCCAAATCCACAATAGTAAAAACATGTTTTTTTTACTTAATGTCTATTATGAAATCTTACACAGATAATGAGCATGTGTGATGCGTGACAAATGGTTTGACAAAGTTCCATTCCAGCAAATACAACTTTGTGTGGCTTTTATTACAAGACTTATGTTTTGTAAAAATATATGTCAAAAAGATATAACGGAATGAAGAATCTCGGATCAGAAGGCAGGAAAATGGGTACCACATCAGGTAAACAACAGACAGATGGAAAAGCAAAAAACGCTGAGCGAAATTTTGCTTTCTTGGCACGAAAGAAAAACTTTTTTGCATGGGATCGAGACTGAAGACGAAAAATTGATATATTTCGAGAACCTAAAACGCAGAAAATCTTGGGTTGATCTAGGACAACCATCAACGTCGACCACAAAACCGAATCGCTTAGGAAAGAAGACAATTTAGTGCATTAGGATCAATTCGGATCAATCCGAGCTATGCATTGATCGAAAAACGACCACGATTTTGCTTCACCACACACAGCGAAAAGGGTCAGAGAGATACCATTTCTGCACTTGGCTAGAAACTCTTGCCCTATTCGCCGTACTACCCAGACCTGGCCCCTTCTGACCACCACTTGTTTTCATTTATGTCTCACGCACTTTCCATGAACACTTCAACAATTAAAGAGATGTCGAAAAAAGGATTGATGACTGGACCACTGGACCAAAATATGTACGAGTTTTCTGGGAGGACATCCACAAATTGCCAGAGGGATGACAAAAATGTGCAACCAGAGATGTTACATAGTTTGAATACACCATTTGTTACCTTTCTCCATAATTAAACATGTTTTTTTTAAGAAAAAATTAATAATTGTTAACCGGTAGACCTATTAATTGTTTTTAATTTTTTTAATGCTTTTATATCTTTGTCGCAGTACGATGTAACAAAAAAATCTTTTCAAATCTAGGAACTATAACTTTCTCACGCTAACCAACTCTTGTAATGAACAATTAATGTTCAACAAATCCACTTAAACTAAAATTATGGAAGTTCTAGTCAAAGAAACACATATAATCTCAAAATCTTTTTATCGCAGAATCTACTTATTTTTATGTATATTTTTTCATTGTGAATGTTTTCCTGACAGAGCCACTAAAATCAAATTGATCGTATTGGTATATGATTTTTTATAAGTAAATTGATAAATTATATTGATAAAAACTTTTGATAATATGTAAACACGTTCTTAAATCGTATTAAAATTATTAACTAGAAATATTGTTTCGGTCATCTTAAATTGCCATAACTTTAATTGGAGCGGTTTAGAAAAAAGGAAAAGCAAAACTTTTTATGAATTAATTTTGCAACACACGCCTCTGATAAAAGACAACGGAATCCTGTGTTGTTTTTAGAACGTATATCTACGAACTTTGTACTCTGACGTAATCTCAGAACACTTGTTTACGAAAATAATACTTTCTGGGAATCGCTTAATGTTTTCAAAGTAATTAAAAACAACCGTTGAGTAATATCACAATATTTACCATGATATTTCCAGAATAATATGGAAATAATACTGTGATATAGATATTTAACATGTATACCATGGCTTTTTAATGTTTGGAATGAACGAAATTAATAAACAATTCTAGAACAACTATAATTTATGTATTAAATACTTATAAATCCATATTAACAGAAAATACGTTAACAAAAAAGATCAATTTATAAATTTAGAGTTATCTGATATATTTATTTACACGAATAGAATAAAAAAAATTCTTCTGACTACAATAAGCTACAAACAATTTAGCACTAATTTCATTCCTATTTTTCGTATTATTATCAATATTTACTGCCTTGAACAATATCTATTGTTTTTCCTGCATAATTACCGACACTACAAAAAAAATTAACTATACTACATTTATTAGCATCGTTTGTAGGTAAAAATAAGCAAAAAAAATCGACTATTCTTTAATGCGGGTTCCACCGTGATGGAGCGATTAAGGTCAGGTCATTTTGGCAGTTGTATGATAGCTAGTGATGAGAAATGTGGTTCCGAATCAATTCAAAGATCCCTATCCCTGAGCCCGTTCTCGGACCCCATTGAATCTTTTATCGTATAACTGGTTGCATAACTTAGTTGTATAGTCAGATAAATACTTTACGATTGGCAGTACTATATAGCATAACATTTTAATTTCTGAGAATATCAACATGCCCGTATATGAATTATTTTTCGTATGAATTATTAAAAGGCTTCGGTATATCATTGACATCAAAAAGCAATAATTCACTCTCTCATATGGAAAAATTTTGAAAAAAAAAGTAATACATGTAAAAAGTTCCAGAACCCCTACGTAGGCAGCTATTAATGAAATAAAAAAATATTTAAATGAGCCCTTAATTGATCGACACGAGGACCCCTTAATATGCAAACCTCATATATACAAACAATAATAGATTGCAAATTTTAAGCCACAGTACGGCTCCTTTCCCACGAATCTTTTCTCTCATGGTTCACAAATCAACGGATCTAAAAAACACCCGAGACCCGAGATCCGTCCGACCCGACTATCCAAGATCCAACAGAACCGAGAACCGTCAGGGATCCGAGAACCGTCTGGGATCCGAGAGCCGCCTAGGATCCGAGATCCGTGTAATCGCGTCTTAGGTCTATACAGATATTGCGAGAGTAAACTTAGCAGAAAATTGCGTCAGTTATTTTGCCTCATGCGAGATATTTTTTTGTTGATTCGTGAGTGACTGACTGTGCCGGAACGTAGCCAGATCGTGCTGTTAAGCCAACAAGGATTTTCGCATGTCGTAATTACAAAAAAAAATAAAATGTTCGAGATGTGCTGTGAAAACCACCTAAAAATGTATAAGGCGAGGTCCTACGAAAATAAAACGAAAGTAGAAGAAAACGACGTACAAGTAGAATAACCGATCGATATTTAGAGCGACTCGCTTTACAAGATCAACGCAAATCATCTCGGGATTTAAGTAGCGCTTTATTCACTCAACACGGGGTTTTACTTTCCGCACTAACAAAAACAGTCTCAAAACAGCTGATTTACACAAGAGAGGAGCCAGGCGAAAGGCTTACTTAACGGAGGTCCACAAGAAAAACCATCTAGCATGGGCCAAAAAATATGCCCACTGGACAATTGAAGATTGGTTTAAAGAAATTTTAACTGACGAGTCAAATATAAAGGTGTGTTTCTCAGTTACTTTCTTCTGTTTTTTGTAGATCCAAAAAAAATAAATCACTCTATGTGGGATAGATAAGTGAAAACTAATCAGGCGAAAGAGCGACGAAGTATTTCTCATGCAGTACTTGACACGTGCCGTCCAACATGGGGTGGAAGCATCATGGTTTGGGGGGTGCATCTCAGCAGTAGGGGTGGGATTTTGTGTTTAACAGTTGGATAAAGATTTTCTGTGTTGAGCTCTTCATTAAGCCTTCGCCACACCATTTGACGCCCATCTGAGCCAAAAATGTTGAATTTTTGACTCATCACAGAAAATAACGTCGTTCCAATAATTTTCAGATTTCAAAACGTACTCCTTAGCAAAATCCAGTCGAGTTTGAATATTTTTCTTACTTCACCTTTTTCAAATTCACACGTCCCTGATATCCATGTCTTCTTATACGACGAAAAAGATTTTCCACCGATGTTTTGACCTTAGGTACACTAATTTTATGGTTTTTATACTTCCTTTACAAGCACTTTAACTACATGTATAAGCGATCCGACGGAAAGTAAATCGGCGAAAGTATAGGTTGTCTGATTGTGGAGGAGTCCCTATTCTTAGCGAAAGGGCATATCTAACCACCAACAGACGAAAATTGTGTGTATATATTTGTGTTTGGTATATATATATATATATATATATATATATATATATATATATATATATATATATATATATATATATACTAAATGTGAAATTTTAGCAACACTACAATGTGGTGCAAGAAAATTGCTCCTGTAGCAAAACTGCTCAAACGACTATCACTTTTATACTATCGGGTAATCTTATGAGAGTGAACAATATATTGTAAAAGGATAGATTGTGAAAGATATTTTACCTTTAAAAACATACTTGTATCGTCTGGAAACAACTGAATTCTTTTACATCAGATTTTGTCCTTCCTATATATAAATAAACCCGACGTTTATTAAACTAACATTTTCCACCGTCAGATATAATTTCTTTATTATTATATCTATGGACTTAGAACTCTAGATGCCCTGACGTAAAAGCTTCGTGTATAATTGCAGCACAATGTTTAAAATATGCTCTCGATTTTGAAGTTTGACTTGGCACTAAACATTAACTTATATAAGGAACCTTAAATTAACTATAGAAATGTATTCGGGAAAACACCAAAACAGCGCAAATCAATGATTTATTTAAAACACCTGCTATTATTATGATGCCGATATCTGAATCAATTCAATGTTAATACATCGCCGAATCGACCGTGTTTGACATAATTAATGGAATGGGGCAAAGCAAACTACAAAATGGTATCAACGCGTTTCGTTAATAATTTTAACACATTCGTTCAACAATAAACTTACCAAAATCAATAAACTTTTTTATTGAAAGTGGCGACGGATTGAACTGTGAATAAAAGTCCAGCATTTTGGAAATGCTTTGAAGTCGCGAAATAAGCCGCATTTTGTAATTGATTCGTGCATTCGATCACTAACCGTCGTTTAAATGATATCGATGCGTAACAAACACTGTAATAGCAGGAAATTCTGATTAGCAAATCGTTTTGGAGAGATCAAACTGACCTTGTGTGTCATGTAAAGTCAGGGGAACGACATATGATGTGTTTTTAATGTTGGATATGTTACCAAATATACACACTTAATGCTGTACCGAAAATACATCTACACATACACAAAAATGTTTTGGTTATACAACTAAATATACTGTATTAATATATTTTAATGCGCATGCTTAGGTTGACGTCCATTTTTAATCATTGTCAGTATCTTTATATGTGGCTTGAATTAAATCACTTAAACATTTGCAACTATTTTATCCGTTTGATAATAGGGTTTATATTAACGGTGATTTGCTTTGATTAAACAATTATTTTAAATTGTAATTATTAATCCGTTTGTATATGTAATCTGTATGTAATTTTTTTATTGTTAGGTTGCTGATAAATTTGGGTAAAGTCCCTAATTTCTTACATTCAGTAGAATTCCCAAGAATTTAGTCTTCTTTCGCAATACATTATGGGTAAAAGGAAAGGTAATTATTAGATAATTTATTTCAAATATATTTTAAAATATCTTTGTACATTAGGAAAGAAGAATCAACCAGAAGAGTCAAAGCCAGAGAGCCAGGATACTCGACCAGGGCAACAATCCTCAACTGGTGGTCAAGGGGATCGACCAGTTCAAAGACAAGAAGGTATATCTTCACTGTACTTATTATGATTCCTGTTCAACACTTTTGCTGCACTTTTAACAATGCAAACATCCTACCATCTTACAAATATCATTAATACATCTGGATTTCATTTTATTTAGTTTTTTTCATTAAATCTCATATGAATTTTCTTCATATCAGTATCTGTACCTGTACCTGTATGTTTATATCATATTTTCCATAGTTTGAACATCTGTTTCCAGATGTATGGGAAGACCTATGCTAGAAACCTCAAACCAATATGTCTCTGAACTTCTACATGCTATAGAACGTGCAAACTTCTATTTGCTGCTTTACATGAGATCTCACCTTAAATTTCTCTGTCAACTGTTAAGTTCAAACTCTTTACTTCTACCTCCAACTTTTACTTATTCTTCCCGTGCAATATTATCTCGAACTCTCCCCAAATTTATAAGTCGATTACACGAACTTTTACTTGGAACTCTACCCTTCAACCTTTCACCTCGAACTTTCCACTCTGACTATCCACTTAAATTTCTACCCTCAACTCACCATGGGAAAACTCTCTTAACTTCCTATTTGAATTTCCCCATTATCCGAACCCCAAACTGCTGACGTGAAAACCATAAAAACTATACATTTTTGGGTATTTCTCAAGTGCCTCATTTTCACGCTCATCACCAATCACCCACTCGTTTCTTCGAAATGCAGTAACTATCTCAAGTGCCATTAGTACCAATATGCTCTTTAGGATACTTGTAAATTTAAACGAAAATGGTGCATTTTTGTTGCTTCTTCAAAATGCTGGTGTTTTTCTCTCTGATGGAGCTTTTTCCATATACATTGTGGGCCTAAACTTGTATGTATCGTATATATGGTGGAAAGTTGTTCAGTTGTAAATGTTTTCACAACACCAGGCAGACATTGCATGGAAGCACTCTATCATTAAAATTTTCCGTAGTTTTTCAAATTGGAAGACAAATTACATCTGTTTAATAATAAATACACAATGTGATGAAAGAGCAGGAATCACAAAGTAGTATATTCAGCAAATTATTTTAATTGATTTGAAATATTTCTAGTTAAAATACTAATATAATTAACATTAATTGATTGATTTATCCGTTTGCCTTGTGATAGTTTATTTTTAAATCAAATAAAACTTTTTTTTTATTAATTATTTTAAGTTTTAAAGTCGTGTTTGATAATATAACATTGGTTCCGAAACTATAGTCAAACCAAGTTAAAAATAAAATAATTGATATAACTATTTTTGTTATGGTATATTGAGTTCAACTTGAGTGTATCTACTCAACAGCTGGACAGTCTGGCGACAGTTCTCAACAACAATCCAGTTCCCAGAAGAAAGGCGGTCCTAAACAATCAGGGGACCAGGGGAAAGGTAAAGAAAGAGGTGGACCACCTCAGCAGGAAACAGGTTTACCTCAACAACCACCACAGCAAGCATGGGGCCAACAAAGAGGCCCGTCTCATCAACGACAAGGCCAACAAAGAGGTCCACCTCAGCAGCAACAGCAAGGGCAACAAAGAGGCCCACCTCAGCAAGGCCAACAAAGAGGCCCATTTCAGCAACAACAACAAGGCCAAAAAAGAGATCCACCTCAGCAGCAACAGCAAGGGCAACAAAGAGGCCCACCTCAACAGCAGTTTGCACCCCCACAATGGCAAGGCCAACAAAGAGGTCCACCTCAACAGCAGTTTGCATCCCCACAACAGCAAGGCCAACAAAGAGGTCCACCTCAACAGCAGTTTGTGCCTCAACATCAAACCCAATATGGTTATCCCCCTCAACAACAGTTTGCACCCCCACAGCAGCAAGGTGGCCCACCTCAGCAGCAACAAAAACAACAAAGAGGTCCACCAGAGCAGCAGGTTGGACCGCCTCAACAAGAGCAAGGGTAATTTAAGTCAAATCTATTACTACAAATTATTAAACAACATGATTCCCTTAACCCATGTTTGCATAAAGGCGATTTATATAATAAAATATAACTAAGCTATATTACTATAGTATATATAGTAAAACATGCAAAAAACCATAACAATAACAAAGAAGCCAAACACGGCACTAATTCAAAAAAGTTAACTACGAGGATAGAACTAAGGATGGGCAAAACTGTTATTTTTAAGTAATAACCTCCACTATAAGGGGAAATCTCTTTAGACGCCTCAAAATAAATCATTGTAAGAGTTTTTAAAGGTGATAAAATAAATTTTTTCTTATTAAAGTTTTAACATTATTTTATTTGATCTTTGAAGAGTATAAAATTATTTTTTATATAAAATAGGTGCTCAGTATTTTTTTTTTCTGGTGGGGGGTCCAAAATTGCTGCACTCGTTACTCTTTTTCTATTCATCTGAAACACAAAAAAAAACATTTCTTTCTGTTTCTGATATATGCCCTGGAAGAATAAGGTTGTAAAACATAAAGTATTAAATTAAAAATTAAGTAAGCTTTGAAACAAGAAATGTTTATTTACACGAAATCTTTAAAACTTTAGGTACATCCTAATATAGAGAAAAGTTTCCCGAAATTTCAGCCAAATCGTTCAATCGATCAAGTTTTTGAGTTACAGAACGAGCAGTTTTTGAAAACACAGTTTCGAGATAATCGCATTTAAAGTTTCAGTAATGTAAAGTGATTAGTTTTAGTGATTTACCGATTAATCAGCGACACCAGAGGCATATAATAGACCTTCAGCCTCTTCGACAAGCTGTTTTTTTTCAACCTGCTGCTGTTTTCGCGCTGTACGAGCTGCTTTTGTCTCGGAAGGACCCCTCCGGTTGTCCCGTTACTCGCGTCTCATCGGTGGTTTCGGCGAAAACTTTGGCATAGGTGCCAATAATTATACTTGCACTATAAACACAAATACACTTTCACTTATGCTTGACCCGAAACTTTCTCCATGTTTATCAATAAATTGATTACCTTGATAATATCTTATTGTAGAATTTTTTCGAGCGATATTATATAAGAACATAAAAAATATATCTTAAATAATATAAAAAGCACTGGAATGTCTATACATCGTATTCACAATAAGTTTATAGATATAAAGAAGGTTAAATTATTATATTCAGAAAAGTGGAAAATTAGACCTACTAGAAATATTGGAAATAAAAATATCCTTAAGAAATGGTCATATAATAACCACGAATAACCAGCTAAATTTCCAAAACACCCCGGTAATAGATAAGATCATATTGTAATTGAACATCCCGGTGTTTACCTGCCGATATTTACAGCTTCAACTCTAGGGGTGCACTATTTTTACCGGAATGAATTTTTAATTGTTGTTCGCTTATTTTCGGCGCCGGACGTGGTTTTTCAGTAGAATAATTATTAATGTGGCGGTATTAAAATCGTCCACACTCACATGTTGATTGTTTTTCTTTCAATTATTTTTTTAAAATTATTTCGAAATATTTTATTATAGTGTACTTACATTTTACAATTTATTTTATTATTTCGAATAAGTTTATGTATGTCTAAGGCTGCTATTTGTATATATTTTATGTTTATCTTCACAAATTCTTCAATGGAGGATGAACTGGACATCTTGCCTTCATGAAATCTGCTTTTTTTACCAGCAGGTAACCAGCGTTCTTTAATGAAATGATGCAATAATTGTAATGTACGTACCAGCGGGCAAACTGGCACCGGTATTGAGCGTCGAAATTAGGTGCTGGTCAACCTGCTTTCTTTGTGTGCTTACCCTAAGGTTGGGATGCGCAGTAACCTAATGGCCTAACGCCTCAGATCTCATTCGAAGCTATGCATTCGTCGTGCTGACATCGGTTAACTATTGTACATTCGCAGAACTATTCGTTCTCTGTCTCTGTTAGACAGTGACCCACTCACTCTTTTGTTCAGGCCAAGATGCTGTTTAAGCTGGGTCGCTATATACGGACTCCGGCGCGCTCGACTCCGACTCGCTTACGATAACTAAAATATTAAATATTTTTATTTTTCCTTCAATATATTATATTTTCGAAATATGAAAAAAAAATCGATTTTTTTGAAATATGAAATGTGTAGACTTTTGTGTAGTGGCTCGTATCTAATGGTGTCTAGTCATTTTATAGTTTAGAAGTTGGCAATGGACTATACGGGGGTTCCCCTTATTACTCAGGCAGAGCAGAGGCGAAATATAACAATTGGTTATTTTTAAGTTTAAATTTGTACAATGCAGTAACCAAAAACTTAGATATTATATATAAAGAATATAGTTTTATTAAAACAAAGTTTTTATTAACAATATAAAACTATACTTATTGCTAATGTTTTTCTCGAAACAGCGACTGATTCAAGTTTATCAAAGCTGGCTAATGTGGACTACTGACACCGTATTAATGTTATTTTGGGAACAACTACAAAACTGTGGCCACGACTATTATTTTCTATCGGTTATTAAGTGGGCTACCTGTTATCTGTCTGCCTCTCTGTTATTTATTATTTCGTTTAGAAGCCGGGACGCGGCAACGGCGGCTACTAAACTCCATATAATACTAATGGTGTACTTGTTATTTATTCATATCGATAACAGTTCAACGTTAATATGAAATAACAGTTATAAAATAATAGATTGTTAAATAACGACCCACCTTTAGATCGAACTCATTATTCATACTGTGGTGCTACAGCTTATTCAACTTAGCCTTCATCCGAATCGTTCTGCAGCAGGCTCTTGCTTTTCGATGTGTTATGGTTTTCTTACATTTTATTATTTATATACTTTCATGGCGTTTTATAATGCTTAGGTACAGATTATAATAGCATTTAAGTTATAGCCATTTTGATGGGTGCAATGTTCCAGTGGCCTACGGAAGTTCGCCTCTATACCTCCCACAGTTTGTCGTTTCATTTGCTCCGAGAACAACGGCCTGGCTTCTTAATATATCATCTCTCACTCTTTACACATTATTGAGATACGTGGTGCTTTCTCAAAATCTGATGGTTATGCATCCAATATGGATGAATCCAAGGTTTTACGAATCGCCGCAGAAACTTCCTTGATTTTGCACTTATACACATCTAAATACCGCTGTAAAGTGATCACTTGATTTAGTTTTTGGTTCACACTGAGTAAGCGCGGCATCCATCGTGCTGGTCGTTTTTTTATGTTCAAATGTTCGTGTAGGATGATCCGTACGCTTTCCTGCGAGATATTTATCATCTCAACAATCTCTCAAACCTTGACTGCGATTTGCCAACATAGTATCACTTCAGTAGTGATCTCAACGGGATGTGCTGAGCACAGAACGTCACTCATATTGTATACTCATAAACCATGAATTTGTTATCATATTATCGTCATAATATATTTTTTTAACTTTTCTTCAATTTGTACAATGGTGTTCTATCATCGTATAATCTAATAATTTTCGACTCTTACAATTAACGTTTTATAACATTTATGCAAAAAACAGTCGAAATTTTAAAAATGTTTTGTAAACCTTGCTTCTTTTATTTCCAAGATTTTAATGTAGTTTTTTTGTTATTTCAATTTTAGAGTTACACAAGAACCTGCGGGACGTGGAACACCTCAAAAAAAGGTAAATATGTTAAGATGATCCATTCATTTGTCCTTTTTTCCTGTTAGAACTTCTAATGATTATTTTAAAGCTAAAAATATTAATTTGTTTAGTTGTTTAATTAATTTCAATGCTACATGATTTGGTCTATATGCTGAATAAGTGCGTTCAGCTGATATTGAAACATTGGTCATTTTATCCTGCCAAGTACGTTTTCTAAACTGAACACTTTAACAATGAGTAAAATATACTACAAAAGTTAAAAATAGCTACAAAATGGCATCAAATAGTAAATTGAAACTTCAAACGTTGGCTTGAACAACATGCCAAAATCGCACAAATTTATTAATCTTATTATTATTTCTTTTTCTTTTAATTTAAACATTAAGCATATCATCCAAAAACACCTGCTTTTATGTCCCATATTTTAAATGATTTTTTTTTTATAAAGAGAGGTCAGCAAAAACAACCCCAGCTGGGATCACAACAACAACAACAAAGAGGGGCTTCCCGGGATGCTCCAAGACAAGAGAAAAGCGCGTCATCAGAAGGTAAGTCGACCATTTGGTGCGCTCCTAAATTATCTGCCTTCTTCACTGCAATTTGATATTCATTTTTTAAAAGTTATTGTTTTTTTTTTTTGAATAACAGACATTCGACATCACGAAGCCTGGCCGCTATTCCTAATGTTTTGGTTATACCACTTGATGTGTGGTACGCAGTCTATTTGCTTTTAGTTGAAGAAAACGGTATTGGAATTGAATAGTACTTCTTGTATGGTCTCTATGTTCAGCCATGCTATCTGTTTCTTGAGACCTGAGCCATAGCCATTAATTACACTTCTGTGAACGTCGAGGGCTTCAGCAACTACCTCGCATTTCAGTGTATCTCCTTGCTTATGAATTGAGTATATTACCGCATACTGTCACTCTGCAGCTTGAAATAATTCTTTGCCTCGACGTTTCAGTTGTTCTGTGGTATGTTATCTATTCCAGGAGCTTTATTATTTTTAAGATTCATTAAACTTTCTTCCACCTCCTGCAACAATGGTTGTTCTACCAGTGGCTGGGCTGCCTTCATAAATTGTGGCATATCATTATTATTTTCTATGGTGGTTTTTCTCTCAATGTTGGTTAAAATTTCGTCATCTGTGTCCTTGATCAAAGTCTCTTTTAGGGTGAAAGCATTTTACTCTCTTAATGTTCCAGTAGAATTTTTTTTTGTCTTCTATTTATCATATGTTTCTTGTATATCCTCTATTTGCCTTTTATAGGAACTTTCGTTTTTTTCTCTTGCTTTCACGTTTGGCGTCCCTTCTTAATATCTCGTGTTCTTTTTGTGCTGTGCATACTGTGCAGATCCTTTGTCGTATTTCTGTTACCAGTAAGTAGTGGTTCAACTCTGATGATGCTCCTCTATATCTTCTCATGTCAAGCACACTTGAGTATGATCTGCTATCTATCATGACATGATCTATTTGGTCGACAGTATGTCCATCAGGTGAGGGCCATACTTATTGGGGGGCTTATAGATTTCAATATCAATTCAATAAAAACAATCCGTCCCTGACAGATATTTACCAATCTTGAAAACGTTTGGGTTTTTCGCCACAATCTAAAACTCAAAAAATATCAAAATATCTGTTCTTATATAAATAAAGAAAAACATATATATTACAAAAAAGAATCACTGAGAAATTTGTCTCCGTTTGGTTTTTTATTTTTACCCAGTGATTCTTTATTTACATAAGAACAGATATTTTGATATTTTTTGAGTTTTAGATCGTGGTGAAAAACCCAAATAAAGAAAAAAATATATGAACACGCCACAATCATTCAGACATTACTGTCAATAAATAAAATATACAGTTGAAGCGGTAAAAGATTACCCGTGCGTCATCAATTTTATTCATATGAATCGAATCAAAAATTCATAGATATTATCATATAGTGAGTTTCATATAGTTATCAAACTGGGAAAGATAATAAATATAAATATATAAAATCCTCAAAATTATTTTATTTATTTTTATTTATATATGTGTATACCATGTACTTATAATTTTTTCACGAAATGCAATCTGAGTCAAAATGGTTCGCATATGAAGCTTTTCAATTTTTCAGATGACAAAGACGAGCCCAGAAAAACTATAAGTTTTTACAAAAATATTTTTGGGTTATTTGCAATTTTAAAAGCTTACGTTATCTTATTTTAACACAGATCCATAGATACTAGCTATACCTAAATATGTGATGTTTATAACAAATGATAATTTTATTATGTTAAACCTAGACCTGTGGACATGGGCCTAGCATTCCCACACTGGAAAAAAAAATGGTGTAATGAAACTAATTTTTATTCTGTATAATAACTTGTCTTGAAACTCTAAATAAGTAGTTCAAACTGGTAAATGAATCATCGGTTGCAAGGATGCGCAGTGTTATGGCTAATATTTTCTCTGGTGGAATTGCTTTTCTAAATCTTGTATTTTTAGTTATTTTGCTTCTAATACCATTTAAAATAAAATTAAAATCTTCAGACATTTTGGTGAAATTTTGAATTTTGATTTGTCATTTGGCTTCATCAGCAGCAACAAAAACGTACAAATAATATCACTGATGCGTCTTCTTAAATATAATTTGGAAGACCATATACGTCTCTGTTTTTTTAAGTCTTTATTTTGTAATTGACTTTTACGCTTAGAAATAAGTATAAAACTGACACAAGCCGCGGATAATTGTTCATCCGACATTTTCGTTGTGGTTTGGCAAATAAAAATAAAAATTGGATCGCTGCAGATATTTTTCCCGATTCGAGGCATTCAGTACAGACTAGGTTTGCCTCATTCGCGTTCGTGCTCGAGTGAGTAGGCGGCTAAAGACTTCTGGAAAACAATTGGTTGTGTATTATTCAGAATTCACCGTTCTACGATTCTCTAGTGGCACTGTAACCGCATGCCCATTTATCCCAAAAAAAAACATACGACCATTTTCTTCAAAGTGCCAACAACTTTGTTGGGTTTGGCTCATTTTGAAAGACCCATACAGAAGTTTGCTGTTTTCTTTCGGGCTCATATGCATAGATCCAAGATTCGTCACATGTGTAGATGTTATACATAGCTTTAGACGCATCACGATTGCATTTTTTGAGCATTTCTTTTCACCAATCGACACTAGCTTTTTTTTTTTGAGCGATTATCAATTTATGCGGAATTCAACGCTCACAAAGCTTTTTCACGCGTCTCAGATCACGATCTTACTTTATCAGTTTGCACACAGTATCGCTGTTTTCTGGCACAATAACTGATTTTCGACGACCTTCTTTAAATTCGTCTGTTAGCGGACGACAGCCATGATTGAATTTACTAAACGAGTTATATACAGTGGTTTTCGATGGTGCTTCATCGCCACCATCGAAGTGAATTGATTTTTGTTGTGATTGATTTGTGAATTTATGCACTCTTGTTATAATCCACGTCGAAAGCCGTAGTAAATCATCGCATGAAATTTTTTTTTCCATTTTACTTCATTCAGGTAAGTCTGCCGTTTTGGCCTTGCCTCGAAATCTGCTTGTCCCAGGAGAAGTAACTGGGTTATGTTCTTTTCTTTTCTTATTCTTTATTTTTAATGATGCTGTAATTGTCTAAAAAAATCATTACATTATGATAATGCAAAATATATATATGATAATACAAATGTGATCAAATTAGTTACCTTTTGAATGAAAGTAACTCTAAAGGTTCCCTATTTCGTTTATCCATTTTAAAATACTCAACATTGAGCACAAATTGTTGGGCTTGCATTTTCAGTGTTTTTCCCGACATTACCTGAAATCACACAAAATGTTAAATCAAATATAAATATCTTAAAAGTTTGCACTTCTATATTTACGTTGTTTCAATTCCTCTAATGGAACCTTTGGTGTGAAATACTAAACTTTAAGAGATTTACCACTAAACACCAAATCACTTTTTTTTACTGCTCGGCGCACGTTTCGCTAACCATGTTAGCATCATCAGGAGATGATTTAATCTAATCTCATCTAATCGGATTAAATCATCTCCTGATGGTGCTAACATCGTCGTAACACGTCGAAAACTTTGAAAATCCCTGTGTTTAATGTTTCACACGGTTACAATAGAAAATTTAATTTTTATACAGTTGTCGTAAGTTACAAACTAATAAACGTTTCTTGTATGTTGTAGGTATTACTGCTGCTATGAGTCAATTGAAATTGACAGGTAAGGATCAAGGTGATGAAAATCTCGTGTCCAAATCAAAAATTAAGCCTGGCACGGTTGGTCGGCGCATAAAAGTTGAGTCTAATCACTTGCAATTAGACCTGATGAAATTATCAGTAGCTTACCATTATGACGTTGCTATAAATCCAGAAACACCGAAAAAATTCATGCGTCCCGCCATGGAAGAATTTAGGAGAAAGTTCTTTCCAAATAGGTATGTAGAAATAAATATAAAATATAATTTTTGTATCCTATTCTTATTTGTCGAAATCAATGTTAGATTCCTTCATTGTTTTTTTTTTTTTTTTAATTGTTTGTAATTAAGACCCAGGGCAAAAAATCGAACACCGCTGTTTTTTGCGATTTTTAAAATTTTTGTACCATATATTGATATAGATGAGTGTTACATACATGATTTTTAAGCTGGGCCAAAAAGATGGCGACAGTTTTGAATTTTTCCAAAATAATTTTATTGAAAAGATTTATTATTACAAGTTAATAATCCGTGAACTGCCCTCCTAAAACTGCAATCATTCAATTAGAAAAGTCACACTGTGCCATATCCGGTGAATATGGTGCTTGTGGAACAGTGTTTGTTGATTTTTGTTGCTAACATTGACGAATACGAAATGGTGTACGATCTTTTTTGACTGTTTGACCAATTGAAACAAACAATTAATATAATTTTCATTTTTAACCGACAGTGACGTCTTTTCAACTTTGGTTCATCTTTAACACAATACTCGCTTGATTCTTGAGCTATTTCTAGGTCATAAGCATAGATCCATGTCTGTTCACCAGTAATTATGCATTTCAAAATGTCATGCAAAGAAAGCATCTCTTCAGCAACTTTTGGTGTTGCTTCAAAAATGTCAGTGTTTTCGTAACAATTAGGGAAAATACACGAAACAATCCTAAATTTGTCTTCAGAATTGATCTAATTGATTCAAATTGTTTTCCAGTAATATCTACAATATCTCTGATATTTAATCGTCGATTACGCTGCACAAGATCCTTGATTTTGGTAATGTTTTCTACATAAGGTGATGTGGAAGATCTTCCACTGCTGTAAGATTCTTCGTCTAATGCTTCTTTACTGTCACTAAAGTCCTTCTACCACTTGTATAAAAAAAATTGCCATAGGTTCATCGTCGTAACGCTTTCTTAACATCAGCATTTGAACATTAACATTTGAATACATCAGCCTAAGAAATTTCGATTTTTAGACAACATTTAGGGCCGGTTCTACAATGCAAGAATATACCAGGTATAAGCTATAGGAATAAAATTTGAAATGCCCGTTCTGTAGAACTAATGCCATTTTGCTCAATAAATTTATGCATTTTAAAAAATCACCGATAATAAAACGTCTTGTCAGATGCCATAGTTCTTTAAATATAAAACTATAGGAAAGAACATGTGATTCTGTAAGCGGGACCAGAATGGTAACTGCATATGGCCGACTACTTTTTCCGGTTTGGCAGTGCCCTAGGGCAGTGTGAATAAAAACAAGAAACTGATAAAAGTTTACAGACAACAATAAATTACTGTTATACATATTGTGTTACAAAACAATAAATTATTGTATGTAGTTACTGTATTAAATTAATGAAGACTTACTAAATATGACAAAGAATGTCAACTACTATTTAATTCTCAATTATAAATTTTAATTAAAATAATTTTAGAAGAGGACTAATATATAAAGTGTTGATTTCTGTCCTGCGAAAATGTAAACATTTAAATCAATTTACAAAATATCTATTTTTTCAAAGAGTAAAGTGTCTTTTATGTTGCCAATACGGCATAAATTTGATTGCGCATTCAGTCCACATCAAGATGATCTCGTCATCAAGAGTTACTCGTTTTGGATGTAAACGCTTTTTCTTAGGTGATTTTAAGATTTCGTTATTCTTCAACATTTTCGAAATTGCATTAACTGTATCAATACTAATGTTTAGTGTAGCTGAAACTCGCTGAAAAAAACTTCAATGAACCACGAGACCTACTAAGTTATTAATACATACCTCCCTCACAGTGTTTAATGGCAAAAGAGGAGCCCCATTATCTCATTTCTGTTCAAAATAACTGATAAGTGACGAAACAAGTTGCTTACACCGACTATTTAACGGTTTTGGATTTTTTGCAATTATAATCGCAGATTTTTTACTACAGAACTCACAAAAACAGAAAATAGCTAAAACATCAAAGAATGCAGTAAAAATAATTCAAAATGTTTGAAGGCGCAACTCAAAAACGATCAGAACATGAAAATGACAGATTCGACGAAGAAACTTGTGTTAGGCTGGCAACACTGTCCAGAACCACAAACCTAAATGTTATCTTGACAGCAAATTCACAGAATGTGATCCACCAGCTCACCGTGCTTTTATCCTATTCTAATAGGATTAGAGAAGAAGGAAAGAGTGTTTCAAACTTTAAATGATTTTTTCTTTTGTATGGATTTAAATTGGCTCTAGATTGATGATGTGCAACCATTATTTCCCTGAATGAACTATATGTCCTTTGTTT
This sequence comes from Cosmopolites sordidus, assembly GCA_031761425.1. Lineage (NCBI taxonomy): Eukaryota > Metazoa > Arthropoda > Insecta > Coleoptera > Curculionidae > Cosmopolites > Cosmopolites sordidus. The sequence goes on along the minus strand of JARFXV010001079.1, from coordinate 92,802 downwards.
CATTAGGAGATTATTGTGTATCATCTGCATAACCAAGACTGATGTGACTCATTTAATTTAGATAATCAAACAGCAGATGAAGAAATTAATATTTGCTGCTTTTGCGAGAACTAGATCATTAGTAACCAAACCCTCACCCTCAATGAAGCTTACGCCATCTGATGCACACAATATTATATATAGCTCTACAAGTCCTTATATGCTCCCAATGACACTCCACGCTCAGGACGTGCCGTTGCGGTCACCACTGGGTTAAATGGCCAACAAAATCTACTATTCTATTTAGATCTAGAGATGCTGAGATGACAAACATCTCGGACGAACGTATAAGTAGCGGACATTGGGGCATGAGAAAACTATTAACGCGATGGAGGCCAAAAACAAAATCACTTCACAGCAGTGTTTAAACATGTATGCAATCCGAAGGAGTTTCTTTGGAGCGAAAACGGTTCCATCGCTCGGAAAGGTTATGGAAAGGTCAAACCCCCACGGATATGGAGATCGTAGTGATATTACTGAGATCCTAATTATATCTTGCTCCACGACAGTGCATATCATATAGCAAACATCGCTAAGGAGGCCTTGAATGATCTCCTATGAAAGGTTCTTCCGCATCCCCCGTACTGTCCAGATCTTGCTTCAACCGATTATCACCTCTTCCGCTCGCTGCCCAACCAAATGAGGACCGTAACTTTCGACTACGATGAGGACCTAAAAAACTGGCTTCTTCGAGTCCAGGCCGATTCTGTCCAGGCGATTTCTGGCGAAACATAATTGGTCGAGAGGTGGGTCAGGTCGTAAACAATGACGGAAAATACATTATTGATTAATTTGATATTATAATTATTACTTTTTTCAGTAAAACTTTTTATCAAAAAAACGGCGAGAACTTACGGAACAACCCGATATATTGCCTCGGTTTCTAAAAACGAATGGCTTGATTTGCTTTACTAATATATTAAATTTATCAGAGTAGCTTTGTTTTCTCTAAACATCTATATTTTATTTACAGACATCCTGCGTTTGATGGAAAGAAAAACCTGTATACGCCTACCCCGTTAAATCCCGATATAAACATGATATTCGAAGGTGAAGTCATGGTAGATGATGGAGGTAAAGGGAAGAAGTTTAAGGTAGAAGTAAAATTTGCCAACAAGGTTGACATGACCCCGTTAAAGCACTGTTTCGAAAATGCTGTTACGCCAAGGGAAGCTCTCCAGGTCGTAGATATCGTTTTGAGAATGGCTCCTGTGACAAAATGTATACCAGTAGGAAGATCGTTCTTTATTAAACCAGACCGAATATTGGACCTTGGAGAAGGTAAGTAATAATCATACAGATTTTTTAAGTATTCTAAAAATGATTGAATGTTTTGTTTGTTTGAGGGTAGAGAATGCAGAGATTTGAGGTTGAGTTTGAATGTTTTAATTAATCAAAATAAGATTTACTAAACTCAAAGAGTAAAACCAATAAACAACGAATCACTATTTTAAAGTTTTCGGCGCACGTTTCGCTAACCATGTTAGCATCGTCAGGAGATGATTTAATCTAATTCTAAAACTAAACTATGTTCTATTTATATGAGAACCCTAATTGCTGACCTACTACCTAGAAAGCGGACTACCTGCCTAATGAAGCGTGTAAAAAAAGGATACAGGAAAAAAGAGAACAAAAATAAAGAAAAAAATGTACCGTGAAGTTTACTGACCCTTATAATATAAACTATATAAATTTGACGTAGACCATTTAATTTTTTTCCTTTATTTGGGTTTTTCGCCACTATCTAAAACTCAAAAAATATCAAAAATACCTGTTCTTATTTAAAGAAAGAATCACTGGGTTATTAATTATTAGAAAATTATTAAAAATAAGAATTAGAAAATGATTATTATCAACAAAATTTCGGAATGGCAATGGGTTCTTCTCTTTCTCCTTTGATGAGTAATATCTTTATGGAGGAACTCGAGAATGACATATTAAATAAATCTCTTAAACAGCCATTAATATGGCTTAGATATGTTGATGATATTTTTGCTATATGGCAACATAGCATTGACGATCTAAATATTTTTTTACAAGATATAAATTCTCGAGAGCCTACATTTAAGTTTACTTTAGAGATAGAGAAGGAGAATAAATTGCCATTCCTCGACACTTTAATAATAAAACAAAACAACACATTAAAAACTACAGTTTATAGAAAACCGACAAACACAGATAGGTATCTCAATTTCTTTTCAAATCACTCAAAATCGGTCAAAATAGGAGTAATTAAAAGTTTATATGACAGAGCAAAACTTGTTTGTACCGACAGTGATACACTACAAAAAGAAACGAATCACATAAAAGACATTTTAATAAAAAACAATTACCCAAAAAATTTTATAGATAAATCGCTTAAAAATTTTGATACTAAACAAAACAGACAAGTTATTAATAACAATAATAATAACTCTCAAACAATTAACCTCACAATTCCTTATATCCGCAGTATTTCTGACACAATCAAAAGAGTAGGAAATAAATACAACATAAGAACGACATTTAAAACAAAAAATACTCTTAGATCTCTATTAACAAAGACTAAACCAAACAATATACAACAAAATACCAAAAATGTGGTTTATAAAATTCCCTGCGAATGTGGCAAATTCTATATAGGTGAGACATCTAGACCGTTAGATGTTAGAGTAAAAGAGAAAAAAAGAAAAAAAAAAGTAAAAAAAGAAACCTTCTTAGAAAAGGCGATTTTAATAAATCTAGAATTTGTCAACACGCATGGGAATCGGGTCATAAAATCAATTGAAATAATTCCAAAACGGTATTAAAAGAATCGGTAACAAAATAATTTATTACAAAAAAGAATCACTGAGAAATTTGTCTCCGTTTGATTTTTTGTTTTTACCCAGTGATTCTTTAAATAAGAACAGGTATTTTTGATATTTTTTGAGTTTTAGATTGTGGCGAAAAACCCAAATAAAGGAAAAAAAATATATGAACACGCCACAATCATTCAGACATTATGTAGACCATTTAAGTCCACCTGGTTATTTATTTAACAGAATACCCAATTTTTTTCTTTTATGACCCGACATCACAATTTTATTGTTCTAGACGATGTCTGCTCAACATGATTTTTTTCTGCCTTAAGCTGTCCAGACCGGGTTATATCTAGCGCGATCGATCTCCCCATACGACGGTTCCCCGAATATGATAAAAAGTTAATTTTGAGAATTCAATTTGAAATAAACTGCAACCACGTCTAGAAGCAAGTAAAGAAGCGCGGATAACAAATCATTCGATAATACTTATTTGAAAAGTAGTAAGCAAGCACAAAGTAGCAAAAAGTATTTAGAAATCGAAGAAAATAAAGCACTTCAGATAGTGACATTTTTATTTGTCAAAAAACACGAGTTTTGCGAATTATGTGATAATGAAGACGTAGTAGAAGACACCAATCGAGGTCAAGGATTAGCAGTTGGAGCGCAGATTCCTTCAAGCTGTCAAGGACTCTTAGATTTCTTCAGAAAACTGTTTTATACTAAATGAACTCATTCCGTAAATGAAGGTAGAAAGCAACAAATATGCCAGAGCCACTATACTAGGTCTGTAAATATGCAGCCGGAATTTGCCCATAGATGGTCCTAGCTATCAATGCAGTTACCGTCAAACCGCGTCATTGGCGCCATTTCTTTCTTGACATCTGACAAAGTTTTTCAACTCACAACAATAATTTCATACAACAGCATAGTTTGTAATAACGTTGAACGTGTCGAATTTTGTACCTGGAAACTACGATTTCCGGACAACATTGATTTTCTGTTACCATTTGAAGAAAACTGTTGCAGAATCGCATCGAATGCTTGTCGAAGCTTACGGTGAGCATGCTCTTCGTAAATCACAATGCTTTGAGTGGTTTAAAACATTCAGAAGTGGCGATTTTGACGTGAGAAACGAAGAATGTGGAAGACTACCGAAAAAATTTGAAGACAACGAATTGTAAGCATTGTTGGACCAGGATGGCTATCAAACGCAATAAATCGCGAATCAATTAAATGTGACACGAAAAGCTAGCTCTATATGTTTGAAAGCCATGGGAAAGATCCAGAAGATGGGAAAATGAGTTCCACATGAACTGAATGAGACAGTAAGAAAACCGAAAAACCACTTGCGAAATACTGCTCGCCAGGTACAAAAGAAAGTCATTTCTCCATCCAATTGTGACTGGCGATGAAAAGTGGATATATTTTGAGAATTCTAAGCATAAAAGATAATGTGTAACTCTAGGCGACCCATCGACATCGGCTGCAAGGACAAATCGCTATGGGCGGAAGGCAATGCTCTGTGTTTCGTGGGATTAGAAGGGCGTGATCTATTATGAGCTGCTAAAACTTGGCGAAACTATTAAAATTTAACGCTACTGACAACAAATGATCGATTTGAATCAAGTTTTGCGTGAAAAATGACCAGAATATCAAAAAAGGCAACACAATGTGATTTTGCTTCATGATGATGCACCTTCACACACAGCAAAGCTGATCAAGGAAACGATTGAGGCTTTTAGTTGGAAAATACTTTTGTATGCGGCTTATTCACCAGACTTGGCTCCGTCCGATTAGCGGCCCTTCATTTCATACGAAAATGGCTCGATGACTGGTTTGCTTCAAAAGAGCAACAGTTTTTTGGCGTGGCATTCACAAATTATCAGACAGGTGGGAAAAATGTATAGCTAGCGATGGGCTACAAGCCGAATAAAATATTTTTTATCATTTTCGTACAATTAATTATATATACGTACCTGGTACGACAAAAACCTTTCTCTAAATCTTCGATTTGGAAGAAATGAGTAGATGTTTCCTTAGAGGAATTGCGGGCATTTTATGACTCATTTTGAATATGGGAACAATTGTAGCACCAAACTTGATGGGAAGTGAGAGCCTATGTATTGGCATATTCTTAAAGTCATATATGTGCACTTTTACCATATTACAGAAGTCTTTCCACAGAAAAACTTATAAGACTGAACTTCTTGTTGACAGTAGTATAGTTTTGCATCTAGATTTGATAAATTCAGTACTAGGAGCTACAGGCTACCATATTTGTACAGGTCGTTACTTCGGTACATATGTATTTGGCAAAGAAATTATTAAAATTGAATTGCCGCCTAACTGATACTATTCAAGTAAATAAAAAACCTGTACCTGATGTTATAAAAAACCCTACATTTAGGATTGATTGTACAGCAGCCTTTCAATCTGACATTTTAATTTTATTGTGAAAAAATAAAGTTAAGCTGAACTTGTCGATAGTAAAATGTAGTCGAACATAAAGTTGAACAGTCGATTGCAATTATTTTATTTTGTCAGCTTTGGTTTTGAGCTAGCCTTTGCGGCCCTTACTGATTGACTTGATTAAAGCCTTGTATGGGTACTGATGATTTTAGGGGCTTCTAGTTGACCCATGAAATTACTGACTTATCGCCAGTAGATTCAGCAGGTGGATTTATGAAAGAAAGTCTTGGTCGACTTTGGAGGTTAAAAAAAAGATGGGGGCGGGCCTTGGTTGGCCGGTAAGTGTGTGCACTGTATTATCAGCGCGAAGGAGGGGCTTGACAGTCGGGACCTGGGCCGAGCTGGCGGAGGCCGCGTCGTCTTGGCTGCTTTGTGTTTGTAGTCCAGAAGGTTTTTGCTGAAGATTGAACAGTGTGTTGATTTGTGCCTGGAGAAGTCACATCACTTGCTGCATTTGGGCTGTAAATCCGGCCATCATGGAGGATGGATCTGCAGGTGCTGGTGGAAGCCGCTTTGGAGACGACGTCTTCGAGGCTGGTTTCCGGTTGGGGTTTTCGCTGCACCTGGAGTAGTTCGCTGTATGCGATTCCCCCCAGTTGCAGCATTTCGGCTGTTGGCTGGGGTCCAGTTTGCACTCACTGCTACGGTGAAAAACCGCGCACTTTACACAAACTGAGGTTGTTTCACATTGGGATGAGATATGCCCGTATTTGTGGCAATTAAAACACTGTCGTGTTCTGGATTTTCTTCTTTGTACCACTACTTGGATGGATTGTTTCTGGAAACGGTTTATTTCCAAGATGTTGGATTCGTCTGACGGGACCGTGACTTGGACTATCGCGATCGGCGTCTTCTGGCTGGTTTGCCATCTTATGATGCTTGTCGGGTGGAAACCCATGTTTGTCAGCTCTAGTCTGATTTCTTCGATCGGGATTGATTCCGTTAGGACGTGTAGGAACTTCGGTCTATTTTGAAAGGCGTGGAAGCGGTAGCCTTTTTCTATGAAATGCTGAATAATTGCATTTCTGTCTTCGTCCGAACGGGGGGTTAGCAGCACCCCGTCCGGAATTGTTTTGGCTGGCCCTATGGCCACGTTGCTGTTTTCGAGGTGGCGGGCCACCTTGAGGAAGGCCGATATGTCCCGAAGGATAATCGGTATCGGCTTAGCGGAGGTATCAGCGGGCGGTGATGTTGCCGCACAAGGTGCGGGGTCGACTGCCGTGATCGACGAGTCTTGGGTGACGGCGGTCTCCAGGTGGCTGGAGTCCGAGTTTTCGGTTGGAGCGGCTGGAGCAGTGTCTTCTTCAGCGAGCTGTCTATTTTTCTTGCGTCTCCGCCTTTTAGCTCTGGCGGAGACCTGCTGGTATTCTTCAGGTTCGGAACCCGGGTCGTGGTTTAGTTCTTCGTGGGCCGAATCGGCTTCGTCTTCGGGAGGTAGAGATGTTGTTTCGGTTTTCAGGGGTTCTTTTTGCAGGAGATTGTTCTGGATCTCGAGTGTATCGATAATCTTCTTCAGTTTTTCGTTGTCAGATATCAGCGTATCTATCATGTTTTGTATTTGTATCTATCATGTTTAGTGAGATGGATTCTTCCCATTTTTCTTTGCGATCATCATTGATCATTGCGATAAATGAAATTAATTCAGTCTGGGTATTTTCCAAGTGGAGATTTGCTTTCTCCAGTATTGGTTTGTGGTTTTCTTCGCATTGATGGAGGAGGTCCCGAAGGAAGCAACAGGCTTCAGCGAGCTGTCGTTTCGATAGTCGCATGAAATCCTGATCTTCGAGGTTTCGGATGTCGATGGCCATCGCGACGACGTGGACAAGTCCGCGGACGCGACTACTAACGAACACTAAACGATTTCTTCCACTGCAAGAGGAGCTCGGGAGCGATCGAAACACGTCCGATCTCAACGGCTGCCTGGACTGATTATGCGATTGCAATTATGTGTAAACTAGAAAATAGGAAAATAAGAGACTGCACCGATAGAAATATCATGGATGCAAGAAGGAAGAAGGCCCATTAGTGCGATATCTGTCTGAATAAACCTGGACTTCAGATTCAGTTTACAAAGCTTGAAAACATCTTGTCCAAAAAGGGTTACAAGTGAATAGTAAAGATAATGTTTTTGTTATATTTTCGTTTTCATTTTTGTCAGTTCTTTCATGTTTCTTTCACTATGTACTGTACTGTAGATAAATTATAGTTTAAATTTTTAACGTTTTGCCGCAATTTTCTGTCATTTCTTTTCAAATTCACAATTTCGGCGCGTGTTTGCAAAGGCAACTCTTTCTCGCCTCTTTCTAGTCTTTCTTATTAGGACATTAACACTTGAGACTCATTGTTAACTGATTGAGGTCCCTTTTTCCTTTTTAATATCGGGTTGTCCGAAAAAATTGTAGGGTTTTTTTAATTCTTAATTTTAATAATTAATTGTTAATTTAATTTCGTTCGTTAAATTAACATATAAATAGTGAAAACTGCATAGTATAACTAATATTTCATTATTATGCAACACGTTGATTGGAAAAGTTTCATTCTTTTTCTATTACAGGAATGGAAATGTATAGTGGTTTCTATCAGTCAGCCATTAGAGGTTGGAAACCGTTATTAAACGTAGATGTAGCCCACAAAGCTTTCCCTAAGAATATTCCTGCTCTGGACGCCATATTGGAAGTAATTTCCGACCATCGAACTAAGGCGACTCCACAAAACTTGGAATCAATGCAGGCTTGGCAACAAGAAACCGCGAATAAGTTCATAAAATCATTGCGAGTCCAGTATGAGATACCAAATCATCCAGGATCCAGAAAATGTTATAGAGTAAACGGATTAGGATCCAGTGCAAGAAAGTCTACATTTGTCCACAACAATCAATCTATGACCATCGAGGAGTATTTTGTAAACGTCAAACATTGTAGATTGAGGTATCCTTTAATTCCTACGTTGCATGTTGGAGACGCGCAGAGAAAGGACAAAATTTTGTTACCTTTAGAATTATGTACAGTAATGGCAGGACAGCCACTGAACAGAAAAATGACCGAAAACCAGACAAGGGCGATGATAAGGTAAATATAATTGTTATTCAGTATATTAAATTTGCTTTTTTTACATACAGTTTTAGTTCTAATCTAATTTTCATATTTGAAATACCATTGAATACCACCTCGACTTTATATTTGGAAATTTTATTGCATCCAATATATTCACAAGGTGAATCATTTTGATTCGACCTTCAATTCTTCAATCATGACTTTGATTTGACCCAGTATTTATTTCACCCTGAGTTTTAAGGCCAACCGCATCGAACATCACTTCGATAACTGAAGTTTAGCGACATCAATTGCGGTTTAGATCTGGTTGAGTAATCAGATAAAATTAAGCCATGGGCCAAGTCGTCCTGTAGAGCGAAAAATTTAAATATATTTCGCCCTAGTTCCAATGATTATGCCAATATAATATTAGCATTATTTATTAGTTATGAATAAGCCAATATAAATTCGATTTTTATTAAATGTTTGTAATAAAATATCTTTAGTTAGATTGGAATTATTGAAGGAAATAAAACTTTATGAATCTTTATAAATACGTTTTTTAAAAAACGTTAAAAACATTTTATTCTGTAAGTACCTACTGCTAACTGGAATTTCAGTTTCATGAATATATCTGACATTGTCATGTTAACCAGTATGACGCTTTCGGTATGTGTTCTGGTGTTCATAAGAACACGAAAAAATACAGAAAATCTGTATGGACAAAGGAATATTTAAAATAATGACTACAATTTACTACAGAAAAATATATATAATAAAAAAGAATCTATATATAAGAATAGATCTGAAAACAATGGCAATTATTAAAGCAACACTACACAAGGTCAAAAGTTAAATTCATCTTACAGCCTCAGAGCCCTTCAAAATTAAAACTGGAGTGAGACAAGGGGATGGACTCTCGCCACTCATATTTAACTGTGTTCTAGAAAAAGTAATACAGGAGTGAAGTGTAAAAAAATCGGCCCTGAATATTGACTAGCCCATTAAACTGGGGAGAACCAACATCAAAATAGATTGTCTGGCATTTGCTGATGATCTAGGAATTTTAGCTCAAGATATATTAACGGCACAAAAACAGATTGGAATCCTAAAAGAAACAGCAGAAAAGGAACGACTCCAAATTTCCTTTGATAAGACACAATACATGACCTGCAACAGATTAAGAACACCATTTCTAAAAACAAAATATGGTAACATCGGACGAGTCTCTCAATTTAAATATTTGGGTGAAATAATCATGGAAAACGGGTTGGAAAAAGCGGCTAATAAAAATAGATGTCAAAAAATGGAAACTGCATCGAGACTTACACAAAATATTTACGACAAAAAATGCATATCTAAAAACACATTACAACACTTATTAAACTAGAATGTCTATATGGTGCAGAAACGCTCATTTTGAATAGAAAGTTTCTCTCGACAGTTTATCTTAACCTTTGCTCATACTATTCTATGGTCACTTCCAACATTAAAACGGTTAAGGACATTACAATTACAAAATATTGTTTTATCATTTGACATGATGTAGTCAATTTCACTTGTGAGACCTGATGGACTTTTCCGTGTCCATTTTCTGCTGATTTTTTTCGATTATAGAACGAGTTCATAATGTACAATTTTTGTCCTTCAGCAAAATCAACCAATCTATCATCTCTATTGTCCCGCTCGCATTTCCATATGGGCTAATTGCAGTTTCACTAGTTCTTGATTTTCCAATTCTGGCATTAAAATCACCCATCAGGATTTTGTACCTGCATTCCTCGTTGTCTAGAAGCTGGGCCACATCAGCATAAAATACCTCAATTTCCTCATCGCCATGGCTTATAGTTGGTGCATAAGCTTGGACGATTTGAAGTTTAAACTTTTTATTCAACTGAATGACGCATTGGGCTAGTCGGTCAGATGTACTTTAAAATTTGACGACACTATCCTTTAACTTTTGGTTAATGAGGAACCAATTCCACCACATCGCCCATTCTCCGTACCCCGAGTGTAGAGTACGTGACCAGTTGTTTTCAGTTTGATTAGCTCTTCGCCTTTTCTTCGTGTTTTTTAAAGCCCTATATGTATGTATGTTGTCAAGCTCGGTCAACAGTTCTTGCAGTCGTTCATCCGTTTTCATTGTCCGAATATTTAGAGTTGCAATGTCCAATGGCAGTCTCATCTAACCCGGTGATTCTTAGCACCCTCTGCCTTGGGGCAGGTCTTCTCGCTGCCCTAGGTAGTTGCCCCTTGGCTTCCGGGGAATGAGGGCGTATTTACTACAGCGTTTTTGCAAATATAATTAATTCTTGTAGTGTAAATAGTCAATAAATAAACTGTTAGATATAAATTCGAGAATAAGCTCGTAAAACAAAGAAAAAACAACAAATAACTAAAAAAAGCTAACTTTCAAGAGTAAATGCTATGAAAGATGCTTATCAAAATGATAAGATAAAAAAAATTACTTATTTTAAACAGTCCACTTCAATTGTTGCTACAGCATTTGGTAATAGTTTCACTTTTACCTTAGATGTTCGATCAAAACAATCCTCTGCGCAATGATGGGGACATGAAAACCTACTACGGTTTGGAATAAAGTCTGGTTTTTTAATAAAATTTATCCACTGTGTTCTTCTATTTGGAATCTTTGGGAAATCTTGAAAAAAGATAAACTGGTTTAATAACATCCAAATCAAAATGGAAGTAATAGTTACATATATTAGTACAATAATTTCTGAAAAGGATTGTAAAAAAAATTAACACTCTATATTATTAGTTATATTTTATAGGTTCTTTATATGAGTAAAGTAACATGTTTTATATGTATCAAACGAAAACTAAAAAAATAATCTGAATTTTTAAGGCCCAGTATCTCAGAAAACTAAACATTTTAGAACATACGTTAAATAATTAAGTTCTAAAAAAGTTAATCACTATCTTTTTTTTCCTGTTTTATATAATATTCGCGTACAGAATAGATTTTTCGTTTTAAATTATATATAATACACACACTGACACACTGAAATATTTTTTGTGGTCATTTTGAAATAACTCTATCATGGGGATCAATGCGACTGTGTCACATCCATTTTGGATGATGTATAGGTGTGATACAGAATTTTTAAAAATTGTTTTAAAATTATCCATTAATTTATTTGTGGTTTATTCGTTAAATAATAACCAATTATATTTGTCGGATATGCTTTTACAAATTTTTGCTTAATATGTTAATTCTTATCATAGCTATTCAATTGGTGATTTAATAATTTTGCAGTTTTTTTCGCGGGAACGTCTAGGTTTTTGACCCTTATGAGGAACTTTTCCTTTCAAATGATGTGAAGAATTGTTGGTTAAATTTACGACGGTTATTTCCCCTGTATATTGCTATTATACACCCTGTTTATTTCTTCATTTTGTAGATATTCAGCAACAAGCACTGATGTCAGAAAGGATAAAATAAGACGAGGTATCGCAACAGCCGGATACAATCAAAACCCGTCGGTTCGTGAATTTGGAATTACCGTTGGCGACGAATTTCAGAAATTAGATGCTAGAATTTTACCCCCACCGCCATTAAAATACTCGAGTGGTGTGGTAAATGTTTCGAAGGGCGTATGGAGAAATAGTACCTTCATTCAGGCCGCTACTATCGTTAGATGGACTATAGCGAGTGCTGTTTCTAGATATGGTCCGAGACCGGATGAGTATAAACGAATGGAATATATGGTAAGAATGTTTTTATATTAATTCTCATTTTAATACACACTAACGCTTTGAGGTAAATATTAGATCCTCGGCTTTTTTCGATCGCCTTTGACGTTTATTTATACAAACAGTAATACAAATTTAACCTTTGAAGTAATCCCTCTCTCGAACCCAATCCCAGGTCGAAAAAGACTTGGCGGCCATACCTGACTTCCTTTGCGTCCTCGTGAAGGCCATTGTTATGAAAACCTGTGAATTAACAAACAAATCAAATATTATAAGTAAATACATAAAATAACAGTTATGGATTCTCGTAGTCAGCGTCTGACTCACTAGAACTTAATTTTATCAGAGGAAACTATCCCTCTATATGTGGATCGGCAGCGTTCTGCGCCCGCTAAATCTTCAACCACGAGGCGATCGTTATCTAACACTGTCGTTACAGTGAAGGGTCCTTGGTCATGTAGTTCAAGTTTCTTACTTTGTCCATCGTTTGAACCTTTTGTTCGCTGGACTAAGACGTGCCCTGTCCTATAACGAACGTTCTCGTCTCGGCATGCCGCTTATCGTACGATTTCTTCTGCTTTTGCTGACGTTCAGCAATATTCCCTGACACCTCCTTCCTCATAGATGGAATGCCAAGAGACTCGTCCTCACAGACCTCGACAGTCAAAAATGCGTCATTGATACCTCGGGGCTGATAACCAAAAAATATACCTGGTAAAGCGATTTTCCGGTTACTGAGCTAATCGTAGTATTAACGCCCCACCTAACTGCAGATAAGAACTTATCCCAATGTAGACCGTCATCTATACTGGTCGATAAAGAGGATAAAATTACTCGATTTACCCGCTCTACTTGCCCATTGGCTCGAGGAATATCAGTCGCACACAGAACTCGCTTGGTGCCTAAATCAGAACAAAACTTTGCAAATGCATAACAAGTAAAAGCACTTCCCTTATCGCATATCAGTCGACGTGGAACACCGAATATATTTATAATCTCGTTCAGAAAATTAAAAACGGGTGTCGCCTTCGTGCTAGGCACAGCTATGAGAAAAACTAACTTGGTAAAAACATCTACAACTACTAATAAATAGCTATTTTTTCGAGTACTTTTTACGAAAGGATCTAAGTGGACTAAGTGAAGGGTGTCCATGGGTACTGACCTTTTTTTTTTTTGATGGTGTGCAACTTACTGGGCGTGTTACCTGACGGCTTTTTATTGTACAAGCAGGCCAAACAAGAGGCAATAATTGTTTGTTTCTCACATAATTGTTTCATAAATTGTTTCTCACATAATTCCTCATCGCGGGTACCCAGTAATGCTTGGAGATTACTTCTAGGGTTTTGTCAACTACGTCCTGCTGAATCATGACAGCACATTAAGATATTTCGCCTGGAAGATTTAGGAACTACTCAACGTTATGCAATAATAACTGCTACTTCTTGTACATTATCGGGGACAATTAGGATTTCCACAGAAGCCAGAGTTAAATCTACCGTTAGATGAACTTTGCGATTAATTAAAACTGTGCCACCATCAAGCTCATGGATACATTTACTGGATAAACTTGCAAGTTTAGATTTTTTACATCCGTCTCGTGACTGCATTGCAACCTGACTCTATATACCCACGAAAATATTGATTATGTATGGCACAGTCAATGAAATAACAAACATTTTTCGTATCATTTTTAGGTAAATTTATGTTTAAAATAGGTTGTGACTTACCTCCTGCCATGCTTACTTTTTTGCTTACTTTTTTTTTCTTGCTTACTTTTTGGACAATGGTTTTCGCTACGTTCCAACAGTTTGCACCCTTTGCGCTCAACACGAGGTTTGAATGCTTACTTTGCTGCAATATGTCCTCTTTGGCCGCAATTAAAGCACTTTGCCAAAAAAAACATTGTTTCTTGACTTATTTTATAGAACGGACAGGTATTCTTCATATAGATCTTCTGGTGTTTCATATCATCCTGCTTTTGCTCCATTTTGAATTTATGAATCGTGAATACCGTGTATTATACAAGATACAGCTCGCTTGCCATCAATGTTACAGCTACGGAGTATGTCCATTTTTTTTTAACAATAATACATCATTGTTGCGACAGGATTTTTACGCCTATTCAGCATAATCTGTAGGAGAGTGGCATAGTCAGTATAGGGGAAAATTTTTTTATCAAGGTTTTCCACTTTTCTCATGTTAAATTATAATTTTGCAGCTGTGATACCAACTTTTGGCCATACCTATCAGACGAGAGGTCATATGATGTATCGTTGTTATATCGTCCCACTGATTCAACTGCTTAAACTGATCAATTCTTCTATTTGAACCTTTGCTGTGAAACACTAAACTTGGAGAGATTTACCACTAAACACCAAATCACTTTTTTTGAACTGCTCGACGCATGTTTTGCTAACCATGTTAGCATCATCAGGAGATGATTTAATCTTAAGATTAAGATTAAATTTTTATTAACCACTGTTGTGCAGTCAAATTCCCATTTTCTGGTGAGAATTCCGGTATGCAATCGCTACGTAAACTTCGGCGTTTTATATATCGATTGCCGTTGACGCCCAAGATCTTTAATCATATTTTCTAACCTCTTCAGTATTTCTTTTACCGTCTCGGGTTCTGGTGTCCTTGCTGATGGAGTCCGCAAACGTGTTGGCTTATGATCCTCGACGTGTGATTCTGGACGTTTCCTTGAAACACTTTCGCGTCGTCGTTGCGACTTTCGATGTCGGAACCGCTCAACATCACTATCTGCGGAACTCGAACTAACACTTCGCAAAAGATCTCTTTCACCTCGAGATCTAGATCTTTTATCCATTGTTCTCACGTATTTAACACACTAACTAAACCGATGATTTTCGCAAGTGCCGCTAAATAACAAGTGAATGCTTGACAAAATTTGCTCCAAAAAAAAATAATAACTTTGAATAATGCGTACGAAATATGAAAATGCACGTGCATTATACGCCACACCTGATCTGTAAATTCGGGAATTTGAAAAAAAAACTCAAGCGTTCGGACTAAACGTCGATTTCATGCTGTCTCTAAACATTTTTCCTCTTGGCCTTTCAGGCCCAACTTACCCATAAACATCCTAAATAAATAAACAAAAGTAACCCTTCTATCGAAGGCCGTTGGAAGGGTCTCCGAGTACGTGAAAGAATGCGTTATTGTCCATATGGTGCCTCGTGCTATGTTCTTTCCTTTTGGTCCTTAATCCTCATTGTTTACACCAGTATATTAAGTATATTAATAAGGCTTCGCCACTTTTATTTTAGTGGCCACCACTGAATATTTATATTTTTTCAGTTGATGCAGTCTGGAAAAGAAGCGGGAATGATGTTTAACGGAAGGGCCACCGAACCATTCATAAGCATCGGAGGTCGTCAAAACTACAACGACATTCTGAAATACTTCAATGATCAAGCTGGAAAATATGACATAATATTCGTCGTAGTGCCGGATAGTGGTCCACAATATTCCTATGTGAAGAAAGCAGCCGAAACAGTAGTAGGTTGTTTGACTCAGTGCGTTAAATCATCCACTGTGAGTCGTAAAATGAACTTGCAAACTGCCGTCAATATCTTACTTAAGGTGAACAGCAAGTTGAACGGTGTCAATCATGTTCTGGCAAACACTCCGCTGATATTGCAACGTCCAGTTATGATCATGGGCGCTGACGTTACCCATCCACCACCCGACTCCCAAAATATCCCAAGCGTGGCAGCCGTCACTGCCTCCCACGATCCCAAGGCGTTCAAGTACAACATCTGTTGGAGATTACAGGATCCCAGGCTGGAGATCATTGGTGATCTCAAGGACATAGTGTTGGAGCAACTCAAATTCTTCTACAAACAGACTCATTGCAAACCGGAAGCCATACTATTCTTCCGCGACGGTGTGTCAGAAGGACAGTTTGCGGAGGTAAAGATGAAGGAAGTGGAAGCTATAAAGCATGCCTGCAAACAAGTACAGCAGGAAGGTTACGAGCCGAAGATTACCTTCTTGGTCGTGCAAAAGAGGCACCATACCAGACTGTTTCCAACAAATCCTAGAGATTCGGAAGACAGGAATAATAATGTTCCCGCAGGTAACATTTTATTTTTATAACATTATTACGGTGATTCATAAGTTTGTATTTTTTTTTTTTTAATTTAAACTTCCAAAGTAAATTTTACAACTAAAAAAAGTCCTTCCAAATTAAGACTATTTGATCCTATTGTTCATTCCTGCACTGGTACTCCAACATCCTATTTTTTCGTAACCTAATAATAATAATAATAAGATTTTAAACCATTCACAGGACAGAAATTAAGGGGGGAATCCCCTTACACGCCTCAAAATAAGTCATTTTTCAGACGTTTTTTTTAAAGGTGATCAAATAATTTATTTGATCTTTGAAGAGTATAAAATTATTATTATTATTAGTTTTTATAAAATAGCGGCTCAGTATTTTTTTTTCGGGCGTCTCTGGCAGGAGATCCAAAAGTGCTGCACTCGTCACTCCTTTTCTATTCATCTAAAACACAAAAAAAAACTTTTTTTTTTCTGTTTCTAATATACGCATAGGAATGATAAACCTATAAAACTATAAAAAAGTATTAAATTAAAAATGAAGTAAGCTTTAAAACAAAAAATGTTCAAAGTTGTACTAAACTTGAAGAGATTTACCACTAAACACCAAATCACTTTTTTTTTGAACTGCTTGATTTTTTTCTACCTTTTTATCCCAAAAAGTAGTGTATTTACACGAAGTCTTTAAAACTTTAATACATCCTTCCGATAATGCTATAGAGAAAAGACTCCCAAAATTTCATCCAAATCGATCAATAAATTTTTGAGTTACAGAGCGAGTTTTTGAAAACACAGTTTCGAGATAAAGTAGTCGTCGAGATCAGTAGTCGTCAGTATGTTGTGCGACGTGAACGCATGTGAGCGTTGTTCCAATAACTTTATTGTTAATTCTAAAAGCATACAGTGTAAACTTTGTCAGAAAAGATTCCGCCCTTTCTGTGTTAATTTGTAGGATGACTTAATAGACCGATTGCAAAGTATGATAATGTTTAATGGTTTTGCGATTTATGTAAAGCTAGTGCTTCCGAATGTGTTGAGCATTTCCAAGACAATAAAACTGATATAGTCCTTCGAAAAGAAATAGAGTGTCTGCATCGCGAAAAAAAATTAATGGAGAAGTTGATCGACGAAATGGACTGTTCGAATAATCTTCTAAAATATAAAGTGCGTGATTTGGAGAACTGTTCGTTTGTAAAAAATCAATCGGCAAGTCAGCCAGCACATGCCGTTAATAAAAGTGCCTTAACGTACAGTGAATCGCCGAGAAAGAATTTAAATAATTCACCTGTTTTGATTGTTAAATCTACTAGTGTTAATTCCGATGAAGACGTCGTGAAAACTATAACAAGTTTAGTAAGTTTGGTACGGCAAAACATCTGTGTGGATGGGACGAAAAAAAAATCAAGAATGGTGTTGCTGTTTACTGTAAGGATTCGGATAATTTGAATAAGTTGAAAAATGCGATAGATGCTAAGTTTGGCAGTAAACTAAATGTTAATCCTGCGCGAAAACATAATCCGAGATTAAAAATAAAAAACATTATTCTCGATGATGAATTTTCTGACAATAGTGCTATTGTCGAGGGATTATTTGCTCTTAACGATTTGAGCAGTTTCTCTTCTATAAATGATATTAAATTAATAGACAAATTACCTATAAGAAATGTGTATAATGTTATAATTGAAGTTTCGCCAAAAGTTAGGAAATATTTTATTCAAGTGGGTCATGTTTGGTTAGGTTGGAAAAAATACGAACTAATGCGATTATTTAAATGTTATCCAATGTTTTAAATGTGCCGTCTTTGGTCATTTCCAGAAGGATTGTAAAAACGATGTTATTTGTTTTAAGTGTTCTCAAAAATACGATTCTAAAAATTGTAATTCGGATGTTTATTTATGCAACAATTGTGTTATTAATAATAATAAAGCTAAAACTAAACTTCCAGCAAACCATAGCGTCAGAGATCGAAATTGTCCTGTATATCAAACTTTTTTAACTAACTTACAAAGCAGAATTGATTATGGCTAAATTCTATAGGAATTCTATTAGAATATGCTATTTAAATGTTCGTTCTTTGATGAGTGATTTTAATGGATTTGTTGACATGTTGCGAGCTGATTCTGTTGATGTTTTTGGGGTGACTGAGACTTGGCTTGTCGATGATGTTCCCAGTGAACTCGCATTGATAATTACTAATTTTTTCGTGCGGGTAGACGATCTAGAGGGGGAGGGGTTGGATTTTATATAAAGTCCTTTCGCTTGGTAGAAGTGTTGAATTTTACTCAATTTAGTTCACCGGCTTTGGAGTTCTTATGGCTTAAATTGACATTACATAGTTTTCGATTTATTTTAGGTGTTTTATATCGACCGCTTTCGCAGAGTCTGTCTGAGGGGGTTAGGTTTTAGAAAATATTCTTCCGTTGATTTTAAGTGAACATAAAAACGTTGTCATTCTTGGTGATATAAATGTCAATCTTCTATTAGAAAATAATTTACTGACGCGTTGTTTAGAGTTTTACGGCCTTAGTGAAATCGTTAGACAGCCTACTAGGATTACTAGTACTTCATCAACTCTGTTAGATCCTATTTTTACAAATACCCCTGAGCTGTTTAGTGAAATACTTGTGTTGGATGCTCCAAATATTACTAATCATAAAATTATCACTTGTAAATTGGAGATTCAAAATTGTATATTCAAGCAGAAAGTAATAACTTTTCGAAATTTTGCCGATTTTGATGTGGATCTGTTCCTGTCGGACTTATTATCAAGTAATTTAGATCAAATTTATAATATTAATTCTATAGACGATAAAGTGGAATATCTTTCAAATAAAATAATTTCGTTGTTCAATATTCATGTTCTATTTAAGTCAAGGAGATGATTAAGGAAAGAAGGAGAGCATATACTAATTACAGGCTAAGTCCGTCACCCGAGAAATATAGGTACTACCAGGATATTCGTAATTTAACTCTCTCTTCGATTCGAAGAGAAAAAAAAAAGCTTATCTGCCTTATCTTGAACAAAATAAAGATTGAAGAAAACTTTGGTCCGAGATTGCAACATTGAATATTAAGAAGTCGACTACGCCTGAACTTCCATCGGGCATTCGCGATCCATCTTTGATTAACGACTACTTTATGTCTGTTTTTCATACTGCAAATGTTAACCAAGACATTTTAAACTTATATTACAGTAATAGGTTGGATGTAGATAAGCCTACCTTTGATTTTACACTTGTTGGGCCTGCGACCATTTCAGATACAATAAAAGGTATTAAAGCAAACGCTTCTGCGGTTAACGGCATTACATTGTCTGTTATAAAAATATGTTTGCCGGTTGTCCTACTACATATAGTACATATAGTTAGTAGGTGTTTGGAAAGTAATTACCTTCCAATAAAATGGCGCCAGGCTGTCGTTGTTCCGATTCCCAAAGTTACTCGCCCACCTGCCCCCTCAGACTTAAGACCAATAAGCCTATTGCCCATAATGTCAAAAATACTAGAGCGAGTTGTAAAATGTCAAATGAACAGTTTTCTGGATAACGCTAGAATACTCCCCGCTGGACAGTCAGGTTTTCGAGCCTCGCATAGTGCAAACACAGCTTTGTTAAATTGACTGATACTTTGATGAACAGTTTGGACAGGGGAATGGCAGTAGCTTTGGTTTCTATAGATTACTCAAAAGCTTTTGATAAGATAAATCATGCACTTTTGTGTGCGAATTTGAATTATTTTGGTTTTTCCACTAATGTTCAGTATTTCTTTCAATCATACTTGCATGGTAGGAGTCAATGTACGGAGTTGGAGGGGCACCGTTCTGAATTTCAGCTGATTCAGTCCGGCGTACCGCAGGAGTCTGTGTTGGGACCATTGTTATTTCTGATATACACGGCTGATCTCCCTTCCTGTATCAATCATTCAGTTATTCAATCTTTTGCTGATGATACCCAACTTGTTAATTCTTTTTCTCCACTTAGACCTGATCTGGCGGCTGCGGCATTGAATGCCGATATTCGCAGTCTTTGTGCTTATTCCGCCGATCACAACTTATCAATAAATGAAAGTAAATCAAGTGTTCTATTATTTTGTTCCAATAATGTTAGAAATCTTATCAGAAATGTACTAAAGATTAACATCGGTTCTTATGATTTGCAGTTCTCTTCAGAAGCAAAGATATTGGGACTTAAATTGATGAAATATTGAGGTTTACCAGTCATGTAAAGAATATGTTATTGAAAGTCTATCTTAAAATCAGAACATTGTATGCTAATCGGTATCAAATTAACTTTAAATTCAGGAAAAAACTTTGCGAAGTGTTAATTTTGCCATTTAAAAGCACTGGAATATCTACACATCGTATTAAAAAACAATCATTTTAAAGATATAAACAATGTTAAATTATTATATTCAGAAAAGAAAAGTTAAAAAATGGACCTACTAGAAATATTGGAAATAAAAATATCATTAAGAAATGGTCATATAATAACCACGAATATTTTTTTCTTTATTTGGCTTTTTCGCCACGATCTAAAACTCAAAAAAATGAATGACCATCTAAGTTTCCAAAACCGCCCGGTAATAGATAAGATCATGTTGTAATTGATTAGCCCGGTTTTTACCTGTCGATATTTACATCTTAACATCTAAGGTTTGGATGCGCAGTAGCCTAATGGCTTAACGTCTCAGAGCTCATTCGAAGCAATGAATTCGTCGTGCTAACATCGGTCAAGTACTGTACATTCGCAGAACTCTTCGTTTTCTGTCTATGTTAGACACTCATTCTTTCGTTTGGGCATCTCAGAGGCCAAGATGCTGATTAAGCTGTCTGGATCGCGATATGCGGATTCCGGCGCGCTCGACTCTATGTGCGATAACTTCGTAAATATTTAATATTTTTATTTTTCCTCTTGCCAGTATACTCTAAATATTTTGTATTTTCGAAATATAAAAGAAAAAAAATCGAGTTTTTAAAATTTCTAAAGGGATTTCCCCCCTTAAACTCACAAACAATGCATAATACACAATCCAAAATAAAGTTGAATAATACTTCTCCCAGTAATATAAATTGTTACATATACTAACTGACTGTATTATGTCAATATAAGTAACCAACTGAACTTGAAGTGGTTTATCACTAATCACCAAATCATTAAATCATCTCCTGATGATGCTAACATGGTTAGAGAAACGTGCGTCGAGAAATTCAAAAAAGTGATTTGACGTTTAGTGGTAAATCTCTTCAAGTTTAGTAATTCACACCAATGGTTCCAATAGAAAAATTGATAAGTCACCAAACCAAAAAAAAAACATTTAAAAACACGTCTTGATCTAACGTATCCTCCGCCAGGCCAGCAGTAAAATCTAAACTTTCCTAAAAAATTTCATATCAATCATATAGCTTATTAAAATACTTATGTATTGCAAACTGTGGAGATTGTACATATACCAGGTGTGGCGCTTAACAGTTTTTAACATTTAAAAAAAAAAAACACAAACAAAAACTGGTGTATTCAAAGTATGTGCCATCATTGGCTGCATATTTTTCCCATTTCTTTGGCAATTTGTGGATGCCCTACTAGAAAAACCATACCCCTTTTGAGGTGGTCCAGTTATTAAACCATTTTTCGACATTTTCGTAATTGTTGAAGGGTTTCATGGAAAGTACGTAAGACATCGATGAAAACAAGTAGTAGTGGGAAGGGGCCAAGTCTGGTGAATATGGTGGGTGGGGCAAAAGTTCCCAGCCAAGTGCAGAAATGGTGTCTGAGACCTTTCGTTGTGTGTGATGTGGCGTTGTGCTGCAAAATCATTTTTCCGTGTCTTGTAGCCCATTCCAGTCACTTTTCGATCAATGCATGGTTCAAATAAAATTATCGGGAATAGGCATGTTAATAGAAATACATAACTCTATAACTCGGTCGTTCCAAAAGCATTTCTTGTCGTTATAAAAAAATAAAATCAATTAAAAATAAAAAAATACCTAATATTTTAATAGGAGTAGAGGGATATTTGATATTTTCTATGAGAAGTATTTGAATAAATTATCTATTGAATGCTTCATAATAACTACCGGGGCTTGGTTATTCAGCACGTTATATCGGTAGATACGTAATAAGTGTGTACGTTATAAGTGAGCTTTAATGTATTATTATTTTCTTTGAATCATCCTTGTAACTTGATATTAACATTGGCTTTTTTCTTTAAGGTACTTGTGTGGATACAGATATTACCCATCCATTTATGCAAGATTTTTATTTGGTGTCCCACGCAAGTATCCAGGGAGTGGCCAAACCAACCAAGTACTGTACATTACACGATGACAACGGCATGGACAACGATCAGATCGAACAGTTGACTTATTACCTCTGTCATATGTTCACTAGATGTAACAGATCAGTTAGTTATCCGGCACCGACTTATTACGCTCATTTGGCTGCCGCTCGTGCTAAAGTTTATATAGAGAACGATACTATAAACTTGGATAATCTGCCGCAAGTCTTTAAGAATTACCAGATAAAGGACAATATCCAGAAGGGCAATCCAATGTTCTTTGTTTAAGTAATTGTAATTTGTAAGCAAGTACTGTGCTTTTTTTTATGAGGTTATGCGTAGTCAATTGGTTAAAAAAAACGTGATGTTCACACTTATAACATAACAGACCCACTTTTATGAAGATTTTAGTAGTTTTCCGCGGATTTCGTTTTTAATAACACCCCATAAATATTAACCTAACCTTTCAAAAAAATTTCGAAATCTGTATAATGTCAAAATAATTATTACATTACATATATTTTCGTGACTGTTTAATATTTTTATTATTTTTTAATTTATTGGAACTTTTTTTTTTAACAATAAAAAATTAAAACTTATTTACTGACCGAAAGTCCCAATAAATAAAAAAATAATAATAATTACATTTTATTTTTGTTTGAAATTATGACTAAACATAACTTCTTAAAGGAATTACATATATGTTTTCTATTAAAACTTGAATTGATATTTATATCAATTCAATAAAACCTGTAATTTTCAACAAATCTCGATTTCTATCAGGACCACATAAAAGCGAGGACGTATTTACGTCTAATGCTGATGTCCACCTGTTCCTGGTAATACAAAAACTCTTTAATACCAATTTAACTTTGCCTTTGCCTCATTTCCAACAAATCGCGATTTCTATCAGGATCATTTGACAGTGAAGAGGTATTTACATTTAGTACTGTTGTCCGCCTGCTCCTGGTAGCAGTGCGAACTCTTTTTGATATCAATCTCGCTTTGCTTTTGCTTCGTTTCCACCAAATCGTGATTTCTATCATCACATAAAAACGAGGAGGTATTTACATCTAATAGTGTTGTCCGCCTACTCCTGGTAGCAGTGCGAACTATTTTTGATATCAATTTGGCTTTGCTTTTGCTTCATATCCAACAAATCTCGATTTATATCGGGATCACTTAAAAACGAACAGGTATTTACATCTAATACAGTTGTCCTGGTAACAGTGCAAAAACTCTTTTTTATATTGACTTTGTTTTGCTTTTACTTCGTTTTCTACCAAATTTGGGTTTCTATCAGGATCACTAAAAGCGGGGAGGTATGTCTAATACTGATGCCTGCTACGCCTGCTCCTGGTAGTATCGCGAAACGGTTTTGCTTTTGCTTCGGTTTAAAGGAAATTTAGATTCTATCAGGATCGCATAAGAACATAAGAAATAAAAAATTGGATTAAAGAAATGTTTTCTAGTTCTTTTTATTTTATTTGTTTTTTTTGTCAGAAAAATATTATTGGAAATAAAAACTCGCCATTTTGTCAAGAATAAAATAATGAACAAAATATGTTATTGCCAAAATGGCGAAGGTAAAAAAACATTTATATAGTTACTAATTCCACACCCTCTTAATTAAGGTGACATTTATATATTCTTTATACAACCATCTAACTAAACTTCTGTAGTAGTTTATAACAGATGTCCCAAAAGAAAGTTTCTTCTTGATATGCCGATATAAATAAGAGGGACGTCCATCAAAAAGCATTTATTAATTGAAATACTCCCCACAAGAAAAAGCAGGACTACGTGGAGGCCAACTTATGTCACCTCTGCTGAAGATCAATTTGTTTGGGATAACTCTACTTACTCTTGACAGAGACGTGTCGAAACTTGTGTGTGACATTGCTCTGTCCTGCTGAAACCACGCTCTTTGTTTATAATCAGCAATTGAGATACCAAAAAATTGTTCAACATTTCCACATAACGCTCTGAATTGACCGTGAACGCTCTGAACTGCGCTTACAGCGACTTTAGGCGATTGTAAGGTTTTTTGATGCTTATGTTTCGGGTTTGTTGCACTCCAGTAACGATAGTTCTGCTTATTTATCTGACCGTTGATCATAACGTACGGTCTGCTTCCGAGGAACACTCCATACCCACTAAATTCCTAGAAGCTAGGCTATCGATTGACATGTGCCTCGCACCCCCTTAGAGTTGTTGCTTTCTTATGAGACACCTTATACTACTTGAATGTCAAATGAAGAAGGAATTAAGAAATGAGGACTGTATAAAGAATAACACTTTAGGAAAAATATACTGGCTATTAATAAAGTATCTAAAATATAATCAGATTTCTTTATTTTCATTATCATTCCTAATACTTTTCAAGTCACCATTGTATGTAATTACTCCATAACAACTACTGCAATTGTAAACACGTGTAAAAAGTAAAATTATCTTCTAAGTTTTGTCTTTTTTTAATTATGACAAAAATAAACTAAAAAAGGCATGGGCCCAAAATGAAAGAAACAAAACCTATTTCTTAAAGTTCTTTTGAACGTCAAGCCTAGGTGTACAGAGCTTTCCTAAATACTGGCTTATTATGAGAGATATAAATTTAAATTCCCACCTAACAATGACCGAATTTCATAGGTTTCGCAGAAATAAAAGCACACAAGTATAAACTGTAAATTTTCACTGATCATCCATATTTATACCGGTCGGCTTTCGGCATACAAAGAAGACACTATCGTATTCGTACTGTAACATAGAATAAGGGTTCTGGCAGTACTTCGTCTTCACTCCGGTGGTACACTTTTCCATTTCGAAACCGACTTTTTTGATAACGTCGCACAGCACTTTGAAGCTGGGCTCGATGCTCTTTTCGTTCTTCATGTCTGAGTAGTGATAGAGCAATGGGCCGAGATTTATCCACAGACCGCCTGGTTTCAGGATGTCGTAGATAGTTTCGATGAATTGGACAACATTCGGTGCACAATCGATAAAGAAACAGGTGGCCACACAATGCCACTCGTCGTTGCTGGTGTACACCTCCAAAAAATCACCGGCAGTCATCGAGAAGTTACCTTTCGGAGATGGCATCGGTTTTACATCTGGAAAACTATTAAAAAAAAATCAGTAAATAAATTGCTTATCCGAGAAGGATAATACGTAAGCATTGGGGTAGATGATAAAAAAAAAAGATAAAATGACTTAAGATTTGGGCAATATTCTGGTTTAATTGTATTCAATTTTATACATATAAAAACTGATAGCAGGAGAATTCTTTGCGAACAGAACAGCCAGAGACGGCTGAATTAATTCCCAACGAACCATCATCAATTTTTTTTAATAATTACTGATCTGGAGTTTAAAAGTATAGTGTCCAGGAGAAACTACAGAGTACCATATAATGCATTATAAAGGTTTAAAGAGGTTTTAGGTTTAGAAGCACATCAGCAACTAAGGCTATTTTGAGTCTGGACTTACACCTTAAGGTGGGTTCCGAACTACGGTCATCAGCCATCTCGGGCTATCAACTCTTACCCATAAGTCTGCTTACTTACCATCTGCTTACCCATATGTCTATCAGGAAGCCTACCGATTGGCGAGTGACCAGCGTAGAATACTTCTCAGAAGGCGTCCGGCCTTACCTAGACTTTAACTAGCGTGACTGAGGGGTAATTGGGTTTTTGAATAAAAAATAAATCTCGAAATTTTTTTACTTCATTTTAAAACTTTATCATAAATAATATTGAGAATCGAAGCGAAAAACTTAAAAAAATGTTTTACAATTATGAATTAAAATGTATAAAATTAAAAAAAAATAACTTGTTTACGAATTCACCTCGACTGGCTGTCATGTTTGTGACGTCAGTATGGTAAAGCGTTTTCACGTCAGTATTGTCAACGGTTTCTACCTGTAGATATCTACTGTCAAAATTATTGTTGGTTAAGTGTAAAATAAAATATTGTTGGTTACTAATTTAGTCTAGTATTGTGCGACAAAGGGTTCATAAAGGCTAATTCTGATAATATACCTGCTGTGGACATTTTTATGTTCACGTATTTATAATATTAAATTAATTTAATTAATTAAGTTATTAATTTTTTTAAATGAATATTAATACATGTATGTTGATATTATAGGTGATTGTAAAATCACTACTGATAAAGCAATGATAACAATAGTCTGTAAAAGGCAACATATGATTAATAACTAAGAAAATCAAACTCTCGTATTCTCCCAATGGCCCATTCTGTATGAATACAGAAAACAGCAATTCGTTTGCCCTACCAGAACTAAGCGAAAGCGGTTTAACTCTATATTTTTATCCTCAAGAACTGAAAGAATGTTTTTGAATACTCTATTAAAGATACATAATAAAATTTTCCCCAACCAGGATAATATATTACAGTAGATTATAATATGTAAACTACATTAAGAATCAATTCAGAATAAAAAACAATCACTACCCAAAATTATATACATATCTGTTTTTATAATACTTTGAATATTTTCATTGAAGTTTTCAATACTTTTAAAACCACACCGATGCTCAAACCATCACCAATGTTACTCCATTAACAATATTTTTAAAACGATGGCGATGTTTTACAAACCGTCACATTAGACTCTTAATTTAATAATATTTGCAAATATAAATAAATCCAGCTGCCAACTATCTATAATGCAAGACCAGCCAGAGAATTCCCTATAATAGAAGGCACTTAATCCATTTTTTTTTTGAGTGGAAAGCTTTTAATCACAGAAATTTCTGTACTCTTTGACCACCTACAAAGGAGATTATCTAGTAAAACTTTTATAAGTATAATACTTTTCATATACGATCACCTTTCAAATTGGTAGTCGACTTTTGTTCTTGTCTATTCGCGTTTTCTTGAATATTATTATCCGTATCCTACTAAATAAACGATCATATAGGGCTTTCTCGTTGTACTACCCTCGGTTGTGTTGCTATATGTAGATTCTTTGCGAACACGCAGGAATATTCCTTCTTACAAATTTGGCACGTTAATTGGTTTTACCTACATGAGTTAAATTATATAAATATTATAAAAATGAATGCAAAAAACACAAGGAACCTTAACTTAATTTCAATATTTCATTCTGAACTTACCTTTAAGCCTCCATATCTTTATCTAAAGATATATGAGTATAATGTCGAAAAACAGCACCGAAAGCCTAAATAACAATTAAAAACAAGTATACCTTCAAATCAATGACTAAGATCGATAAATTGTTTTATTTACCCGAGACTCAGATTCTTTCCGAACGTCTTTTCGGAAAGGGCCCGAAAGACAATTTCGGTATAACTTCCGAAGTGTTCCGAGCCGACCCGATATTGGCGTTCGTGTTTACGTTTCTTACCATTGTGAAGTCACATACGTTCGGGTTTTCACATCACAGACACTTAAGTGTGTGCGTACGCGCGTGTATATGCGTGGGATAGGAAGTAACACGAACAGAATAAAGACCACCCAGAATAAAGAACAACCATCCGAGCGCTGGAATCGAACCAACTACTGGTGGTTTCCATAAATACAGTCGTGGAAAAATGGAATAGAATTTGACTGGCCCTTTTGGCACACTATGAACTAACAGTGTCAGGAAGACCCGGAAGTTAAAAAAACAACTTAACAAACAATTTACCACACAGATTCGACCATGGGTCTTTCATTGACATTGATCATCTTCTTTCTTTATAATATGGTTGATCATATACAGTGCTTTCATTTCAAAAGCAGCCACCTTCATTATTTCTATTAACAATGAACATTAGCTCTAGACAAAAAGGAGGTGAATTTAGATATCGAGGAGGAAATTCAAAACCAATGTCCGTTATATTTTGTTTCACCTCCACCTGCAGCTACGTCTATTCAAAAATTTTAAATGGCAACCCTTATCTTGTAATATGTCATTTTAAAGGTCTTGAAATTGAAATTCTAATTAAACCGCGTTTACAAAATTGAATATAATCTGTTATCGATTTCTTTTCGAACGTTTTGAACTATGCCTTTGCTAATTAACCTGCATGTATGCGTAATTCTATTTCATAGGTACTGAATATCCTGTGGCGCGTTTTGTATACAACTGTCATTGTATAACCTCAAATAAAGAAATCCAGTTATATCTGGAGATATTGCCCACCATTCCACAGTGTCTCTTCTGCCTATACCATTTGTAAGGAAACCTTTAATACAGCCATTGTCGAACATATAATGCGTAGTGTGTTGGTGCACTGTCATGTTGAAAGTATAACTTTTGTTCATCCAACAGTGGGCTTTCTTCTTCATCGATTTGATTTTCTGAAGACTGTTTTATGAGTGGATCAATTTCGATTTCCAACAAGTTGTATAAAAGTACAATTCACAGGTCAAATTTTCTTCAACAAAAATGGGAAACTGTTCAAGAAATTTGGTTTTCCATTGCGGTTGAAGTTTGCCGCAATCTGATAAGACTCCATGCCTAGACGATGTGCCGCAGTTTTAGAAAATAAAGGCTATCCAACAAAAAACTAATAAGTTGATTTTAATTAGTTTGCCCTTGTTTACTATATAACTATAGACTAGTTTTGTATATTTTTGTGCGTTCTATTTCTAAACAATCTTATTTTTTGGGCAGGTTGCGTTGGCGCGGACTGTAAGGCGGCGGCCTGCCGCTGCTGTGCCGCATCCGCATTGGCGCGGTAGTGGGTTCGATTCCAGCGCTCGGATGGTTGTTTTTCTTTCTTTCTTCTGTCTGTATTTACTTACTACATGCCTGTGATTGTCCCTAAGCAAGAGTGTAAAATCTGATAACGAATTACCCCCCAGTCACGTTAGCTAAAGGTTGGGTAATGCCGGATACTTTCTGAGAAGTGTTCTACGTTGGTCACTCGCCAGTCGGTAGGCTTCTTGATAGACTTATGGGTAAAGCACATAACCAATGGTTGAGGAGGGTGCTGGCCTGGGTCGTCGGTAGCTGGTGACCGTGGTTCGGAACCCACGTTAAGCTGTTGGTCCAGTCCAGTCTTAGATGTTGATGTGCCTCTAACCCTTAAAATCTTATTTCTTCTTTTTCTCTTATTTTTGGGAACAAGCTCTTATTTATTGAAAGTTATGTGTTCTTAAAATGTAGTTTAGATACTTTTTTTTGTTATATAGATATATTTATTTGATATAAACTGTTCTGTTCTAGTTTATTCGTTGATACAAAATAAATTGTGTGTGTGTGTGTGTGGGCGCGCGTGCGTCCGTGTGGGTGTGTTTGTGTGTCTGCGGGTGCGTGTGTGTGTCTGCGGGTGCGTGCGTGTGTGTGTCTGCGGGTGCGTGTGTGTGTCTGCGGGTGCGTGCGTGTGTGTGTCTGCGGGTGCTTGTGTGTGTCTGCGGGTGCGTGTGTGTGTGTCTGCGGGTGCGTGTGTGTCTGCGGGTGCGTGTTTGTGTCTGCGTGCGTGTGTGTGTCTGCGTGCGTGTGTCTGCGTGTGTGTGTGAGTGAGTGAGTGTGTGTGTGCGTGTGTGTGTGTCTGCGTGCGTGTGTGTGTGTCTGCGTGCGTGTGTGTGTCTGCGTGCGTGTGTGTGTCTGCGTGTGTGTGTGTGTCTGCGTGTGTGTGTGTGTGTGTGTGTGTGTGGGTGTCTGCGGTTGCGTGTGTGTGTGTCTGCGTGCGTGTGTGTGTGTCTGCGTGCGTGTGTGTGTCTGCGTGCGTGTGTGTGTCTGCGTGTGTGTGTGTCTGCGTGTGTGTGTGTGTCTGCGTGTGTGTGTGTGTGTGTGTGTGTGTGTGGGTGTCTGCGGTTGCGTGTGTTTATTTATATATATATATATATATATATATATATATATATATATATATATATATATATATATATATATATATATATATATATATATATATATATAGTGTATTTTTTAAAACCTGACACAGACCAAGTTTTATATTTGAAAGGATAAACTAGTATTTCCAAATGCAAAGTTGTAGGAAATAAGTTTACTAAAAAAAACCTACAATGAATTTCGGTGTTGCCAGGTTTCTTCAATAGCTACTAAAACAATATTTTTTAAATTGCAACACCGTATTTTTTAATATAATTTGACAAATCTTAAAATTTTAAATAAAAAATGTCACATTTCTTTATTGGAGTAGCCGTCTTAAAACAATCAATTTTTATTCAACAATACAAATTTTCTTGCTGAAAAAAAAATAGTTTAAAATAACAATAAAAAATAACTCTTACAAACTAATTAATGATTATTTTTTTAACAAATGTTTAAACTAGTGCCCTCTGTGTAATCTACAATAATGAAATCTTTTAACAATATTATTATTAACATTTTTTAATATATTGGGCGTAATGTTGTTAATTCATCGCCGAATTGATTGTTTCAGTTCATCAACAAAATTAAGAGCGGTCACACTCAACAACTTCTTCCTATCCATCGTTATGGCAGCAGTTCCTGAACATAAACCCGCACATTTCGCGTAAAATGAGGTGGTACCCCATCCTGTTGGAAGTAGAACAGCCCTTCTTTCTGCTAATGGTTGTTCATCAATAAACAATTCAAGTTCGTCTCTCAACTCTAAATAACGCTAATCATTTAAATTTTGTTCTATGATGATAGATCCTATCACTTTTATATTGTAGATTCCACACCATACGTCAACTCTTGGATTACTTTGTCTTCTTCTTTCTTCAGCCCAACAAGCATTACTATCAGATCAATATCTGCAATTTTTTCTATTGACCATGCCATTTAAATAAAAAGTTGTTTCGTTGCCATTAAAATGTGCTTCTCCAAACTGGGTTGATGACGCTTCTTGTACAAAAAAACAGGACGTAAAATTCCAATCTTCTATCACAATCATCATCATGCAATTTTTGTACGCTTCTCGTTTTGTATGGATGATAATTGTTCCCCTCTAAAATGGACCGCCCATACCTTTGACTGAGACCCTACCTCTTGGGCAATTTTGTGTGTTGACTTCTACTGTATCAGGTGCTGTTCTATTCAATGACTTTTCTCCACCTCTCCGGTAGCTATATAACTTCGCCCTCATAGATCTGGACTTTCTGGCTAAAGAACTGATTCTGGCGTTATTGACAGACAAGTTATTGTCTCGGTGGAACGAGTTATTGTCTCGGTGGAACGAGACCTTTCCATTGGCTCCGATGTCAGTCTGTCTGATTTATGTCCTAAACTAATGTAGATCCCATTTTGCAATTTTTATGGTAACATTTATAAATGTTAAGCTTTATTTTGCAATAAAAAAACTAAAATTAAAATAGTCGAAGTTATTAAAAATATATTTGAAATATTTGCTTCCGGTTTAAAAAAAGAACAGCAAATTTTCTATACAAAACACTACATTTATTATTTTATTATAATTTACTTCGATATGATAATAAAATTCCAAAAAACCCTTCCGTCAATCAGGCGAATTCTACAGAATCCCATATATTAACAACTAACCCTGAAATATCCCCTAGAAGTACAAATATGCCCAATACGAACAAATTTCAGAACCTCACTTTTTTCTCGCGTTTTCCACTTCACGTGAAATGCCCCCATAGTTATACAGAATCTTTTTGTTTTTGTTGCATATAAAACCTAAAGCCAAATTAGTTTCAATTCATTTCTTTCTTTGCCAAAAATCAAACAAAAAACTCAAGTCAATAATAGTTTATTTTTATACAGTTTACTACAAACTAATTTACACAACACTCAAATTTCTACTAGAGTAATTACAGTAGAGGTAGACTGTCGTTACATCACATAAAAAATTGCTATACTTTACGAAACGATCGAAACTGACATGCTGCTTTTAGAGGTTATCCTAGTTTTATTCAACAGAACTTTGCTCCAAAAAGATCTGGTTTCTGGATTGAACACTACGTAAAATAGAAACATGACGAAACCTTGGTGTACGGAACTCACAGTGAAGATATAAATAAAAACTGTTTTTAATGTACCCACTGGAAAAACGTTAAACAAAAACCCAATGATCCAGGGAATACCCAAAACTGAACAGAGGAGCACCGCTAGTTTCATGTGTTGCAACTTATTTTTTCTGGTTCGCACTTTCTCAAATTGGCCTTGGGTAACTTCAAATAAAATTATGCAAAAAACGCCAAGGTTGATAAAAAGAATCAACAATATAGGCAGGTAGACTCCTAAATACAAAGACAAACCCGTTGGATAGCAGAATCCTACCTCTGAATTGTAACTTTGGGGGTCTGACAATAAAACAGACAGAGAAGGTACTAAACCAAATCCCCAACCAACTAGTATGGATTTAAGAACCAAGTGTTTGGGCATCGGGCCTAAAACTCGCACGAAACGCAAGTACTGGCAAAAAGCGTACACCAACATCCAGGAGAACTTACAGAGAACTACATAATGCAAGACAAAGCCTGGAGCGGTGCAATCTAAATTCCAAGTATCATTCACGTACATGAACAAGATTTCCAGAAACATGGCGACAGATAAGTGCAGAAGAATCTGAGTTCCAGTTTTGGAACACCATGATCGGAAAACCAGTGCTGTCAGGAAGATGCCGAAGATACCGAAACAACTCAAAAGGCTTCCGATGGCGGTGATTAAGGACAAAATGGTGTCAGTCGTGGAGTCATTAATTACAGCATCGTTAATTCTATCGCCTATAAGCAATGCCAAATGTGTGAGGTGAGAATACGAACACAATGTCAAGCCGGTATCATTCTCAAATTCACCACCGTATTCCCCACCCAGATTCGACCACGTGCCTTTCTTTGGTTGTGCTGCATCACCATAATCCCAAAAGGCACAAACTGAATTGTTGGATGCTCCCAAATCAGTTCTGACCAACACCGGAATGCGACTTCTCAAATACGTGTCAGAATCTGGAATATTCAGATTCATCACTAAACTCGGTGTAGCGTTGTTGTCGCTGCTAGGAAAAAAGGAATCGCTTAAATACACCACAGCAACTATGCTGACGTTCGTCAAGTTACTGGCAGCTATATTACTGATGTCTTCATCCGAAATACAAAGAGCTAAATCGACATGAACCCACTCCGTAACATTGTCAAAGTTCTGAATATTCTGAAAGGACCTGTTTCGGAAAAGCACAAAACCTGAAGCATTTTCGATCAGAGGGTTGAAACTATGCACCAAAACTTGTTTTTTTAGGAAGGTGACGGTCTCATTCGTAGTCTCTGTCAAGTTCGTGACAACAGTTTCAACTGCTCGCAAATAAGCATCAGTCAAATTGAAACTCTCTTGTCCGTTGGCTAATAAATTAGAATTAGTTTGTAGTAATCCATCGATCAGATCAAGCGACGCATCAAACAAAGAAGTGTTCAAAGTAGGATTTTCAGAAAACCGTTCCAGAATTTGCGACACGAAATACAAATCCGTCACTAATAAATTCCCAGTCTTGACAATTTGCGTCACATTATTAACTATAGCTCTTGTGATCTCCTGAGAGGAGAAATTATGCAACAGTTTCGTCTCCTCGCCCATATTCGTCATGGAGCAATCACCATTCACTTCCATCCATTCGAAACCATCCACGAAGTCACCGCCACACATTCTCCAAGCAGGCAAACCGTTCCCTTGCAGACACAGCTCTTTCGGAACCACTGTTTGGTAAGGCAACGTCTTCGGCCAAGTCAAATTGTTTCTGACTTCAGTTAAACAAAAATCACTGCTCTTTAAATATATAATTTCTACATTACTTGACAGATTTTCAAGGCTACTTTTCAGCTTGTCGTAATCAGAGACCGGTGAATTCCTACGCGACATGGAGATATGTAACAAAATCTCTGCATATGAGTCACGAATACTACATATCTTCATCAATCTTACTTTAGCAATCTCGTTATCGTCAAACAGACTTTCTATGTGATCCTTTACAGAATCCTTTAACGAATCTGATATATCATTCGAATCGCAATTCAGATAGGTACAAATATCGTTCATTTTTATTTTAACAGCAAACTCATTGCCATGCTTTTTCTTGTAAGCCGTGATATTGTTAGAGAAATATTTCCTGATTCCGTAAGCACTCAACGAAAAGGCTTCACACCAATATGTTCCAATAAAATCCTCCAGGTGAACCTTATAAATAACAGAACTGTTCTTGTTCCAGTTCCGATTACTTTGATACATGTAAAAATCGACATCAACTCGTTTCTTCAGGTCATCGGTTGCATCAGTGAAGCAATAAATATAGGAAGGATTATCATAGTTGTAGATGCATTCAGGAGAATAAATCGCTAAATACAGAGTCTTTTTTTTCTCTTTAAATGTAAGCACCATGTTGACCGGAGATGTACAAAGAGTGGTTTTGAGGCACGTAGGACATAATATTCTCAAATCGTCTGATACCAAAATGCTTGTCAAGAAAGTATATGTAGGAATCTGCGTAGAGTTCGTATCTGCAAGGCATGTTGATGGTTGTTTCTGGCAAAGTGGACAAGTGGAACAGTATGAGGTAAGATACTGTTGAATTTTCTCAGATGGAACAACACAATTAGACCTTCGAAATGAACCACATTTTTGTGGTATTAGACTATAAGACACACCGTTCTGCTGGATCAAACAATCACTCGCCAAGTTTGTTTTTAAATCGAACGATTTGATTTGCACATTATCAAGTCTTCTTCCATACAGTCTCCCCCATAGGGTATACTCGTAGGGTCCATATGGAACAGTTCGTTTTCCAGGATACCAAAAACCCTCTGTATTATCATCCCAATGTATCCCCGAAAGTTTATCATTCCAGTCTACAGGACGGCACTGAACATTGTTCGGTTGCTCAATATTATCGTAAAAATGTAGATCTGAATGGAAGTTCTTGTGGTAAGACTTGTCCAAGCAATACGGACCACAAAATTGTTGTCCCTTACAACCCTGTATCAAACAAAATCATCAGGAAATGTTAAATGCGGTGTTCAAAAAATTAACGCAGGATTTAAATTTTGTTATTTTTTTTATTATTTTATAAAAATACCACTGAAGGACAATACTAAAGAAGATATATTTAATAATTTTAAAACTTTGTTATATGAAGTATTTCTTTCTTGTTATACGTATAACAAGAAATAAAATAAAAAAAAAACGTTAGAAAAATAAACCTTTTGCTCAAGAGAATATGCTTTTACAGTCAATCTATCAACAAGATGATAATCCCAAGCATATATATCTATCTATCTATCTATCTATCTATCTATCTATCTATCTATCTATATATATATATATATATATATATATATATATATATATATATATATATATATATATATATATATATATATATATATATATATATATATATATATATATACATATATATATATATCCAATGAGACAACAGTAGTCAGGAGTTATATACCCCCGACCGTTGGGTTCCACAATCTCGTCCAACTCGTTCCAACAACCTGCGTCTCCGCCATAATGAACAATGGTTAGTTGCTTGACCGGGAGGAAGCCCCACCCATCCCTTACATTGGAGGGCACAATGTTTCGTCTGTTGGTGGTTAGACTCATCAGGGTACCGACATATGCTCTCTCGCCAAGAATAGAGAGCCTCCTCCACAATCAAACAACCCATATTTTCGCCGACTTCTCGTCGGATGGCTTATAAATAGAGGTTTTTTTTATTTCTTTGGACTGCGTCCAACGAGACAACATAGCAATATGTAGAACACTTAAAAATGCAGAGAAAACAAGCTATACAGAAACTATCTATAAAAAACCAAATGAGAACGAAGTGGAAATTATTCGACAGGAAAGGGGATATTTAAAAAGGGAGATAGCATCAGTACACTACTGTTGATAATAGTAATGGGCAAGCTCATTAAAATCAAAAAGTGAACCGACGAGATTACATCCTATAATAGGATTTTGGAGATTAATGTTACTGAGATTAGATAACCTTTTATATGCTAATCGTATAATATTGATTGAAACAAAGGAAATTGTAAATATATTAATTAGAGTGAATGCAACAAAGACGTGGAAAACTTTAAATTAGAACTGAAAGAAAATATCAGTAAAACAATAATAAGTCTCATATTTTTTGAAGCAGTATATGCAATGACCTAAATATGAAGGGAGTACCCGAATTATCGTCCCTAACATAGAGAGAGAAATATTTGGAACGCCTGAAGCATATTAACTTTTGAACATCATTTTCTAAAATATCAATTAATCGACGATAAAGAAAAAAATTAATCATGTAAGTGACTCATATTTTCGTTGTCACAAATGAGGGTCGTTCGAAAAGTTCTCGGCCCGGCACAGAGATGGCGCAAATATAACCAAATTACTCTGATATTTGTCAAGTGTGGTTGGTTAGATGATATGCTAAGAAGTTTCAGAGGCGTGCTTTTAGTTGTTTGTTTGTGGTAATCGAATAAAGTAAATTGGTTTCGACATTTCCCGAAAAATGTTAATAATGCAAAATATTGGCGTTAATTGGTAGTGACTGGCATAGAACAACACGGGCGATCAGAGAAATTCTTGGAATAAACCAGTCATCATTGTCCAGGTAGTTACAGGGTCTGTTCCAAAAATAAGCTGAGTAAGTCAAGAACAAAAAATCACTTTATTCTTATACTAAAAATTATTTTTTACTTTATAGTTCGGTTTACCATTAAAGCATGTTTTTTAGTTTCTTTAAACTATAATTAATTTTTTATTTTTTAGTTCGATCTGCTATAAAAGAGTGTTTTTTAGTCTCTTATTTGCGCGCCTACCGCTTTCCTTGGCCGTTGTAACTGTATCTCATGCTCTCCCTTCGAAAGCAAATCCTTGATCCTGATCAGGATAATGGGACGAACTTATTAAATTATTGTATTGTCATCGGTCCTTGATAAGTGTGCAAAGTTTCAATTTAATCTGACGTTTTGAAATGGATGAAAAGGACGTTCAAAGATTCCGTTATATAGATACAGGTGAAGCTAATAAAAGCATGGCCTTTACACGGGACTTGCTCATTCTCACCTTTTTTGAGCGCGGGAAGCTGCGGACTCCGGGTTATACTCGAAAACTCATGTTTCGTCACCCGTAGTCACATTATCCAAAAAATTCGGATCACTTTCACACTGCTCCAAGAGGTTATGTGAGATTGTTGCGCGAGCAGTCTTCTGTTCATTGGACAGCACCTTGGGGACCATCTTCGCGCAGATCTTCCGCATGCCCAATTTTTCGGTAACAATGCGATCCACAGTACTTTTAGGGATATTACACTCATCTGCCAGTATTATAACACTAAGGCGTCGATCAGACTTCAACTTTCTTCACATTTTGATCGGGATGTGTCGTTGACGAGCGTCCAGAGCAGTCTTCGTTCTCAGTGTCCGCTCTGTCCTCCCGGAACATCTTGTGCCAGTGGTAAATCATATTTTGGGACATGGTATTATCGCCATAAGCTTCCCTCAGCATGACAACGGTCTCGGCGCTCGTTTTCTTGATCGCAACACAAAGTTTTATCGCGTAACGCTAGTCCTTGAAATTTCGACGCATCACAAAAACAAGAGTCCCAACTAACAGCGATGCGCACAATGGAACAGTCTGCAGGCAACTGACGCGGGTATCGTTGGCTGCCTAAAACCCCCCACCACGTTTCCCGTCATCAGGCGCGCCTTGCTTCGGCGGCGCAATATCATTCAACTTACTTTTGGAACAGACCCTGTACGTGCACGACGACGACGAAAATTTTGATAGACTGAATTTTTGTGACCCTGTACGTGAACTCAGAATGGTTAGCAAGCACGACGACGACGAAAATTTTAATAGACAGAATTTTTGCTTGCGACTTTCTGTGGCCGAACGAAAGAGAAAGGTAAAAAATGGTTTTGCCTAGCAATTTATGGATTTTTCCCATGGAATGCAAACGATCCCAAATGCTGACCAACATTTAATTTTTAGGCCATTTGTTGTTGAATTTGTATATCGTTTTCTTCCAACAATGCTCGCAATTCGGCATCTTCAAATTCGACCTAGTCGTTCTTTGCCTTTCAAGTGGAAATCACCACTTCTGAATCGTCTAAACCAACACCAACAATTGATAATGTCCCACATTTTGCGTTGGGACATTATCAACTTAAGTTTCCACAAGTATAAGACGACTTTCACTCGCGTATTTGTTTTGATTGGACAGTAGTACGTGCCGCAAATTGGCAGCTCTTTATTTGGCTTGAAACACGACATGTTTACCACATGAAAACGAATGACGCTAACTCAAAATCGTTTCAACACCAATGACGTTTTGAAAGGTACTATGGTAGCAAGAAAATGATGTAAGAGATCAGACTGTGAACTGACACCTTTTCCAGCGTCATCTCTTAAAAAAAATTAAAATTATTAACAGCCACACCTGGTAGGTGATGAAACATTGAATTATTAAATCGGAGAAAGAATGTTCATAGCTAGGTGAATTAAAGTCAGCAATCAACCAGAAGCAGCCTGAATTAGCCAACAGAAAGGGTATTGCGTTCCATCGAGACAATCGTGTCACCGACACAAACTTTTTTAACTTGACCGGAAGATTTCGTTCCATCCACCATACTCTCCCTCCTATTTAGAACCATTCAAAACAGCTGGTTGGTAAAAACCTTACTTTTTTGGAAGACTTAAAAAATCACCTGGAGCAACTCTTCAGCCAGAAACCTCAGAATGGGCGAAAGGTTATCCTTCCTATCCTATCCATCGAAATGTTGGAGAAAGGTCATCGAACAGAACGACACATACTACATTGATTAAACGTATTTTTTAGTAAATAAAATGTTTCTTTAATATTCCTCAACAAAAATAGACAAATTTTTGCTTCAATCCAATACAAAAAAAAATTATAAGGGTTAGGAAAAAAGGATCATAAAAAAACATCAAAAATTAGTATTACTTGAAAAAAAAATCGCAGTCTTTGCGTTTTATGATTGCATTAACATTTCTAATTAGTAGTAAATAAAATAAATTTTAAATAAATAAGTAAAGATTAATATCTAAAAATTTTCACTATATTTAAACTTGTATGTATAATAATTGTTTCGACACACAGTGCCTTTTTCCTCATTAAAAACAATAAAAATCAAACAAATAAACTGTATAAATCAGGAGTTTATTTAATTGAGTGCGGGTCGTGTCCAAAAGTTTATGTTCGACAAACAGGATGATCTTTCTCTACTAGGTTCAACGAACATAAAAGAAGAACATAGAAGAAAATACTAAACAAAATAATTCTCATTATGCTAACCATTTAATGTTAGAAAAGCATACTTTCAATGATAATTTTATAATGTTATATAATGAGAATAAATCCAAAAAATTAAATCTTTTAGAGAGCCTAGAAATTAATAAAAGAAAAATTTGGATATTTTGCAAAATGACCAGCTGGATTAATTAATCTTATATTGTCCTCCTAGACGTTGACAAAAAAATGGATTTCCCCACTATCATGTTTTATGGTATTATTAGATCGACGGACACTAGGTTGTCATTACTTTTCTCACTGTTAGTTTAGTATAGTGTGTATTTGGAAAAGGCACTGTGTGTCGAAACAAGTGTTATACATACAATTTTCAATATAGTGGACATTTTTAGATATTAATCTTTGCTTATTTATTTTTACATTAAACCCTGCATTAATTTTAAGATACCTCCTACTTTCTTGTTTATTTTTAGAAAGTTTTATGCCAAAAAGTACAACTTCTATTATAATCGTCCCTAAAAAAAAAGGGCGTTATTTTGCTTTCTTCAATACACATTTGTGCTTCTATTGATAATTTTACGATGAAACCACATACAATATTTCATTATAATAAAACAAAAGGTGGTGTCGACACTTGAGAAAAGATAGAGGTAAAATAATGTGTCAAGAAAGATCAATAGAGGGACCATGTGTCTTTTTTTTCACACTGCTAAATGTAAGTGGAATAAATTCGTATGTGATACATATTTACAACAGCAAGGCGGAAAAACAGAGTGCTGAGAAGGTGCTATATGAAACAATAATAAAAGGATGGTTTTCTGTGTTCTTAGTTCCAATCAAACCACGACGTTTAGCCCAACACAAGGCAACTTCTAAATTCATGCTAAATCACATATTTCCATATCTGGTGCACACTATTGAACTTAAATCAACAGATCAATTCTTCTATTGGAACATTCAACACTAAACACCAAATCACTTTTTTTGAACTGCTCGACGCACGTTTCGCTAACCATGATAGCATCATCAGGAGATGATTAAATTATATATATATATATATATATATATATATATATATATATATATATATATATATATATATATATATATATATATATATATATATATATATATATAGGTATTAATATTATTCTAGAGCAGAGCACACCTTCTTTAAAAACAAGAATAAATAATATTTGAAGGAAATTATATTCTGGCAATGCGAAAGATCTCATACCATAAAGGCGAAAAAAAGTTGCACCAGGATGAGAAATTCTATCTTAATTTTCATCTTTTTCAGATATTTTCCCAATTCAAGAAAGATTTTCTTTAAAAAACTCATTTTTTAACCGCACATGTTGTTATAAATAAAAAGGTCATCGAATGTAATGGTAATTATAATATTTACTGAAAATTCCTACTCTTGTTTTATATACCACAATCAAAGCAGCATGATTTTTTTTTATTACGGCATATTTACTTTCAAAACAAAGTTATTTTGTATGAAATCTAAAAGTAGTAAATTATTTTTGTACAAACAAAAAGACAAAGTAAACAATAATAAGTCAAAGTAGGACTATAACTTTTTCATATTTCTTGCAATTAAATCATTTAACTGTTATATATCTGAAAGGAAAGGAAAACAACCATGATAAGTTAACATTTGATGGCATAAAACCCCCTTGTTTTTTTCTGTCATACATATTTACCTGTTGAGCGCAAATCACACAAAAAATCACTCTTATTAACCAACTCATTCTAAACTAAAAGATAATATAAGTTCACTAATCATTGTAGAAAAATGCGTAAAATCTACAGCATCTACAACGTGAGAGATCAACTTAAGTTTTATGAGCGTGTTAAAAGGAATTGCTTTTAAATAACTACACTCACGAATTGTACAACAGGAACGCATATGTACTGCTTTTTGTACAATTTTATTTGCCTTAGCACGTTGAACAGTTAATTGTACTAGGATTGCTTCTCGCTAGAACTTCAGAGTTAAAAAAGAATATTTGCGAGAAATGAGTTTATATTAATGTGATCACTTGTGGTTTTCAAGCAAAATCCAAGTTGTGCGTATTTTGAGTTACTGTATGAATTAAAAATGTTTACTAAACCATAGATTAGATTTTTTTATATTGGCCACACTGATCGCGAACACCGCCATTTTTGAGTATTTAGTACGTTTGCTATTTCAAGTGTGTCATTTTTTCGTGTATTTGAGTGAAGCTATTGACTAATATTGATTAAATTATTGAGTTAAGTAAGTATTTTTTTCTTTAATATTGTATTCTAACCTATTTCGTAATATAAAAACGGTTTTATATAATTTTAAAGTAACTTTTTAGGTTACCCGTTACCTAACCTTACTTTTGTTCTAATTTTTAGAAATGGGTAGACCTAAAGATATTTCCCCGACCAAAATTGGAGTCGTTAAGGGTCTTTTGGTCCTAGCAACCATGTCACAAAGATAAATTGCCAAGAGTGCAAACATATCCAAGACATCGGTGGCCAATATAGCCCGCAAAGTGAAAATGTGCAAAACCTTGACTCCTAAACGTCGGGGTGGCTCCACAAATTGGTACGGCTAAGATTATAAATTCACATTACTATGAAAAGTTTTCTAGTGACGTTAGGTGTGGTTTCACATTTCGGGGTGGGTCGTATCATTTAATACATGTCAAAAAAAAAAAAAAAATCGAATTATTGCTGGAGTGTCACTATTCATCTGTAATAAATTCGTAAAAAATAACGCTTTTCATTATTGTGATACACGGAGCTAAAATGATCTTGCTTATCCGATTCATTCACTTGAGATAGTTCAATCTAATATTCAGAATGTAAGGGAACGTACTTTGTAAATTTAACTAACGATTCTTCATATCATTTTAAAGAAAAAAGTTTCCTACAAGGGTTAGAAAAAAAAAACAAAAACCTGTAAGAGTTTTAGGCAAATTTTAAGCAAATGTGTAAAAGCATATTTGATAAATATTACTTAACGAATAAACTACAAATAAACCAATTAACATTATTAAAACATTTTTTTTTATTAAGAATTATGCCCTACATCAGCCTCAACAATGTGGCAATGTCGTAATAACGCCACGACAATATTATTTTAAAATGCCCACAAAAACTGTTTCAATGTTTGTCAGTGTGAGCATTTAAATAATCGCTTTAAAACCAAAAATATATTCTGTGCGCGAATATCACTATATGCTTCGTTTTTACGGAGAAGCTTTCCAAAATTCCGAAAGGGCTGGGCATATTTATGGGCAACCTATTTTACGAGGGTCTATTTATGGATACCCAGAGAGATCGCTTCCAGCTCGGTAAACAATCATAACACGTTTTAAACGATTCAGCTCACATAATAAATACATGATTGTTTTATTATATTAACTGTTCAAAATGTCCCCTATCCCATTCAGTGATACAGTCAAGATGCAAGAAAACATCGAGTAGCGATGTGCCAACAAATTTTGCGTCAAATTGAACAAATCCGCTACGAAGACTTTTCACATGATCCGTGAGGTGTACAAGGATGAAGCCATGTCCAGAACATGTGTTTTTGAGTGGCATAAAAGATTCAAAGGAGGTCGGAAAAACGTTGAAGGCGAACAACGCGCTGGACGTTCGATCTCGGCCCGAACCGATGAAAATATAGCCAAAAGTGCGAGAACTCCGATCGTCGATTAAGTGTTCGTCTGATGACACAGGAGTTGAATTTACAGAAATCGACTGTGCATTCAATTGTAACTGATGATTTGCAAATGCGAAAG
Organism: Cosmopolites sordidus; assembly: GCA_031761425.1. Taxonomy (NCBI): domain Eukaryota; kingdom Metazoa; phylum Arthropoda; class Insecta; order Coleoptera; family Curculionidae; genus Cosmopolites; species Cosmopolites sordidus. Next base: position 49,436 of record JARFXV010001079.1, on the reverse strand, counting down.
ATGTGTGCGAAGTTGGTGCCGAAGGTTTTATCAAACGAGCAGAAGAAACACTGTGTGACGATTTGGCGTGAACTATTGAAACGTTTGGAGATCGATCTGAATGTTCTGAATAGAGTGATAACCGATGACGATACTTGGATGTTCGAGACGGTCTGGAGACTAAAACGCAAAGTTCTGAGTGGACTAAAACGCATCTCCTCGACCAAACAAAGCTCGCATGAGCAAGTCAAGAGTCAAATCGATGCTCATAACTTCTTTGATGCAAAAGGTATAGTCCACCAGGCTTCCAGGGGGCCTATGAAGACTGGAAAAACCGGTGGCAGCGGTGTATTGATGCAGGAGGGTCATATTTTGGAAAATTATTAAGTTACTTTACATATTTCTTCGATAAATATTTTTTATGACCTTAGTATCGAATCTTATTGGACAAACCCTGTGTGTACAATCCAATGGGAAACTCCAAATTGTCGCGCAACACTTCGAATACTTCCGGTAAAATACGGAGAGGTTCCCCGTAAATAAGAAGCATATACTGATATTCGCGTACAGAATATATTTTTGGTTCTACATCAAATTTAAACGCACGAAGCTCTAAAATACCGATATAATTTTTGTGGCAATTTCGAAATAACATATAAAAAACGCGTAGAAATGTTAGAAAGGGTTTGGAATCATTGTATTGCTCTTCAAGAAGAATATATTAACAAATAAAGTCGAAATTTACAAAAAAGTGTATTTTTCTTTGTCAGACCATGAGCTTATTGACTGATGTGTTAAGTTTGTGGCCAAGGTTTATTAAGTTTCTTCTTAACTTTTGTTTAGAAAGTAGTGGCGATATTACGACGTTGCCACATCCCTCAGGGTTGATATAGAATACGATTTTTAATTAAAAAAACTGTTTTAACAATGTTCATTAGTTTGTTTGTACTTTTTTTCGTTAAATAATAAACAAATAATATTTTCCAAATGTACTTATTCGAATATTTACTTAAAACGTTAATTCTTATCATAGCTTTTCGATTGGTGATGTAATAAATATACAATTTTTTTTCCAGAATCCTCGGATTTTTTACCGTTGTTGTAAGGAACTTTTTTCTTTAAAATTATGTGAAGAATCGTTGGTTAACATTACGAAAGTACCTTTCCTTACACCTTTAAACTTTTTTATTAATAAGTAATTTTACAAAGCTCACAAATATTTCCAAAATTTAGTACAAAATAGTCATCATGATAGTACAAAAATATTATATTACACACAAACTGAACAATATACGTAGGACCAAATAAATTATCATCAAACAAATAATAATACCACTTGCAGACAATTTAATTACCTGTTATCTATACTGAATTGAGATAAAACATATTTTAATTTTTTTCTAATTTCACAACCAAGAGCACAACAAACAGGAAACTTTAACAAGCCTACCTTCCATAGTTTGACTTTTTATCACGGGGTATAAAACACAATCAACTTTATTTACTCTAAATAATATTTGTTTGCGGAATGGATTACCTTCATCCAACACATGATAAAAATATATCTGCTTAACTCATTAATTTCCTTGTTAATTATTACTATTAGCTTACATTGTCAATATTAGTCAGGAAAATGTAATGTTTCCTTTTTTCATACATAAAATACTTGTTTTGAAGCATTTACTCACCTTGCAGTAACCATTTGATCTTCCACACTAATATTATTGCAATACTGATGGATCCATGGGTAAATTTCATATTCGTCCACATTCTGGCATAAGTTCAACACATAAAATGACACAATCAACATGAAGAGGTTAAATTCATTGCCCTGACATTTAAATCCTCTGGATGCTACTTCAAATGCTAGTCTACCCAGGCCAGCTCCAGGTACTAAAATTTTAATTTCACCTCTGTCAAATTGTCCGTCTGGATAATTAGCTATTATTTCATCAATAATAGGTTCATAACATTGTTTTCTCTCAGCTGCTCCTAGTGAACTCCAATCTCTCATTAATTGTTTAAATACAGACTGTACTTTATCTAATCCTGTATAAAAAAATAATAACTGCCTGAAATATATTCATTTTACTATTTACCATCTGTTAATAAAGGTATGTCTTCCTCTTTTGGAATAATATCTATATTGGAGTAAACATTGTCAAACATTGTACAGGCATGTTCAAGTACTAAAGGAATAAAGTTTGAATTTTTTTCTACACATTCTTTTAATTTTTGGAGATCTTCATAATACTTTGTTAACCATTTTTTATGGTCACTAGGTAATGTCCCTATACATTTCTCTTTATTTTGAATCTTTTTTAATGATTGCTCTCTGAAACAAAGGAAAATAATTTAAAATAACAAAGATTTAGAAAATAGGTCACCAAAATTAATATTTTTATCACTCGATTTCAATCTAAACTATAAATAAATATAAAAAATACATAGCCGTAGATTTTCTGAACAAATTAGATCGAAAAGTGTAGTGACAATATTAAACAATTAATAGACATTTTAAAGATTTTACCTATAACTTTTGAAGGTTTTTATTACCGAAAGAAAGTATGCTCTTTCTTCTCTAATTCCTGTCTCTGTACTCATAGTTTCTGCTTTACTTTTTTATTAAAATACTATTAGAAATTAAATAATATAATGTTTTTTCCTTATATAAACAATACATTAAACTTTCTTTAACAGGAGACACTAACCTAACCTACTTTTCAACTGATCAAAAGTCATTTTGGAAGTGTCTAAAGCTGCCGTAACACATGATTTTTAAACTAGGTTAAGAATGTCATTATTATATTTCAATTACAGCTATTTGAGGCTTTATTAAAGTTATTATAATAAAGTTGTATGCAAACACATTCTTTTATTATTTGAAGTAAATGTTGTATGTTTTTTTGTATTAAAGAAAAAAAATAAGGAAAGACGTCAAAACAACGTCGATCGAAAACGCCTTATATGTCAAAAGCTTACCGCCACTTAAATAAGCTTGATCACATTTTTATGTCTTTGGAATACATTTAAGACTGTAAATTTTATCACTAGAGCCTTAAGTACAGTAAGTAAAAAATTAAAATTGTACCGAGTGTATTTTATCACTTTTAACAAACTTATTAATTTAACACAGTTTACGATATAAATGTATGATCATATTTCAAAAACTAATGATTTTAAAGTATGATTATTTGTTGTTTTTTAAATTTTGATAATAGATGTCTGGCCGTGATGGTGGCAAGAAGAAGCCTTTAAAGCAACCCAAAAAAGAACAAAAGGAGCTTGACGAAGATGAAGTAGCATTTAAACAAAAACAGAAAGAACAGCAAAAGGCTTTACAAGATGCCAAATCTAAAGCATCTCAGAAAGGACCCTTGGTTAGTGGCGGTATAAAAAAATCTGGGAAAAAATGAACATTTCATGGATGTTATCTATGTATACATCTTAATTTTTATGTTTTTCAACTGTAATTGTTACTCTTAAATTAACAGAATGTGAATGAGAACTTTGTATATGTTTTGATACAGGTATTCTATTAAAATAATTAATGTTCCAATGACTTTTTGTCTCTCGTATCATAGCTTAAATGTTACATATTAATTGTGAAGGAATTCATTCAATTCATTATCAGCAAAATCAATGTTCCATAGGCTGAATATAACGTAATAGAAAGTGTATAGTTAGGTTTAAGTTATTTAATAGGTGAGCTACTTTTATACCTGTACTCTGAGTAATCTAAATCCTGGAACTGCATTTTTTTGTCAGGATGCTCATTTTAGTTGCTACAAATTTCTGATCCTTAGCTTGGCTACATTTTCCCATAATGGTTTACACATATTCAAATTACCTATGTCCTAGTATCTTATAAATGCCTAAGGTCAATAGTAGTGGTCCATAACTTGGACTGGAATTTTTAGAAATCTCTAAAAAATGTAATCTGCATAAACTTAATTTCTACAATCTGAATGGCAACTTCCCTACATATGATTTAAAAAAGTATCTCTGTTTTTTACAAAATTTATATTTAGTTAAAATTTACTTAAGAAGTTCTCAAGTTTATGGATCACCTTAATAACAATTGTTAATGAAAATTACTCAAAACTTAACCCCCATGAGATTTACCACTAAACACCAATCACCAGTCAATCATCTGTCACCAGATGATGAATTGGAGAGTTAAAAGAAAAGGCATTACAGTTTTTATATAGCATTATTTTTGTTTAATAAAGGTCACTCGCCAGTCGGTAGGTTTCCTGATAGACTTATGGGTAGGCACATAACCAAGGGTTTATAGCCTGAGGGGTGTTGGCTTGGGTTTGTCGGTAGCCGATGACCGTGATTCGGAACCCATGTTAAGCTGTAGGTCCAGTCGCTAAATAGCCTAAGATGCTGATGCGCCTCTAACCGTAAATCCTTTCCGTTCTTTGTTTAATAACTATATCAAAAAATTTAGTAACTTTGTATTAAAAACTTAACAGGTTTTTGTAACAGTCCCAAGCCATGTACATATCAGATGCATCATAAATTACTCTCAGAAAATGAAATGAACACTTAGAATCAATAATATATTTTTCGATATTGTAACTAGCAGAGGAATACACCTGTCAAACATATGTGACATACAAAGCCTATCATTAGCCAATGTAGGATCTGACAATGAGCTAGAACTAGGAAAAATAAATTTTGAAGTAAAAAACGAGATGATTAATAAACAAAAAGGCAAAGAAAATACACCTGGAGAAACTTGGAATGTAGAGAGCCTACAAATAGAAGGAACTAAAATATTGTATCAAAGAAGACTGACATAAAAACTAAGCAAGAATAACATATGGCCAGAGCAAATATGGAAAGGTATTAAAAAATGTATTCAAGAAGCAGCAGAAGAGCAATATGTAAATGAAAAGTGAAATAAATAAAACGTGAATACAAAACTCTCTGCAAAAGAGAAAAGCAAGCAACGACAGAAAAAGGAAGTAAAACAATACAAAAGAAACAGTAATAATATACAGCATTATTGAAAAATTACAAGAATGAATGGAGAAATTCAAAAATAGAGAAGAACCACAGCCAGATCCAATACGCAATGAACTCCTGAAATATGAAGGATACACGCTACAAAACTGGATATTAAGACTCTAAAATCATATACAAGGAGTGGACACAGGGAGTAGTCAATGTGTGGACTCTTTGTGTGTGTCGCTGGCTTAATGAGAGTTATTCAGTATTATAGATGTAACATTCAATGTTAGACAAAGACTCGACAACAAAAGTTGAGAAATCCATTGGATACAACAAAGCCGCTCATTTTGCTTTGTAGATTTAAAGTCGGCTTTTGATGGAACCCAGAGGTATAACAGTCTTTAACTATTAAAACATCAGAATATAACTGAAATCATAATAGAACTGATAAAGAATATAAAGATAAAAAGTTATAATATTAATTTATTAAAGTTATAATAACAGGAAAACGTTTCAGTAAACAGGAAATATTAGAGGCTTAACATAAAATTTCTGCTTGTGTTGGCTAGTTTGCCTACCTTCTCAATTATTTGTCACGTTCATTTTCATGCAGTTTAATTATTTATCGGGCTTTCGAATATTAATATTTAAGCTTGCTAATTTGCACTTTTTACTTGAAATTCTATCATACAATTTGGCAACATATAATGCATTTCAAATCTCCCGCTCTTTACTCTACCTTTCCACTACCATCCTTTCTCTCCCACCAATAGCGAAGCGAGCAACTTGACAAACAGCTGATCAGTGTGAGACAAACCTCCTGCTTGTTTAGTTCTGTCAGTCAGCTTTGGGTGCTTTGTCCACTAAAATAACCCAAAGAACCATCCATTTTCCCTCTAATAATGTATACTAAAAAGATGAAAAAGTCAGAAAATAGTGCTGTTATATAGCATATGTGTGTGTTCTTTAGTGAGTTTCAACGAGACAATAGAAGGTAAGCATTGAACAATGATGATTGTTTTCCTTGTTACAAATTTGGGTGCCATTTTGTCTGGTTTTCTATAGTTTCAAGTTTGTTTTTTTTTCGTAAAGCCTATTTTGCGTTGTCCAATCATTACCAATTATAACGTAGCATACCCACTATTTAGGACATATTTAATGATATTAGGTTATTATCAGTGTACTGTGGCCTAAATTGATAATAACAGTGCATGAAATGTCGTAGAACTGGTGTAATCAGTTTCGATAATGATACATTTAGTGGCAAATTACTGAATGACACGTGTATTAATAGTTCTTTCTAGTCACATCTGTTACAAACTATCAAGCATAATGAGTTGTTCCACATGGCAGGTAAAGAGATGAAAACTAGGTTTAGTGAAAGCTGCTATAAATCTATAATCTTATCTCGGTGTTGTTCGGTTCACAGAGCATTTTTTTCCTTCTGTAATAATCGTAAATTAAAACTAGTTATCTAATAATTTGTTGGCTGTTTCCTATTTTTATGAATTGAATGTATGTTCATATGCAATATATATATGTCTATGTCTATTTTTGGATTTTTTCATTTACTTTCTAGTTGTAATATTTTAAATTTATTAACTCAGCTGAATTTTGAATTTTTTATGTATATTGCCAATATTTATTGTTCGTATGTAGATCTTCTATATATTAGACTAGATGTTTACACCTTGAGACCTTCTGAAGATGTCGTTGTATCTTTGAGACATATGATACAGAATAATTTTATGATAAAAAATAGATTGGTTTGTATTATTGCGTAGAATTAATATTTTATCATAAATATACAAGAAATCTAAAATTGATGTGTTTTCGTAGTTGAATTAAAGAAAAGAAATACCATATGGCCTACTTATGAAGATTTTTGCTGTAGATTAAAAAAAAGCGACGCGCTATTTTGTTACGGAATGATAATGAACAGGATATTCAAGCTAATCTTAAAATTACAACACATGCTACAAAATAAATGTCAATAATTAATTATCCTCATCTTAATTCTTCTCAATTAATTATCGACTTTTTGAACTACCCTTAATATTTATTTACGAAAAAAACTAATATAATCTTAATCTTCAAAATAATCTCCCTAACTTTCTATACACTTTTGCCACCTTATAGGCAACTATCGAATCACAGATCGAACAAAACTAGATGATTTTGATATGATAAAGTTCTGGAGCTTTTTCCAACTCCCTGGGGAGATATGAAGCCGCTATCAACCAAGTGATGTTGAATGGACCGAACGAGATGAAAATTCGAAGGGAAGAAACTAAGACGGGAGAATACGCAGGGTGTCATAAAATATCCCAGCCTAATTTGGTGAGCTTTTCCAGAGTCCTTTTGCGTTACCCTGAAGCAAAAATGACTTCTCCCCTTGTCTGTATAAGCATTTTTTTCCTCCAGAGCGCCACTAACAGGAATTAGTTGCTGGTGATAACGGTCAGTGCTGATCGTTTGACCAGATTGGAGCAAGTCATACTGCACGACTAAATACAGAGCAACATCTTTTTGGTGTGGATATTTGGTTTTGAGGTCCTGGTGGATAGCTCGGCAGAATTAACCTACCAGTTTCGCCTCTTTGGATTATCGTAGGGGATCCATTTTTCGTCACAGGTCACCATCCTGTGCAGGGAGTTCTTGAATCTGGAGACCAACGACATCACATCAAAGCGTCTGGCTGTCCCAAACTGTTTGATGATGCTAAATCATTTTAGTTAAAATTTATAAGTTTTTTATGGTTTTTTGACCATGCTACTGACTACTACTACATCTGACAGTCCAGTCAACATAGAGGTAAAAGTAGAGTTATTAAAATTTTTCAAGAGAATGACATTGCTTCTGGTTTGGTCACATGTAAACTTTGTCAAAGGTTTTTTGAAGTTATTAAATGCCTTTCGCAATCACCGTATCTCTTCTGGCTGACCAATTTAATATGAGTTAGACAGAATAATCAGACATCGTTCCCCTTAAATTCTTCAAAGTCGTGGGATTATCTACTTATTTAACAAAAAGGTTATGTGTCGGATATTTGAATAATTTAATTCAAGGAATGGTTAAAATCAGTTGCGGCTCGTGAGGGAATGCGTTCTTCTTCACCAGCACTGTTTTCTTCTACGCCCTCCTGCTTTAAAAAACCATGAGCCAGCACTGGATAATTTTATTCCTATACAAATTTTAACATTATCCTTGAACTTCGAATTTAGTTTGTAGATTAAACACGATATAATTACAATAACGCTTTTTTTAGCAGTAGTGTATATTTTGTTTTAAGCCCAAACTTAAATCCCATAGAAGCCTTTTTTGTAAGATAAAAGAATAAATATGAAAGTAATATATGAAATGACGTGAGAAACGAGGAAGGTGGAAGACCCCCGAAAAAGTTTGAAGACAGCATGACCCTCAAATGCAACAACTCGCGGATCAATAAAAATGTGACACGAGAAGCCATCTCTATACGTTTGAAAGCCATGGGAAAGATCCAGAAGATGGGAAAATGGGAAAATTATGTCCTAATAAATTATTGTTTCTGTTTATTTTTAAATCAGAAACGTGTTAGTTCACTGCTATCGATTAGTCCATTATCTTTTTTTTAACGCCTGTGGATGGGACATTGGGATAAATTTACACTGTCTAAAGTGCATCAACGGTTAATATTAATTCTGCTGTCAGAGGTGTTGAAAGAACATCGTTATCAGTTACCATCGTCGTCATATCGTTATTGTACGTGTGGGGGATTGTGGAGAATCCTTTATTCGACACAATTGGGAATTTTTGCTTGCAGTTTACACCGACTTTTGACAAGTAACTTACACTAAACTCGAAGAGATTTACCACTAAACACCAAATCACTTTTTGAAATTTCTCGACGCACTTTTCGCTAACCATGTTAGTATAATCAGGAGATGATTTAATCTAATTCTAAAACAAAACTATGTTCTATTTATATGATAACCTTACCTAATGAAGCGTGTACAAATCATGAACCTTGAAGTTTACCGACTCTTACATTAATAATTGAAAAAGTTGACTGAACGGGATAGGTCCTTTATCCCCGTTCATGATTTTCTTACAATTTTCTATTTGAATGCTTTCATATGCATCCAAAGCTCTATTGTTATTTATACTTTTTACCAGTCTTATATTTTTAGTATCTATACTGTGGTCATGTTCGAGTACACGTTGGACAACACAAGATTTTTCATTTCTCCCATATCTAATGTGGGCAATGCGTTCTTTAAATGCAATTCGTAAATCCCCGACTTGTCTTGTTGATCTACTTTATCCTTTGGATTACCCAGGATTTCTCTTAATTTATTATATGGTTTGTACACAACCTTAATGTCCACTTTTTTCAAAATTTTGTCTAGCCCTTGTAAAATCTAGCCCCCCAGAAAAATGTAAGAAAATCATGAACCGGGATAAAGGACCTATTCCGTTCAGTCAACTTTTTCAATTATTAATGTAAGAGTCGGTAAACTTCAAGGTTCATGATTTGTACACGCTTCATTAGGTAAGGTTATCATATAAATAGAACATAGTTTTGTTTTAGAATTAGATTAAATCATCTCCTGATGATGCTAACATGGTTAGCGAAACGGGCGTCGAGACGTCTCAAAAAGTGATTTGGTGTTTAGTGGAAAATCTCTTCGACTTTAGTGTTTCACAATGAAGGTTCCAATAAGAGAATTGAAGTAACTTACAGACAATAACACAGCGATTAGAATACTGTAATGGCATCAGCTCTTCTAATTTCACGGCTCCCCATTATTTTTTATGGGGATTTTTAAAGGAAAATGTTTACATAAATAAGCTCTAAACCATATATCAACTGAAGGAGAACATCCCTGCAGAAATCGATGTATTAACACCAGATATGTTGACAAAAGTCATGTACTAGACTAATTAAAAAGTTCGCGCAGCGGAAATGATAAAATAAGTTTATAGTTGAAGAAATTACTTTATTTGTCCGTATATTCTTCCTTAAGCTAAATACATTTTTTCAAGCGGTTCTCCAATTCATGTATTCCATCTCAAGTGATTTTTTGGAAGTCCTTCAAAATAATTACTATCGGAGCATTGTCTTGATGAAAAACGATTTTTTTTCTTCGTTAAACCTGTTCTTTTCTCACGAATTTTTGCATCCAATTTACCCAAAAGGTTTGAGTAATACTGTCCTGTTATTGTTTAACCAAAAGCGTTTTGCATCCCAAAAAAATGATGCCATAACTTTTTTGATCGATTTTGACCAATTTGGCTGCTTCGGAGCTGAACAACCGGGCTTAGTGGCTCTGCGGTTTGTTGTCGGATTGCAGGATCATAGTGGTAAACCCAAGTCTCATCCATAGTTGCAAAACGACGTTTAAAATCTATTTTATTCTTTCGAAAAAGATTCAAATGTTGGTTAGAAAGTTTTACTCGAAGTCGTTTTTGATTTTAACAAATGCGACGATCCATCTTGTACATAGCTTTCTTAAGCCCAATTCCTTTTTCAATATATGAAACACCCGTTCAGTTGAGATGTCTTTGACCTTAGCAATTTCACTCAGTTAGTTGTCTGTCATCCATAACCATATAATGTATAGAATTAATTATTTATTCGGTAGTTGCACTTATTAGACGTCCAGAACGAGAACCATCATCATCCAGGTTTGTACGACCACGTTGAAACTCTTGCCCTGCCGTCTTACAAACCATTGTTTTTGAAGGAGCAGACTGCATTACCATTTTACCATTCCACTACGAATTTCAATTGCCTTTAAATCTTTTTTTACAAAAAATTTAATCACTGCACGATTTTCAATATTTTCCATTTTAATACACTAATACGTTTATTTTACGGTGCTGTTTTTGTACAAATGAACCATCTCCATTTCTGTGAATGACTCACATTTTTTGACATAATTTTCAAAAATTAATTAACACAAAATGTAATCATGTGTTTCGTTTTGGTCTTTTTAGGTAAGTTGTTGCCAACGTCCCTCATCTGAATGCCCGGGGTTTTACGTGCGCGGCTCATGAAAGCTAAACATTTATTTGGAGACCTTGTGATTCCGTCATAAACTAAAAATTAATTAAATTCAAAGTTGATGGGGAAAATGAAGAGCTGATGATTGATACAGAAGAAAACGCTCAAATAGCAGAACCTGCAAAAGAAGAAGTAGAAGAATTATAAAGCAACTCAAAAATAGTAAGAGTTCAGGGAGAAATGCAGAACAAAAACTGTTCGAACCGATCATTACAATATGGAGAGAAGAAAGGATATCAGCAAGTTGGGAGAATGCCACCATTATATCTATCCTAAAAAACGGAGACCACACAGATTGTAATAATTATGGAGGGATTTATTGTTATAAAACTGTAGAGATATTAAGTAAAAAGAGGTTAGAAGGAATAATTGATCCATAGATAGGGGAATTCCAGGCAGGTTTTAGGAAGAATTTAAGGTACTCTCTAAAATAGTGAGATTAGTGAGTACGGCAAAGGAAATAACAATAGCCTACGTAAGTGTAAAAGGAGGAATGATAGACGATTTTCTAATTAAGGCAGGTCTAAGACAAGGGGATCCACTATCGACACAATTATTCAATATGGTTTTGAAAATGATTATTAGGAACGGTCAGTTGAATAGAGGACACATTCTTTACAGAAACCATGAAGAAAAGTAAACTAATGATAGTAAAAGGTACACAAGAAAAGGTAGAAAGTAGAAGTGGATGAAGAATAGTAGAAGCGTGGAAGAGTTTGTCTATTTATGCGTAAGGATAACAAACAAGTGTGAAGAAGAGAAGGAGATAGACCTAAGATTGATAAAAACTAATAGATGTGCGGGAGCCTTGAACCACCTAGTAAAACCGAAACTCATTCAGGATATTTAGCGATCCAAGGATAGACACGATAGTAAAAATGAGAAGACTGCAGTGGCTGGGCCATATAGAGAAAATGGAAGGAAGTAGAGTGGCGAGGAAGATTGCATGGGGAAGACCATAAGGTGAAAGAAGACAGGGAAGACCAAGGAAGCGATGGTGAGAGGTTGTCATGGAAGGTCTGATCATCATCATCATCAGCCCGTGTCGATCCAATGTGGAAGGATGCAGGCCTCTTCAACATGCCTCCAACTCTTACGGTCCTGGGTTTTCCTCTGACACTCTGGTCCAATATACTTAACGATGTCATCAATCCATTGTGCTTTCGGTCTTCTTCGCAGACGTTTGCGATCAAGCGGTATCCACTCCAGGATGGATTGCCTTGGTCCATCTGTCATCTGATCGCCTCGCTATATGGCCTGCCCATCCCCATTTCAATTGCTTTACTCTTCCAATGATGTCACAGACTTTCGTTTGTTCCCTGATCCGTGCGCAGGACATTCTGTCTCGACTAATGCCAAGCATACATCTTTCCATTCCTCCCTGTGCTACCCGAAGTTTTTGAATTGATTGCGATGTGAGTGTCCAGGTTTCACTGATCTCACGCACTGATTGAAGACTTCTTTTCAGGTAAGGTGGGAGTCTGCTCTTAAACACAATGTGGAGCCTGCCAAATGCCTGCCAGCCACATTTAACACGCCGTTTCACCTCCCGGGCGGTATTCCCCTCCATTGAAATCCTCTGCCCAAGATGTATAAAGCTGTCCACAATCTCCAAATCCCTTCCTAAAATTGAAATTCTTCTGTCCTGAGCGAAGTTATTGAACATAACCTGATTCTTTTTCAGGTTCATTTTCAAGCCAAATGGTTCGCCAGTCCTTTACAGTTGTATGCGTCTTTGCAGTTCCTCTGGGTCTTGTGAAAGGAGAACGATATCATCTGCAAATCTAAGATGGTTTAAGTTTGCACCATTGATCTTTACACCATCATGTTTCCAATCGAGTTTACGGAATACTTCTTCAAGGCCAGCCGAGAAAAGAATAGGCGATAATGCATCACCCTGCCGTACACCTCGTTCTACATTAATTCCTACTTCAAGATCATCAAGGTGAATTGTGGCTGTAGCTCCATCATATATCGATTCTAGTAGGTTTACATAGGCTCTATCTACATCTTGGCTAAGCAGTGCATCCATTATCGCATGCTTTGAGATGGAATCAAATGCTTTTTCGTAGTCGATAAAAGCCAAGCACAGTGGCATGGTGTATTCGTTGTGCCTTTATATGGCTTGCTGTACAACCTGGATGTGATCCATTGTATTGAATCCATTTCTGAATCCTGCTTATTCTCTTGGTTGTGCGTCATTCAGTTTTTTTAATATCCTTGCAGATATTATCTTGGTGAAAACTTTGTACACCACTGATAGGAGGCTTATTGGACGGTAGTTCTTTAAATCTTCATGTGCTCACCACTTCCACTGTGCTGGTCCGCCACCAGCTTTTAGCATCTCGACAGTTACACTGTCTTTTCCTTGAGCCCTGCCGTTTTTCATATATTTTATAGTATTTGTTACTTCCTCCACTAGGATATTTGGCATTTGTTCTTCCGTGGGTATTGTTGTCTTTGATTGGTTTTGATCTTCATATAACTAGAAATAACATTTTCTGACTACTTCTAACATTTGCGTACGCGCCCTGCATACTGTGCCATCCTCACGCCTTAAGGCATACGCTTTCTTATAGTTTTGCAGAGCTCAGTGTACTCGACCCTGCCCAAAGGACTACCTGCATTTCTCATTGCCCGCCGTTTCTTCATTAAATCAATGGTCTCACTGGAAATTTTTGTTCTGAGACATTTTTCTTCTGGTGTTATTGAAGCAGCCGTTTGAAGCACATTGTTGGCGATTTCTTCATATTGAACTGATATATATATATATATATATATATATATATATATATATATATATATATATATATATATATATATCATATTGATGATATATCCTGCGCATCTTGAAACACAGCAAACCGGTTTGACAAAGCAATCTCCAAAATGCGTCCTCTCTCCAGCAGTTTCCCAGAATCCACTCTGCCCTTCTTTGACCTTACCATTCTTTCACGTTCTCTTTGACAGTTAATCCTAACTTTTGCTCGTACCATTCCGTGGCCAGTTCCAACATTAAAACTGTTAACTACAGTACAATTGGTTAATATTGTTTTATCGTTGGTCATGATGTAGTCAATTTCACTTGTGAGGCCAAATGGGCTTTTCCATGTCCATTTTCTGTTGATATTTTTCTTATAAAACGAATTCATAATATATAGTCTTTCAGCAAAATCAACCAATCTGTCACCTCTACTGTCTCGCTCACCAGTTCCATATGGGCCAGTTGCATTTTCGTCAGTTCTTCACCCATCAGGATTTTATACTTATATTTCTCCTTGTATAAAAGTTGGGCCACATCATCATACAATTCCTCAATTTCCTCATCCCTGTGGCTCATAGTTGGTGCATAAGCTTGGACGATTTGAAGCCTAAACTTTTTATTCAGCTGAATGACGCATTGGGCTAATCGGTCGGATGTACTTTCAAATTTTATTGCACTGTTCTTCAGCTTTCGATCGATAAGGAATTCAATTCCGCCACATCGGCCATTTTCCGCACCTCGAGTGTAGAGTACGTGTCCAGTTGGTTCCAGTTTGATTAACTCTTCTAACTAAAACCTATATATATATATATATATATATATATATATATATATATATATATATATATATATATATATATATATATATATATATATATATATATATATAGGTTTTCAATGGAAGGGGATGGTAGAACGTGGTTAAATGTGGCTCAACATAGTGTTCAAGAACAAACTACCACTTGAAAAGAACAGTTTTTGATCACTACAGAGGGGAATGGAAAAATGTATGCTTGGCATTACTAAACCGGATAGAAATACCTGCACATGGATCAGGGAACAAACGAAGGTGAATTACATCATTGGAGGAATAAAGGAATTGAAATGGAGGTGGGCAGACGATGGGACTAAACGTGGACCAAGGCGATCCTGGACTGGATACAGCTTGACCGCAAACGTCCAAGGAGAAGACCGAAAACACGATGGACTGATGACATCATTAAGTATGTTGGACCCGAATGGCAGAGGAAAACTCAGGACCGCAATAGCTGGAAGCATGCTGAAGAGGTCTTTAGCCTGCAGTGGATTGACACGGGCTAATGATGATGATAGAAACGCTTGGAAGTGATTGTCCTAAAATTATGTCAGGTGTACCATCATGACAATGCTCGACCATATCTTTGTTCATCTGCTAGAAATTATTGTAGCTTGGTTACCAAGTCTTAACACTTTCATAATATTGTTCTGGCATAGCATCATCACTTACATTTAATTTGTACTTTACAAAATTTCTCGTCAGTTAATGCGCACGAATTTATGACCTACCTGATAAAAGAAGGTATTACATTTAATTAACGCTAATGAAATATGTTTTTAAAAATTCCCCTTTAAGGTTATAAATAAGTTAAATCGTCTGTGTTTGTTGTGCGTTGAACCTGTTTTAGATTAGATAACAGAAATTGGTTATTGAACGCCGATAATGCCGGTCGTATTTACAAAACATTTATATTTCACCAAAATAATGTTGTTTTCATTAATTAACAATAAATACTATATATAAAATGTTGTTTAAAGAAGTTGGTATTGTTTTATTGTGTTACGTGCTATTTTAGATTGTCGTTCCTGTTCTTGAGCCATGCCTATTACCAGGGCCCTTGAAAGAGTTCTTGACCTGGATAATGTGTAATCAAAGGGCTATGTATGGTCTTTGTCAAGTATAATCGCCACAAAACTCCACGTCGTTTTAAATGACAGATGGATGAAGGTACGCGAGCTAGCTGACATTGTTTTGAAAGAAAATGAAAAAGCTTTCTGCTTGATAGATATCCCGTTTGTTATCAACGCATTCGAATGAACCCGTCTCAAGAATGTTTGGATTGATTTAAATTTCGCGATTCTTTTGAGTTTCTTCGATTTTATAACACTAGATAAAACATAAATTTACCATTACACGCCGGAGATGAAGGAGCAGTCCAAATAGCCTGTGGGAGCAGATGAATGAACCTCAAAGAAAGTGAAGGCCAGTGTGACTCCATTAACTCAAATTCATGACTACGTTTTTTTTTGGGATTTTGCTTCACAACACACAACACTTCTGCATACACGTCTCAGGTTAATTCTTCTATTGAAACATTTGGTGTGAAACACTAAACTCGAAGAGATTTATCTTACGTCTCAAGTTGTTGCTCTTTGAGATTATTTCCTCTTCCCAAACCTGAAGAAAGGTATTGCTGATGTTAAAGTCGAACAATGTCAAAGTACCATGGTTTAATTGTAGAAAGAAACAACAAAAAAAAATAGTTTATTTATTGCAAGTCATTGAAATATTGACTGGAAACCGTTTTCGGTTGTTCAAACTTTGCACAGGAGGTTATTAAAAAGTTTCCAGTCTAACAACGAAAAATTCGGTTTCAACTGCTAAAGCAGCTTTTATTTCTCAATATGGTCTCTTATAATTTCAATACACTTGCTCTAACGCTTCGTGAAGTGTATTTCCGGAAAGTTTGCAAAATACCCTATCTCTACTTCACGTAACACGCATACTACCGGCTTGGGAATAAAATGAAGTTAAAAAATTAGTTATTAAAAAAATGTACCGGTACATTATCTGAAGTAAAAGTGATATTCACTTAAATCAAACTTCACAGTACTATGTGAGGCCATTTTTAGAAATGGTGAATTTTCAGTTACTCAAATGTCGAGTTAAAATAAAAATACAGTTGTCATATGTACGAGATTAACTGCCAGAAAAAAATTCTTATCGAAAGACCCATTATAAACACGGTTAAGTTTATCAATTGGTTATCCCACAACCTGCTCATTAACACAATCTTTACGAAGTCAATTCTTTAGCCGATTGATAGCGATATCTTATCTATATCCGTGTTATGTTCTGAATGTCTGCAATATGGCAATTCATCGTTGTTTTAAAAACACGCACGCCGGAAGAGTTTTATACGAGATTTAAATATATTAAAAAATTGTAATCGTAATCATTACAATAGTTTTCTTATTCAAACTACAATATATTTTATTCCACTTAATGAAAAAGCATAATTTTAAGTGACTGTATGAAAAGTTGCATGTGGGCTCATGGAGAATATATTAAAAATATTCAAAAAAACAAGGAAACATTTTTCCCGTGCTCCTTGTAGTAATTATTCAGTAATTTTTTCAGCAGCCCACCAAACGTCAGCAAGTGTTTCCTGAAACTGGTTTCGGTCGTTAAGTCGTTATCATCAGGTTCGAACTGAACGCTCGGAAAAAGAAACATTTTATTTCAAAACTACCTGACTTTTGAGTTTACCCTCGTATAGATTTTCTGTAGCAAATTTCTTGACTCTGTTCGTTTCCTTAAATGGGAACTAGGATTAATAAGGGTTTGACATCACTGGAGTACTTTAAATTTTTTTTATTAATTAATTATTAAATATTTATATTTCCCAAACATTTCTTGAATTTGTTGATGTTTCGCCAAATATGGCGTACTCTTTTTAATGACAACTTCCAAATGACAAGTTTTTCTGCTAAAATTTAACATGCACCCTTGAGTAGCTCCTATGAAAACAAATTAATACTTGTATTTTTTCCTGATATAAATTTTCAAGTTTACTATTTATCATTCATCATCAGCCCGTGTCGATCCATTCCAGGATGAAGGCCTCTTCCGGTTTCACGGTCCTGGGCTGCGATCAAGCGGTATCTACTCCAGGATTGCCTTGCTCCATCTGTCCTCCCATCGCTTTCGTTTGTTCCCTTTCGTTTGTACCCTGAATCATGTGCAGGGCTTTCTGTCTCTTCTTGTAATACCAGCATACATTTTTCCATTCCCCTCTGTTCTACTCGAAGTTTTTGAACTGGTTGTGATGTGAGTATCCAGGTTTCCCGGACGGTATCCCCCTCCATTGAAATCCTCTGCCCAAGATATATAAAGTGGTCCACAATCTCCAAACCCCTTTCTAAAACTGAAATTCTTCTGTCCTCAGCAAATTTATTGAACATAACCTGACTCTTTTTCAGGTTTATTTTTAATCCAAGTGGCTAATCTTTCAGCTCCTCTAGGTCTTGCGAAAAGAGAACGATATCATCTGCAAATCAAAGATGGTTTAAGTTTGCACTATTGATCTTTATTCCATCCTGTTCATAATCCAGATTACCGCATACTTCTTCAAGTCAGGGCGAGAAAAGAATAGGTGATATTGCGTCACCCTACCGTACACCTCGTTCTATATTGTTCTAGCATCAAATTTCTGATGGTTTGAAACCAGTGTGATGGATTGACTAACTGCGTTCGTCCCTAAACTTGGCTAGAAACGGTTTGGGATTTTTACGTGCTAGGACGCTTATTTTGAGTAACATTTGTTAAGTCTCGTTTGTTTACATTTTATTTGAAAATAGTAAAGTGAACAAAGTATTTCTTCCTCATAAAAATAACAAAGCCAGTTAAAATGGATAATATTGATGATAACGGTGAGTTTTTGTAGCACATTTACTTTGATTTTCTTTAAATATACGATTTTATATATGTAGATATCTCGAATTGGTTATAATTTCGCCACCATCCAACACAGCAGTGTATCTGTATCCGTACATCAGTATTCTTGTGTGCCGTTACAGCCGGGGCTTTCTAAATCAAAAACCTTTGTTTATACATCAAACTGAAAGAGGAAGGAAACATTTTGAATTTGATGTATAAATTATTGCCATGTTTAGCAAAAACAAACATAAACCCAGAAATTTTACTCAGCTCATCAAGCATTATAACAACCAACTCATCTGATGAAGAAAGTTTGGGAGTTGCAGTTCCAAGTTGAGACTTGGAAGTCAAAGATGCAAATATATTTATTGAAAAAAATACCAACAAATAAAAGGATGTAACTATTGAACAAGTGCGTTTAGATAGGAATCACTATCAACAAGAAAAACTGAAGCTGGGAAAATACAAAATAGAGCAAATTTTGCAGATTGAGAGAGAGAAGTATGAATGTAAAAGAAAAATAAATGAATTATGAAAAAGAAGAAACCAGTTACTAGAAGAAATTAGCAAAAATACAAATTCTATTATCAATTCGCTTATGTAAATTTCATGTTTTTATTAGTTTCTGTTTTGTATTATATGTTAGATGTATGTAGAAAGAAATTATCAACTTATATGGAGTGTTGTTTGTTTTGGGTTTAAGAATTATTAAAAATTACAAAGGGTTAGGTTATCAAATGTTTTTTCTTGTATATGAAAATATTTAATAATGTTACATTACTTGATATAAAATATTTATTGGCAAGCCTTGGGTACACAATAAGGCACACAGTCAATGTGAAAATTATATTTCAACTTAGACCAAATAATATAAAAGAAAATTATACACTAAGTAAAAAGAAAGCCAAACCTTTTAAAAGAAGTTCGTTTTTAGGAATCTTCTAAAGGAGCTTTTATTCATAATTTCTGGGCTGTTTTTAAAAATCAATCCTCTTTGACCTTAAATTATCCAAAATATAGCAGAATTAATGCTATCTTAAAACTTGTCCAGTTACAAAATTTCTGTGATCAGTCCTCGTGTCCTGTGATTGTCCTCGTCCTCCTTATTAATTACAAGAATAAGAGGGTGTTCTATGTTTAGTAGAACTTCATTAAGGAGAAATTCTGTATACTTCAGGCCTGAATGAAATGCACTATGGCAGCTGGGGCCATTTATGTTTCAGTAATCCAAAACAGTGTTCGATAACATAATGGGTCGTGGATAACTTTGAACTGAAATTTGTTTCTATGACTCTAAGGTTCCCTCTATCTTTAAATGGGGTTATCAAGTTCCTCATGCAAGGATAGCCACTATCCCCGAGTAAATAAAAATTGTGACACCTATCAACCAATTCTGCACATAGAGCTGAATTTCTAAAACTCCTGCTGTCATGAACAGAGCCATGATATCCAATAAAAATATCTCTTATCCTTAAATTATGATCACACATAACTTCCATCTGAAAATAATTAAAAAATAAAACTTAAAACATTAAGTAAAACATGAAGGGTATCAAAAAAGGAATATGAATATTGTTTGAAATAGATTTAATAAAAGTTATAAATCTTCCTCACTGAACTCACCTGCATGGAGTAAAAATATTTTCAATTTAAATATGAGTCTGGATCGATAGTAGTTTGTCAATTTTTATATGCGAGCCGTCAATAGCCCCAATCACATCTAGAAATCCCTTTCCCTGAAATGCCTGCGAAACTGTTTTAAAACATAAAAACTGAATAGTCTTAAAGTTTGCAGTTTGTCAATGTTAACTCAGCAGAACAATAAAAATATAAAACACTAAAAAATTAGCTCCTATGTAACCAAACAATCCAATGTCAAAACAAATCAACGAACATTTCCAACTATTGCGCATGTCACAAACTAAATTGGACTGGATTTTGTTGTCGCTAGAACATCTGACTGGTAGTCGGAATCCCGGATTTAATTTGCTAAAACACGTACTCGCGCAAACTCCGGACGTTTCGGAATCGTTTGAAATCGTTGCTGGAACAAAACTATTAATTCCAACTTCAAGATCATCAAGGTGAATTATCGCTGTAGCCTCATCATATGTCGATCCCTATTTATCATTACTCAGTCGTATATTATTTTATTATTCAGATATGGGCCCTGGTGGACCACGCGAAGTACAGTTAGAAGCGTTTGCTGCTGTTAGCCTTCCTTTGCGCCCATACTGATTTCATTCTTTCGCTATGAGCTTTTTTTCTTTCGTCAGACCAAGTTGTTCCAGTCTTCCTACATTTTTCTCTCTTGCCAACCTCCCAAACGTTAACCTTGTGTCTGAAACAGCGTCTATCCTGAATATCACTTTGTGTAATATTTGCTGCTCTTAGGTCCTCTTTAATTGCAGCAATCCATTTAATTATTTCTACTTTAGCTCTACTCCTATTTTCATAAAATTCGACTGTTTGTCTAGTTAGCATACTCGAATTCATCCGTTTTATGTGTCCGTAAAACTTAAGTCTTCTTTTTCTCATATCGCTATGTCCATCTGTGCATTGTTTGATTTCTTTGTTTTCTCGAAGTCATACCGACTTCGTTGTGCTATTTAAATGTTTGGGGCCTAAAATTTTTCTTATGATTTTTCTTTCCTTCCCTTTCTATTCAAAATGATTTGGAATAGAATTTTGGAATCAAGATTTGGAATAGAGATTCGCGGACAATAGAATCATATGCTTTTTTGAAATCCACAAATGTACTGTCCCTGTACTCTGTCTAGTATACACTGAGATAGAATCTTGTAACAAACTGGGAGAAGAGATATCCCTCTATACTTGTTTATATCCATTCTATCTCCTTTCTTATGTAGTGGATGGACTAGAGCATCTTTCCAATCTTCCGGAATCCTGTTCCAAAGAAAGTTTTTGTTTTCGGTTTCAGACGTTGGCCAGATATCTCCGACTCCCTCTGAAAGATTTTGCGTTTAAGCCCGGACGTCCCAGAATCCAAAAGTCCGGTTGTACCAGGAAAGCTGGCAGTGGATTGTCTACCTCCTGGGGTAATTTTGTAATTACTAGAAGGCTTCATCTTGTACTTTGAATTAAAGGTTTCAACCATGACGGTTCAGAGGTTAAGACTGGAGAGGCTAGTTCTAGAATTAAAATCTCAGCCGCACCACTGGTGAAGCAAACGCTGACCACTCAACCGCTCGATATAAGTCAGACGCTAAGTGGATTTGGTTTTTTGCCTTGATTCGGGGCTGCTTATTTTGAGATATTCGCACCTGTCCATTATAATCTAATGGATCTTTCACTATCCACTACCCGTGACCCGTCCAGTACCTTAGGAGAGGTATACTGGATACTCGTATATTAACTATAAAGTATAATTAAATATAATAAGAAGAATTGTAACGTAGTTACGAAGTTAGTACAGTACAGGATGATAAATAATCATATACTATTAAAACATATTTTGAAATATTACAACATATAAAAACTCGAAATACGAATTGCTTCATGCTAATAACTCGCAATTTCATGTTAAAATTATAACGTCGAAGAACTAAATAATTATTAAGTCGATTCAAGGTCATTAATATTACCTTTTAATTTTTACGAGTGAATCATCTTTCTTTATATTTAAACGGAAAACGGATAAGTGACGGTTAAAAGTACTCTAGGGTATTAATACGTCATCTTTTATAGAATCATCCGTGAAACAATTTCGTTTTTATTAATGAAAAATAACGATTTTTAGCTTATTATGTTGTGTCTTGGGATCATATATCACAAGCTTTTATAATTTTTGAACTTTAAAGAGATTGTCCTCCTTTTGTGTGAATTGTAATTTTACCACTGGCGGCTCGTGGGTTTTTTAAAGTGGGAGGGCGTAGAAGAAAATAGTGCTACTGAAGAATTTTTTTTTGTTTTCCCCTTCCTCCTTTTTACTTTTCGATACTAACCCGATACAGGAGGTGAACTAGGAAAACATGAAAATTTTCTATTGTTACTACTTACAAGGACATGAAGGATAGGTTGTTGCTTGTTGCGCAGATAAAGGAATGAATAAGTACGTACGTACCGTTTACCTAAGAGTAAACCAAAACAGTTTATTGTAACTGCAAATCAACAGAGAAAATTCGAAAAAGTTCATGAGAAGTTCGAAAAGTTAAAAAAAATATCAAAGTTCCATTCGCCTGTTTTTGTCCAAAATAAATTTTTCAATAACTTTTTCATTAAAGTCTGGAATTAGGTCGACTAAGTAATGTCTGAATGATTGTGGCGTGTTCATTTTTTTTAAACCTTTCTTTCGACTTCGGCTATCGTCATCGGTATAGTCACTTAGTGATTTCTTTAAGAGCTGTATCCAGTCCCATTTTGCCCCAACATTTTATGTCTTTAAACAGCCTTTAATGTCTTCATTTAGGTAAATCTCGAGCCTTGAATAAAAAACGCCCAATTCGGTCTTCAAATCTTCTTTTTTCAATCGTCGGAAAACTTTCACATATGCTTTACTGTCAAATTTTCGCGTAAAACTTGCCCTATTTTTACATTCTTTTTAAACTTGACTCAAATTCAACACGGGCGTGGGACGACCGTTAGTTTTTAATTCAACTTTCTCTTCCAAACTTAAATTAGTCATTATTAACTGTTTTAAATCGGACATCTTCACGTTTACAATTAAAAGTTGATTATTTTTATTTAAGAAGTACTACTCAGTATGTACACACGTGGCAATTCCCAAATTAAAACAAGTATTCGCGAGATGAACGAAATACGCGACGCGAGACATATCAAACGCTCCGTATCCGTCAAATTAGCGTTTAAAACTAATTACCAATACGCTCGGTCGTAGGGAATCTACGTCCCAATTAGAAGGCAGTTAAACCCCCGAATTCTGGCAACCAACAAAACATGTAACGCCGGGAAAACATACACGTGACGGTCGTTGGAGGTAAACGTCCGACCATCAATGTAAACATTGTGGCTAGAGGATGGAATTTTTATCCGCATTACTTGGTGTGATGGGTCGACAGATGTTCTACATTTGGAGAATTTAATTTTTTATAATATCTTAAAATGAGTTAACGGAAAGAAACTGAACGAAAATAAAATATGGTGTTTTGTTCTGAAAAATTGTTTACTGTCATAAATCCTGGAGGAGAGATAAATACAACACCCTCCATCATGATCCGCCACTGAATTTCACTTTAATAAAGGGTGGTCCAAAGAGGACTTGTTAACATTTTGAAATGAAATAAAAAAAAACAAATTGACCAATTTTAATAAATTTATTCTTCAAATTTACAAAAATTCTTGGAAATTTATGTTCTGTAGATTACATTGTCTAAATGTGCTCGATTTCTGCCCAGACACTCCTAAAGCCGACCTCTAAAATTGGTCATTGCAATGTCTGCATTTATGCCTTCGATTTCTTACCGAATATTCTTCTTTAAATCTTCCAGACTGGCGAGGCGGTTGCCATACACTTGACTTTCAGGATATCCCCATAAAAAATCACAGTGGTAAGGTTCGGGCTTGGAGGAGGGATTGCTCTTCGAGAAATACATTTTTGATTAATAATTTTATTAATTAAATAATTTAACTATCAATATTAAATCATTTTGATTAATGACATGGTCATTAAGATGGAAATGAGTCTCTTCGGAGAAGAAGATGTTGTCCACTGCTGGAAATCGGTCCATCATTTCGATAGCAAATAAAAGTCTATCAGCGGGGCCAGTCGGCTTCAATTCTTGCACTAACTGAATTTTGTACGGGTGCATGCGTAAATTTTTCTGAAGGATGCGAAGCACCGACGATTTCGTCACATTTAAAGCAGCTGCGCTCTTTCGAATCGATAAGTTTGGTTGTTGGAGTACTTACGAACACCGTTCGAGATATCAAGCTGCACTTTTCTGCAATTTTGATAAAGAGCTCTATACCATTAAACAGATAGTAAAAAACAACAGCTACAAAGAAATATTAATTGACAATTTTTTTAAAAATAAACAAAGAAAGTATAATTTACAAGAATGTATAATATATATTTACAAGAATTTCGGGTGTATATAAAATTGACTGTAAGGATTGTGAAGTTGCATGTTTCGGTCAAAAAAATAACACAAAAAAGATATCTTAAATAATGTAAAAAGCTTCGGGATATCTACACATTGTATTGAAAACAATCATTTTATAGATATAAACAATGTTAAATTATTATACTCAGAAAAGTAAAAAATTAGTCTTATTAGAATTATTGGAAATAAATCACCTAAATTTTCAAAACACCCCGGTAATAGAACTCATATTGTAATTAAATAGTCCGGTTTTTACCAGTCGATATTTAGGATAATTAGACTAGACGTTAAAAAAAACAAGAAATAAAAAAGACACAATTTTACCTGTCTCCTTTTGAATTCTGTAATTTCTGTCAGTTATATTTTACGGCTTTATTTAAAAAAAAAATCCCTTATTGTATTTGAAATTGCTTTAAAAACAATTCATAGTTGCGTTGTATAGACAATCTGGCTAATTAACGTACAAAATTTTAAATCAGCACAGTTTGATAGGCATCAAACTTGCTAGATCGACCACCTGAAGTTCAGTACACCCTTTCAAGTCTCACACCACCCAACGTCTCGTCGGTGAACGAACCCAAGCGTCGTCTGGGTTGTTTACATTCGCGGAGCAGTGTGATGACCTTCCCTCTTCAGGTTAAAGCCCCAGGTCCCTCACTCCGTGAATTCGTCTTGTGTGTCATACCTCAAGGACGGTACAACGGTCGAGAATGGGACAGGTAGATGTGGTGCACGCGTCGTTATTCCCGTCTTTTATGTCGATCTGATCGTTTCGAGATCGATGCGTACTAAATCGGTTAAGATAGGTGGACAAACACTTTTATAGAAATTTTGTTTGTTTTTTTGTTTTTTGGTAAATCAAAGAATGATTTTCATAATTTTTTTTAAATAGTTGTTAGAGGGTTTGATAGCGGGATACAACAACTAAATTAGATACCTTGAAATTATTTATGTTATGTGATTAACTTGACTTGGACCTTGGAACAAACAAATTTAATTTACAAAATTGATTGCTTAAACTGCCCAAGCTCATATATTGGCCAAACGAAACAATATTTAAAAAACAGAATTAATGAACACAAAAAAAGCATTAGAAACTTAAAACCAAACATCACTGCACTTTCAAAGCATGCTATAGACAATGAACATAACTTTAATTTTAACAACATAAAAATCCTAGATTTTGAAAAACAATATAAAAAAAGAAATATAAAAGAAATGATTTATATAAAAAAAACAATTAATACCATTAATTTCAGAAATGATACAGATAATTTAAGTTGTATATATAATAACATTATTAAATAATAAATTTTCATAATTTTTTTTTAATTCTTGCATCTAATATTCCACATAAAAAATTCAAAACAATTAGGTTATAATAAAAAACAAAAAAGGTGGAAGAATTGTTAAATATGGCAAAAGTCAAATATGTCATTTAAAAATGTTATAAAAAATTGACACATATTACTTAAAAAATTCAAAAAATTTATTGTTTAATTGATATTGGTAGGTTTTTAAATGTAAGTTTTATATCAAAGTAATTTTTATTTTTATTAATTTTTTATTTTAGAAGTATTCTGATGATGGTTCGTTGTAGAATCGAAACGTAAATAAAACAATAAAAAAATTAAACTTATTTACACTGACCGAAAATCCCAATAAATAAAATAATAATAATAAATAAATAAATGTATCTATTAGTATAATAAAAATTATAACTTAAATTTAATTATTATACATTTAATTCGGTTTCATTCTTACTGTCACTTTGATCTACATTAATAATAAGTGGTTCTATATTATTAGTAAATGATACAGAGGAATCTTCAATTTTAACAACATGGTTAATCGAATTTATCCAACTTTCTTTGGGAATACTATCTACAACCTTCCTAATTAATGTTGCAGCACTTACGAGTCGGAGAAATGTGTTCTGCTTTAACATTGGATTTTAGCTGATGCCACATATGCCCAATGGGATTAAAAATACAGTAATACGGGGGAAGGTGTAAAATCGTATGTCCCATATCGGCAGCAGTGGTATCACATACATATTCCTTTTTAATATTAAATGTCTAATATTTCTAGATCACATTTTTATATGTATTTTCGAACTATATATATCCTTTTTTAATTTATAGTTCTGAATTTCCAGGACCATTTTGCAGAACTTAACAAGTCGTACTTTTTGAAAGGTATAAAATCGTTGGGCGGAGTGTATCTAGCTAAAAGGAAAATATAAATTTCCGATCAAAAATAAACAATATTTCATTATAAAATATCTGTTTTTTTTACTTTAGCCTCGTACATGAGCTGTCCTTCATGAAGACTCTTTTCAGATTGTTGAAACACCAGATGTTACACATTGTTGATGTTGGAGGATAAGGTGGATGTTCGAGAACATCAACGTTATTTTAGTAAATAATCGATACGTGCTAAATATGTTATTCTGGGATTACAAACAATGTTTTGATCGATATTTTATTTGTGGACAAGGTGAGGTTTGTTTGTTGATTTTAACGCATAATCCATTTAAAGTGTCCTACTTTTATGAATTTTGCTTTCATCGTTATGGTTCAATTTAGGCACCTTTTTTAAATCATTTTGGGAGTGTTTTGTTTTAGATTTACAATATGCTTATGTATTCCTAAGCATATCGTAACTGCTCCCTGAGAGAGTTTTTTTTACATTTTCTAGAAGTTTGTCGTACCAGGTGATTAAAATAATTCGTTTATTTTGCACGATCCCTTATAGACACTCTCATTTTTGGTCGCCCAGATCATTTTTATTTGATAAACAACCATATTTAAAAGCGAAGGTTTTTTCGGAACTGTTTTGCTCGCAAATTTCCATGGATCAAATGTCACTCTTCCCCGATCATTCTGATCGTCAACCGATTTCGGGTTCTGTGGACATTTTCATCACTTCCTGCAGTTGAAGACCTTCCTTCATCTACGAGGTTTATCTTCAGTCGAGCCTCGGCCTTAAGTAAACAATCGATTACTTTAGTAAACAATCGATACGTGCTAAATATGTTGTTCTGGGAGGACATCACACATCTGCAGGAAGGTGAGGTCTTGGTTTCCTTTGAGGTATCATCGTTGTTTCCGAGTGCCCCGATTCCACATACCTTGAAATACCTGAGGGAGTTACTCGCGTTAAACGATTTTAATAATCGATACGTGCTAAATATGTTATTCTGGGATTACAAACAATGTTTTGATCGATATTTTATTTGCGGACAAGGTGGGGTTTGTTTGTTGATTTTAACGCATAATCCATTTAAAGTGTCCTACTTTTATGAATTTTGCTTTCATCGTTATGGTTCAATTTAGGCACCTTTTTTAAATCATTTTGGGAGTGTTTTGTTTTAGATTTACAATATGCTTATGTATTCCTAAGCATATCGTAACTGCTCCCTGAGAGAGTTTTTTTTTATATTTTCTAGAAGTTTGTCGTACCAGGTGATTAAAATAATTCGTTTATTTTGCACGATCCCTTATAGGCACTCTCATTTTTGGTCGCCCAGATCATTTTTATTTGATAAACTACCATATTTAAAAGCGAAGGTTTTTTCGGAACTGTTTTGCTCGCAAATTTTCATGGATCAAATGTCACTCTTCCCCGATCATTCTGATCGTCAACCGATTTCGGGTTCTGTGGACATTTTCATCACTTCCTGCAGTTGAAGACCTTCCTTCATCTACGAGGTTTATCTTCAGTCGAGCCTCGGCCTTAAGTAAACAATCGATTTCTTTAGTAAACAATCGATACGTGCTAAATATGTTATTCTGGGAGGACATCACACATCTGCAGGAAGGTGAGGTCTTGGTTTCCTTTGAGGTATCATCGTTGTTTCCGAGTGTCCCGATTCCACATACCTTGAAATACCTGAGGGAGTTACTCGCGTTAAACGATTTTAATAACCAGCTTGTTTCTGAGTACATCACTTTTCAACTTAATAACAGGAGGTTTTACGAACAACAAGAAGTAACGGCAATGGGCATTCCTCTGTCTCCGTTCTTAGCCAACCAACCGAGGCGAAAAATTAATTCAGTTACTTTCCGAAGGTTTTTACAATTTTCTATTTAAAAAATTAAAACTTAGATAATTTTATTAAGAACTTAAATAGTAAATCCCAAAATATAATATTCACGCATGAACTCGAAAACAACGATAGTTTACCATTTCTGGATGTTTTAGTCAATAGAAACAATAAAAAATAGGTTAGATTTTGATATTTTTAGAAAAAACACTCCGAGATACATTCCTAACAATTCGAATCATAGCTTCCAAAATAAGATGGCTAGTTTAAATTTTATGGTAAATAGATTAATCAATATTCCTTTAAACAAAGATAATTATAACAAAGAATTAACACTAATTAGGGAGGTATCCGAAGTGAACGGTTACAATAAGAACATCGTAGATAATTTAATTAGAACACATAAGTTTAGAAAAGTATTGAAAGAATCTTCGACTTTTCAAAAGGATCAGAACAAAAATAAATTCATAGTAATACCGTTTGACGCCCAATTAACACGAGGGCTAGACAAAATATTGAAAAAAGTGGACATTAAAGTTGTATACAAACCATATAATAATTTAAGGGTCGGTTCTACAGTGCAAGTATATACCTGGTATAAGCTATACTTGGAATAAAGTTTGAAACGCCATTTCTACAATCGCCGAAAAAAGCTATTCTCGGTCGAAATCGACAGATATATAAGTTATCCCCTTGAATTTGGCTGGATGTACTCCGAATATAGTTATTCTTGCTTTCTATTGTCCAGCTTCAGTTATCAGTATTAATAAACATAACCTTTCCTTTCTTTATATTCTATAGTTTAATGCATTTTTAATTATAACAGTGAAATAAATAATTGATATGGATCCCATAAATATAAATATTTTTGATTCTGATGAAAGTGATTTTGAAGACGTAGTTTAAATTCGACGGCCAAAAGTATTTAAACATTGGTGTGAAAAAACATAAATGTATTATATAGTTATACGATTTTTAAGGTAAAATGCATTTTTTAGGCCCGATTACTTCGTGGAGTTTGAACGACCTGGAGTTTTTTAAACGCTTTTTTGCAGTTGGAAATTTCGCAGGAGTAAGCGAAACATCTACAAGTACGATTGTCACCAAGGTAACGTTAGGGATTGATCATTATGTGGAAGGTACATCAAGTTTCAAGAAACAGAAGCAGATCGCCACAAGCTAAAGGAAGAGTTCTATGCTATTGCAACGTTTCCTCATGTTATCGGTACTATCGACTGCACTCATGTCTGTATCATTTCACCAGGTGGAAATGAAGCAGAAAGGTACCGTCACCGGATGGAGTATTTTTCTTGGAATGTTCAAACAATATGTTGTTGTACGGTGGCCTGGATCAACTCATGATGAAACCCTCTACAACTACTTTATATTTTAGATGTAATTTTGTCTCCTTATGCCTGTTTAGCTAGGCAGCTATTTTGTTCGTTTAGAACAAATAAACTTTTATCTATAAGAACGGTAAATTGGAAAATAATACATCTATTTACCTAATTATGTTGTTGATAAACGTCAAAATAAAAGGAAAACGAAAGTACATTTTATAACGTTTTATTTTAAGCCTCCTGATAATACATACAATTTCTAAAATAAATAAAATCCCTTAATGCCAATTATTTATTTGTTACCTATGATGCTAACTAATTATGTAATATTCACATCTATTAATAAATCATAATTATAAACAAAGAATGCCTCTGTCGTTGGCCATACAATATTTTCATTTCCAACTGATGTTTTTTCTTTCAAGCGTTTATCTTTCCTTTCCGATTCCTCGAAAAGTGTCATTTGAAAATCAATGAACTCAAGCTGTTTTCTGGCCAACTCTTCATACACTTTCCCACTGCGTGCTTACTGCAACTTGGATGAAACTGATTCGTTTTGATCTATGTAGGCGTCTATCACTATGTAGGTGTCTATCCAAACCTATCTTAGTGTAGGTGCTGCAGTGTTTATATATATATATATATATATATATATATATATATATATATATATATATATATATATATATATATATATATATATATATATATTATTATTCACGTATGGGCTCTGGTGGACCACGCGAAGTACAATTAGACGCGTTTGTTGTTGTTAGCCTTCCTTTGTGCCCATACTGATTTCTTTCTTTCGCTATGAGCTTGTTTCCTTTCGTCAGACCAAGTTGTTCCAGTCTTCCTACATTTTTCTCTCTGGCCAACCTTCCAAACGTTAACCTTGTGTCTGAAACAGCCTCCATCCTGAATTTCACTTTGTGTAATATTTGCTGATCTTAGGTCTTCTTTAATTGCAGCAATCCATTTAATTATTTCTACTTTAGCTCTACTCCTATTTTCATAAAATTCGACTATTTGTCTAGTTAGCCTACTCGAATTCATCCGTTTTATGTGTCCGTAAAACTGAAGTCTTCTTTTTCTCATATCGCTATGTATATCTGTGTATTGTTTGATTTCTTGGTTTCCTCGAAGTCGGTATGTTGTGCTATTTATTTGTTTGGGCCCTAGGATTTTTCTTATGATTTTTCTTTCCTTCTTCCTCGATGTCCTCGATGTCCCTCTTTCTATTCAAAATGAGCGTTTCCGCATTTTTTGACATCTACCCTTATTGGCCGCTTTTTCCAACCCATTTTCCATGATTATTTCACCCAAATATTTGAATTGAGAGACTCGTCTGATGTTACCATATTTTGTTTTTGGAAATGGCGTTCTTAGTCTGTTGCAGGTCATGTATTGTGTCTTTCAAAGGAAATTTGGAGTCCTACATTTTCTGCTGTTTCTTTTAGGATTTCAATCTGTTTCTGTGCCGTTAATACATCTTGAGCGAAAATTGCTAGATCATCAGCAAATGCCAGACAATCAATTTTGATGTTGGTTCTCCCCAGTTTAATGGGCTGGTCAATATTCAGGGCCGACTTTTTTCACGCCACTCCTGTATTACTTTTTCTAGAACACAGTTAAATAAAAGTGGCGGGAGTCCATCCCCTCACTCCAGTTTTAATTTCGAAGGGCTCCGAGATCTCACCCATGAATTTAACTTTTGACCTTGTGTTAGTTAACGTTGCTTTAATAATTGCCAGCGTTTTCAGATCTAGTCCTTGTTCTTTCAAGATTCGGAATAAAGATTCGCGGTCAATAGAATCATATGCTTTTTTGAAATACACAAATGTACAGACGAGATTTTTATTGTACAGTTTTTGATGTCTTAGAATCAACTTCAGATTCAGGATCTGTTCAGGGCAGGATCTGCCCGGTCGAAAACCTGCTTGATATTCACCAATGTTAGGTTCTAACTGTCCCTGTGCTCTGTCTAGTAGACATTGAGATAGAATCTTGTAACAAACTGGGAGAAGAGATATCCCTCTATAGTTGTTTACATCCGTTCTATCTCCTTTCTTATGTAGTGGATGGATTAGAGCATCTTTCCAATCTTCCGGAATCCGTTCGGTTCGCCAAAGTTCTTGTAGAATTTTGGTTATTTCCCTGATTGTACCTGGACCAGCGGATTTAAAATGTTCCGCAGTGATTCCATCTTCACCAGAAGCTTTGTTATTTTTAAGCCGCTTGATTTGCCTAATTATTTCATCTTCATTCGGTGGTAATGAATCTGGGTTTGTTTGTTTAGGCTTTAGTGTTGCTAATTTGTTTAAGGGCTCAGGACAGTTTAGTATTTGTTCAAAATATTTCGCAAGTTCTTTGCAATTGTCTTGGTTATTTAGAGCCAATTGTCCGTTTTCCTTTTGGAAGCAAAGACTTTGCGGTTGATAGCCTGTTAATTTAGTTTTAAATGTTTTGTAAAAGTTTCGAGTGTTATGTTTTTGGAAATCTTTTTCTATTTCATTAAGTTGATTGTTTTCATATTTTCTTTTAGTTTGTCTAATTAGCTTCGATGTTTCTTTTCTTACTTCCAAAAATATGTTATAGTTTATTGCTGTTTTTTGACTGTTCCATTCTTTGAATGCTTCACTTCGGCTTAATACTGCTTGCTCGCAAACTTCATCCCACCACGGATGTTTTCTACGTTTTTGTAAAGGGACCAACTTTAAGGCTGTTTTAATAATTTTTTGTTTCAATTCTTGCCAGTTCTTTGCTGGTTGTTTATCAAGTTCTTCTGTTAGGGCTGGTTTTATTTTCGTTGGGTCAAACTTTGGTATTAGCAGCCGTTTTTGAATAAGTTTTCGAGGTTTTAAGCTAACTTTGATTCTAGTCAAGTAGTGATCCGTGTCTATATTTGCTCCTTTCCTGACTTGAAGATTCAAAATCTCTTTATAATTGGGGCACGAAATGGCAACATGGTCAATTTGAAATTCACCCATGTACGTGTTTGGGCACCTCCAGGTTTTTTGTTTTGATATTTTCTTCTTAAAATGGGTTGACATTATTTTTAAATTAAACTGCGAACATAGTTCAACCAATCTTCTACCATTATAGTTAGTCCATTTATGAGCGGGAAAACTGCCGACTGTTTTCCTGTACTTTTTTTCTTTCCCTAACTGGGCGTTGAAATCACCCAATAGGATTTTTGCATGGTTAGAGGGAATTTTAGAGATTCTAGAATTTCCCAGGACTTATTTACTTTTTCAGGATTAGATTTATTTTCTTCGTTAACTGGGAGGTGTGCATTGATTAATGTATAGTTTTTGTTAGTACACTTAAGGGATAGTGTCATAAGTCGATTATTTACTGGCTGGACATTTGTTATAGAACCAAGGATGTTTCTTGAGACAGCGAAAGCAACACCGAGATGTGGTGTATTTTTGAGTATTTTTTTGTCCGTTTTACTTTTAAAAAGTCTGTAGTTGCCGAATTCCAAGGTGTTACCATCTGTCAATCTAGTTTCTTGCAAAGCTAAAATTTTGATTTTTTGCTGATTTAATGTTCGCCCCAATTCGTGTACTTTTCCTGGACGCTATATATATATATATATATATATATATATATATATATATATATATATATATATATATATATATATAATTTCTTGAATAATGTTTACCTATATAATTTGAGATTTACAACACTTTGCTTCTAGGCTGTCTCAACTGGTGTGGATTCCATAAACTCCAGTTACAATTTGCCTATAATTATTAATTACTTTTATTTTATTACCAATATTTTTCATTTGAGTATACATACAAATTCTATATTGGCACTAGAAGATTCATTTTTAGTATCTCCAACTGCCTTATATTTTATTCTACAAAAGCCTCAGTGATGGGGCTTGCAGTGTATTTTGCATCTGGCAAACCTGTATTTACTATAAAATATATACACATGACAAAAAAACCGAATGAATAAAAATATATAAAATAACCCATACCAACATCAGAATAATACAATGCCGTTGCCCCAACACCAATCAAAGCCAGCACCCTATTTCCAACACCATTTAACTTTATTTCTCTCATTGGGCCCCCACCTGTTTTGTACATATATTGTTTATCTTCCGCATAATCCTTCTCAACAAATCCCATTTCCTACGCAACATTTTGGCAGTTCTGCCTGTACCACAAATTGCAATGAACCTTTCTTCAATCACTCTCCATGCTATATCTTTGGTATTATTGGAAAGGGTGTCTGTTTTCTTGAACTCTGGAATAGAATAATGCGAGGACCACCGGCACTGTTAGTACGTAAAACAACTTTATACGTACCGACACTTTCTTTACTTGCCTCAATCAAATCGACTAACAGAACAATTTCGTCAATCGTGAAATTATTGCACCGATTTTTCTCCATTTTAATAAGATGAAACAATATTTTTATAAATCGAGTAAAACCATTTTATACTTTGTCATCTATCACTTTTTTTAAATTGTGTGAGTATAGTTTCGTACAACGATGTTACATTCTCAAACACTACTTTAAAACTAAGGTATTACAGCTGTTTTTCCTATGTACCTAATTTTACACTTTTATTGGGGTTAATTTTTTTTTCAATATTTTAAATAGTAAGGAATTCCGGAGATCTATCAGATCATTTAATAAATGTCTAGACGGTTCTTTATTATATTTACAAATTTCAATTGCTTCTAAATTGTTTAATTTTTTTGCTTTTTGGCGCTGTACTGTAAATCGTTTTACGAAACTATAGTCACGCAAATTTAAAAATAAAAGTGATATATAACAAAGTAAAAAATTGTTTTATTCGATTTAAAAAATGAACTATTACAAAGTAACGGACAAATCAATCAATAATATTTTTATAATTTCCAAACCGTTCACGTTAGGTTAACTTTATAAAATGCTATAATTTCTCACACCTTCAACTGTCAACGATGGCCCAATCCCACCTACTATTTTGACGTATTAGAACTACTACAACCTTATTTTAGGTATAACTAAAGGCGTTGTAGGCAATAGGCCAACATCAGATATCCTGAGAATAATACCTGGTATAACCTATTCCGAGTATAACTGTTCGTCATTTAATCGTGGTATGTACTTGCATTGTAGAACCGGCCCTAAGAGAAGTCCTGGGTAATCTAAAGGATTAGTAGTAGATCAACATGAAAAGTGGGGGATTTACGAAATTAGCTGTCAAGACTGTGATCAAAGGTATACTGGGCAAACAAAAAGATCATATTAACGCAATACAAAGAACACTTGCCCACATTAGATACGGGAGAAATGAAAAATCTTGTGTTATCACAACATAGACATTAGTATTTTATGACTGGTAAAAAGTGTAAATAACAATAGGATTTTGGATGTATATGAAAGCATTCAAATAGAAAAATGCAAGAAAATCATGAATCGGGATAAAGGACCTATTCCGTTCAGTCAACTGTTTCAATTATTGATGTAAGGGTCCCTTTTCTTGTATCCTTTTTTTATAAGCTTCATTAGGTAGATAGTACGCTTCGTAGATAGTAGGTTAGCAACTAGGGTTCTCATATAACTAGAACATAGTTTAGGTTTAAAATTAGATTAAATTATCTCCTAATGATCCTAACATGGTTAACGAAAAGGGCGTCGAGAACTTAAAAAGTGTTTCGGTGTTCAGTGATAAATCTCTTTGAGTTTAGTGTTTCACACCGTAAGTTCCAATAGAAAAATTTAGACTTATTTAAAAGCAATTGCACTGCGTTTCTTCGATATTTTATTTCAGTAGATGAAAAATGGATTCACCACTACATGAAAGTGCGCCAAAGAAAGTGAAAACGGTTAAATCTGCAGACAAACGTCACTGTTTTCAACTGTTGCTGTTTTCTGGTAATCTGGTGGAGTAGCGTTCATAGAATTCCTGGCAAAAGACATGCCCCGTATTCACCCGATTTGACTCTCAGCGATAACTTTCTCTTACTAAACCCGAACAAATACTTCGTTAGATTAAGATCAGTGGCGGATTTTGAGGGAGGGCATCTTTTATCACAGTAAATAGTTTTTCAAAGCAAAACACCATATTTCATTTCCGTTCAGTTTCTTTCCTTTAACTCATTTTAAAATATTATTAAAAATTAAAATCTTCAAATGTAGATCTGTCGACCCATCACACCAAATAATACGGATAAAAATTTCATCCTCTCGCCACAATTTTTACATCGTTGGTCTGAAATTTACCTCCAGCGACCGTACGCCACGTCAATTTTTCTCGTCGTTGGTGTTGTATGTTTTGTAAGTTGCCAGAATTCGGGGGTTTAACTGTTTTCTAAAACATGCGATTTGGACGTAGATTCCCTGCGCCCGAGCGTATCGGTAATTAGTTTTAAATGCCGATTTGATGGGTGCGGAACGTTTGATATGTCTCGCGTCGCGAATACTTTTTTTAATTTGGAATTTGCTACTTATTAAAATTTTTAATTGCAAACATGAAGGTGTCTAATTTAAAACAGTTAATAACGACTAATTTAAGTTTGGAGGAGAAAGTTGAATTAAAAACTAACGAGTCAAGTACAAAAAGAATGTAAAAATAGGACAAGTTTTACCGCCTGTATAGCAGTTCAATAGTACGAAAAGTAAAAGGGAGGAAGGGAAAAGCAAAAAAAATCTTCAGCGGCAGTATTTTCTTCTACGTCCTTCCACTTTAAAAACCCACAAGCCACCAGTGATGAAGATTCGCTTCAAATGATGAGGTCAAAACTGAGACAACCGCTTATTTTACAAAATTGGACAAATACTGAGGGTTTTAAAAATTTAATTTGGAACGTTGTTGGTTTAAATGTATTTAATTGCAAGGCGACAACATTGAAAGAAAAAAGGCCAAAAAAGTTGTGTTTTCTTAATCAGGCCAAACATTTTTGGAGCGACCGTTGTTGAATGTTGCCTGTAGGAGAATCCAGATCTATGTTTTTTTTAATGGAGCTGCGACCACTCGTTTCTATTTTATACTATATATTCTATAACTTCTTAAACTTATTATAGAGGAGTGCCGCCTTTTGTATCGATGCTTTCTGGCCCTTTCTGTTTCGTTATTCTTGCTCACTCCTTATTTCTCCCTCTCCCTTTCCATTCCGTTATTCCCATCTCTTGCAGATCCTCCTTTACTCCCTTAATCCTCCCCGGATTAAACATTACATTCTATTATCACATGCAATCTACCCATTCACACCCATTCACCTAATAAATACGAATAAGTGGATATGCTCAATAACTCAACAAGGGGTGTCATATAATCACAATCTAAGATTGTTTTGATGACGTTAACATGATTAACGAAACGCGCATTAACATTAAGAAAAGCTCGTTTAATTTGTTTTATAGACATTAAACGAGACAGTACTGGAAATCATTAATTATCCTTTTTTCTTTCTGTGAATTTCCTGCTCAGAAGTGACTTATTGCCTAATTTCATGTTTTCGCCATGTAATGATTGATGACGCTCCTGGCAGCGCCCATGTTCTATTATTAAAATTGATTTTTGGTACGTTGACCTTCGCGCAACCCAGGAGGTATCCTAATTGAAATAATGCCGAGATAAGTTTGGTTTTAGTTTCTTTTTCCTGTTTTTTCCGACGTTCTTTCTACCAAGGTAGATTGACAAGTTTGCTGAATTGATACTATATAATACGAGGGGTGCAAATAAAGTAATCAGATTAATATTATACTTGAAGGCATTTACCACTAAACACCAAAACACTTTTTTTGAACTGCTCCATGTTAGCATCATCAGGAGAAGATTAAATCATCTCCTGATGATGCTAACATGGTTAGCGAAACGTGCGCCGAGCAGTTCAAAAAAGTGTTTTGGTGTTTAGTGGTAAATGTCT
Source organism: Cosmopolites sordidus (assembly GCA_031761425.1). NCBI lineage: Eukaryota > Metazoa > Arthropoda > Insecta > Coleoptera > Curculionidae > Cosmopolites > Cosmopolites sordidus. The sequence goes on along the minus strand of JARFXV010001079.1, from coordinate 11,635 downwards.
TCAAGTTTAGTGTTTCACACCAAAGGTTCCAATAGAAGAATTGAATAGATTAATATTATGTTCAATTGTAATTTGAGAGACGGTTTGTCCACTCTTCATAGCATTTCTCGAGCTCGGATACTGAATTTACCTTCAGTTGGTCGGTTACGGACTTTGCAATGTTCTCCAATGTCCTAAAATGATGTACTTTTAGGTACATTTTCAATCTTGGGAGAAGAAAAAGAAATCGCTGTGCAAGCAACTAAACGCAGCCTCTAAAATTTCTCAGAACGTAATCAGACCGGGAACTTTTTGACGATCATCATAGTTTGTGCGGACGAGCATTGTGATGTAGCGACGTACAAATTTTCCTTATTTTGGCGCCTGGGTGGAATTTTTCACTATTTTCAACCATAGTCGTACTTTTCGAATCCTTTCCAACTGATTCTCGATAGACTTGTATTAGTTTCTGCAACAACTTTTTCTTCAGTTTCACGCAGGGTTTTCGTTGTTTTTTCTACAAGGATCTGGCAGTAATAATTATTGTATTATTGCTGTGCATGGTCGATAATATAACTTTGAAAATATAAATTGAGCTTAATTTAACTATATAGTGCGACTCTCTCTGTTTCTGAAGCAGAAGTTTATCATTTCACACAAAATGCATCGAGGACTGTTGTTATTTTTATTTTTCGATCTACCCCCCCGTAACACCTGGTTTGTTTTTTAATTATTCTTGTCCACTCTCACGTCCTTCTAATTACACGATTGCTAACGAGACCGAATTATGTTTTTATTGTTGTTTAACCACCTGGTTTGTTTTTTGAACTTGTTCCAACTATAAAAAAAGTTAATTTTGTTTAGTGGTTTTTTTTTCAAAGGCGGGTTTAACTGTAGTTCGGTGTGTTCAGCAGGAAGATGATTTCTGTAATGTAACTGTAACGCTAATATAATGAATAAAGGTCAAACAATTCGATGTTTGTGTCTAGAAAAGAAGAATTGCTTTATTTTTATGAGCAAAGCTCCAAGCTAGCAAAATGTGTAAACCGAAAAAGCAGAGAGGGAAAAACTTATGGTACTAAGAAGGTTATAAGTGTAAACAGCAAGTCGGATGGCACAATGTTTAATTGCATCGACTTTATGAAATGTTTTTTTTTGTAGTTTGACTGACAGTAGGTGGCTTTATGATGTTCTTCTACAAGAGAACCGCTCCGATGACTAAAGCCGTGTATCTTTGCTGTAGCTCTTCATGCATTGATTCCGTATAACTTACTTGTCGTTGAGTACACCATATATTCTGCATTGATCAACGCCATTAAACTTCAGAATCCCCCACAGTAGGTCAACTCAAACGTGGCTGATTTTGTAATTCAGTATTTTCTTTCACTGAACCATTTTCAACTTGACATCGTTTTTTTTAATTAAAAAAATGTCAACCTTTTTTTTTCAAAATGTCAAGTTTTTTTTGATATTGATATCGGCACCTTGATCTTAAATAATAGTTTATAGTCCACGTTTAAAACCCAGTTTTGACTACCTTCCGATGAAGCCAACTAGATTAACGAAACGCCCTAGTTCAGTGCGATTTTGTGTGAGTGAAACACTCGTTATAATTTATTTCGTTATATATATATATATATATATATATATATATATATATATATATATATATATATATATATATATATATATATATATATATATATAATATTTTCGTTATATATTTATAACACTCGTTATAACACACAAAACAATATTTAGCAATTGTACTGTCCTTAACAATTTTAATGTTGGAAGTGACCACCGAATGGTACGAGCAAGGGTTCGGATTGACTGTCGAAAAGAGCGCGAAAGAATGGTAAGATCAAAGAAGGGCAAGGTGGATTCTGAAAAACTGCTGGAGAGAGGAAGCGATTTTGACATTGCTTCAATATATCAATATGAAGAAATCGCCAACAATGTACTTCAAACGGCTGTTTCAATAGCACCAGAAGAAAAATGTATCAAACGAACAAAAATTTCCAGTGAGACCATTGATTTAATGAAGAAACGGCGAGCAATGAGAAATCCAGGTAGTCCTTTTGGCAGGGTCGAATACACTGAGCTCTGCAAAACTATAAGAAAACGTATCAGAGAGGACACGCGCCGATTCAATATGCAGCTAGTGTAAAAAACCCTGGAAGAAAACAAAGGAATTAACAAAGCTCAACAGAAGCTGAGAAACAAAAGAACGCAAATATATGCTTTAAAGCGTGAGGATGGCACAGTGTGCAGAGAGCGTACCCAAATGTTAGAGATTGTCAGAAAATTTTATTCTCAGTTATATGAAGACCAGAACATATCAAAGACTACAATACCCACGGAAGAACAAATGCCAGATATCCTAGTGGATGAAGTAACAAATGCTATAGAATCGATGAAAAACGGCAAGGTTTCAGGAAAGGACAGTGTAACTGCCGAAATGCTAAAAACTGGTGGTCGGACGTTACATAAAACACTGGCAAAATTATACTCAAAATGCCTCAAAGAACAAAAAGTACCTGACTTATGGAAAAATGCAGAAGTGATCCTTTTACATAAAAAAGGAGCACAGGAGGAAGATTTAAAGAACTCCAATAAGCAGCCTATCAGTAATGTACAAAGTTTTCACTAAGATAATTTCTAAAAGAATATTGAAAAAACTGAATGACGCACAACCAAGAGAACAAGCAGGATTCAGAAGTGGATTCACTACAATGGATCACATCCAGGTTGTACAGCAGGTCATAGAAAGGCACAACGAATACACCATGCCACTGTGCTTGGCTTTTATCGACTACGAAAAAGCATTTGATTCCATCTCAAACCATGCGATAATGGATGCACTGCTTAGCCAAGGTGTAGAGAGAGCCTATGTATACCTATTAGAATCGATATATGATGGAGCTACAGCCTCAATTCATCTTGATGATCTTGAAGTGGGAATTAATGTAGAACGGGGTGTACGGCAGGGTGACGCATTATCGCCTATTCTATTCTCTGCTGGCCTTGAAGAAGTATTCCGTAAACTGGATTGAGAACAGGTTGATGTAAAGATCAATGGTGCAAACTTAAACCATCTTAGATTTGCAGATGATATTATTCTCATTTCACAAGACCCAGAGGAGCTACAAAGACGCATACAAGAACTGCAAAGGGCTGGCGAACCATTTGGCTTGAAAATAAACCTGAAAAAGAGTCAGGTTTTGTTCAATAACTTCGCTCAGGACAGAAGAATTTCAGTTTTAGGAAGGGATTTAGAAATTGTAGACAGCTTTATATATCTTGGGCAGAGAATTTCAATGGAGCGGAATACCGCTCGGGAGGTGGAACGGCGTGTTAAATGTGGCTGGCACGCATTTGGTAGGCTCAACATAGTGTTTAAGAGCAGACTCCCACTTTGCCTGAAAAGAAAAGTCTTCGATCAGTGCGTTCTATCCGTTATGACATACGGAAGTGAAACCTGGACGCTCACATCGCAATCAATTCAAAAATTTCGGGTGGCACAGAGGGGAATGGAAAGATGCATGCATGGAAAGTCCTGCGCATGGATCAGGGAACAAACAAAAGTCTGTGACATCATTGGAATAGTAAAGCAATTGAAATGGAGATGGGCAGGCCATATATATATATATATATATATATATATATATATAAACACACACACACACACACACACATTAATAGCACTTTTAGTATTTACTATAATGAAAGCAGGTTATGTAAATGAACCAGATCCGATTATACTTATTTTGTGTGCGCCTCAGTTTTGTTGTTCATGGAACTGTGTCAAGAGCTCTGGAAGATTTCTCCAGGCAATCGACCATCGTATTTTCGTGCGTAACATGATCGTCGTCTCCTGCCGTCGTACCATATTCCTCTTGTAGGTCCGAGAACGCTTCCGAAGTTGCGTATATATACGGTGCGTACTTTCAGACATCTAAAAATAATGCTCGACATTTTCTGTCTTGATAAAATTCGGCATCGTGATCCGCGTCATTTCTACGACGCAGTTATCAAATTTACAACACCAAACACCAAAAAAAAACTATAATTTATGTTAATACAATCGTAGGCCTCGAATATCTACCGGGGTCATGATGAAAATTTTGAAAAACTACAACACACTTATAGTGAATTGTTTTAAAGCGATCTTTGTTTTATTTGAATTGGCAACAATGTAATTGATATTTTTCGCGATATATGTACCGATTTATGTATTGATTCATGACAATCCTTCCGATCTTTTATATAGGGGTGTTCGGAAAGTTCATAGGCATTTTCCAATAGTTGGTATTTTAACACATAGAAATATAAGTCTGCGTTGTATTAGTAATGTTTATTTATATATTACACGGGTCAACAAATTAAAATTTTTTTGAGGTAACACAAATAGCGTGCGTATGACAAAACATTCTGAGTACATACGTATCAGGATGGAGCCGTGGTCTGTGGCACATCGCGTGTTTATTTATAACATTTTTATTGAAACTGATCTTTCTGGTGTGGTCACACAGCAACTATTTCGAAATCATTTTAACGTTGGTCGGCATGGTCGCGTTCCAAAACGCGATACCACTATGAAGTGGGTGAACTAATTTCAAACAACAGGATCGTTGCGATCTGGGACTGCACGGGGAGGAGATCGAAAAGTACGTATCCTGGAAAACATTGAAAGGGTGCAACCAGCGGTGGAAACCATCCATATAAGTCACGTCAGTTCTCAGAATCTTACACTTGAACCTTCATTTCCATCCGTATAAAACTACCCGAAAACTCCCGAGAACTACATGGTCAACCTCTGCACTCCGAGAGGGTAACTGTTTATTTTTTAAAACGGACGAACAGTTTCTGTAAGCACAGATCGCTATCTCGCCATGTTGCGTGATTATTTTCTGCCAGAACTAAGAAGATGAAGCATTATGCTCAATACACTTTAGTTCCAACAAGTTGGGACGACTTGCTATATGCCAAGAGCAACAATGACGAACTCTTGAAGTTCTTTCCGAAACCATAACACGCGAAATTGAAAGGATTTCTCGTGCCATGATGGAAATGGAGTATGGACGATTTTGCTACACGTCTATAAGAATCCCTCGATAAAAATGGACACCACCTAACTGAGGTAATTTTTCCCACCTGACTGTGTTATGTATAATTTAATGGCAATATACCACTAATGTATGTATAAAAGCTAATGTATGTATAAATTTTAGTGTGTCAATTTGCCGGACCTCGTATATGTCAGATGGCGCTTTATTAAGCATCGATATAATTGCCTTCAATGTTTTGACCACATCTCGCTGTAGTGAGATGGAACAAATTAAATTATATAAAATGTTTGTAGGATCTTAAGAACAGTTATACCAACTTGGTATAGCTGTTCTTAACAACCCCGAACAAATGGTTGTAGCGATATATACATATGTAAAGCGTGCGAATTTTTAAAACAAAAGTCTTTATATATTTTGGGCAGAGGATTTCAATGGAGGGGAATACCTCCCGGGTGGTGGAACGGCGTGTTAAATTGGGCTGGCAAGCATTTGGCAGGCGCAACATTGACAGCGCAGGCAGCAGCTCAGCAGGCAGGCGCGACATTGACATTGCAGGCGCAACAAGACGAGACAGAAAGTCCTGCACATGGATCAGGGAACAAACGAAAGTCTGTGACATCATTGGAAGAGTAAAGCAATTGAAATGGAGATGGGCAGACCATAGAGTGAGACGATGGGATGACATATGGACCAAGGCAATCCTGGAGGGGATACCGCTTGATAGCAAACGTCCGCGAAGAAGATCGAAATCACGATGGATTGATGCCATCGTTAAGTATACTGTACCAGAGTGGCAGGACCGTGAAAGTTGGAAACATGCTGAGGAGGCCTTCATCCTCCAGTGAGGTAATTAATTAATCCTGCCTTAATCCTGCAGATCGACACGGACTGATGATGATGGTGATAATGATATATATATATATATATATATATATATATATATATATATATATATATATATATATATATATATATATATATATATATATATATATATTTATTTATTTATTTATTGGGATTTTCGGTCAGTTAACAAGTTATAATTGTTTATTGCTTTGTTAACGTTTCGGTTTAATATTAATTAACCATCTTCAGAACACTTCTACAATATACCTTATTATAGATACTACCAATATCTAATTAAACAATTAATTTCCTAAATTTTTTTAATTATATATTCGTAGGTTTTTTTATGTAAATTTGTATTTTTAAATAAAAATAAGGTATATTGTAAAATTGTTCTGGAGATGGTTAATTATTATTAAATCGAAAAAATCCCAATAAATATAAAAATAATAATAATATTGAACGGTCACGAATATATATATATATATATATATATATATATATATATATATATATATATATATATACCATGGATAGACCAAAGGCAAACTAGAGACACAGCGTTGTAAAAGTAAAGGATATTACAAATTAACATGAACTGAACTGAAAAGACAGAAAAAAATGGAGGCAAAATATTAACCAACCTTGTTACTAATAATATCGTACAACCTCTTTTTGACATTTTTAAGACTAAGATCCCGATTTCTAAAAATTACTGAAACTGGCTAATTATATCAATAGTTATTTTGAGTGCTTATCAATTTGCAGCACTATTCATTTGCAGCACATTCAAAAATTCTTTCTAATCTACTCTTGTCGAAGGACTTATTTTAAAAAACCCATAAATGTTATTTAAAATTTAAATCAGGGAACTATGCAGGTCATTCTAAAATATTTATCCAATTTTCTTCAAATCAACCATAGTTTCAACAGATTTGTGACCTAGTGGGATATCCTGTTCGAATTTTATATCGTTCTGTGACTGGTATCGCCGAAAATCTTAGAAACGGACGATTTTAGGATCCTTGTTAGTGTGAAGCACTAAACTCAAAGAAATTTTATGCAAGCCTTAGTTTTATTTTATCCGTCCAATTATCCAATCCGTCCGTTTATTTTATTTAAACATTTCCCCAAATACGAGGCCTCTGAACATGTCTTCTTAAACATTGAAGAGATTTTTAAGGCCAGCTTTGATATAATATTGAAAAATCAATAATTTTTACTGGAAGTCACCGCGAAATTTGATTCATCAGACCACACCACTATTGAACAAACAGTGAGTGCCTTAGAACCCATTTGGTGGCCGTAGAAAGTCATGAGGTTGTTGGCGACTATTTCATTGGGCATTCTTGCTGTTCACTCTGAAAAATTCACGAACCGGGATAAAGGATCTATTCCGTTCAGTCAACCTTTTTAATTATTAATGTAACCCTCAGTAAAGTTTACAGTTCATTATTTTTACACCCTTCATTAGGTATGGTTCTGGTATAGATGGAACATAGTGTAGTTTTAGAATTATATTAAATTATCTGTTGATGATGCTAACCTGGTTAGCGAAACGCGCGCCGAGAAGTTTAAAAAAGGGATATCGTGTCTAGTGATAAATTTCTTCCAGTTCAATATTGTCTTCGCCGATTATACAGTTTGGTTGTCTTTTTGGATTGATCCTTTTTTCCATCACCTTTGTTTTGTCTATATTTGTTTCTAGACCGACCCTTTTGACTAACATTAACCTTTCGATTAACATTTCGTCATCGGCGTTCTTGAATCGAGGGTTCCTTGATCAACCGCAATCGAATCAACCACCTGGAGTTGGTCATGTCTCAAAATAGATAGATATATCGTTTCAAGATATATCGTTGACCGATAGGCTGCAGTAAACTCGTTAACAACCCCTGCCGTAACGAAACTCGGTAAAGTGTAAAAAGATAACATTAATTTTATAAGTGGTTTAGTAGTTTCGAAATATTTTAGTTTAGTTCGCATTTTTTTCTTAATCGTATTTTTTGTTATTCCAAACGTGCTAAAAATGTGGCATTCTTAGTAAGATAATGATCATTGTGCCTCCGGTGGTGCTAATTTTAAAAGAAAACATTTATCGCCCGATGCTAAGCAAATTGTTAAAAATGTGTAGGTTTCTTTATTGAATAGGGAGCTTAATCTAAATGCAGCCGCAGCTAAAACGTATTTATTAACGAAAACTACATTGTCTGCAGTTGAAGATATTGTGACCAATTAAAGCCAAAAAAGTCCGTAGTGATTCTGGTAAAAGCAGATGTGTTGACGAAAGTGACAAAGACTTAATTCGAAGCAAAATTTATGCTATGTATGAAGAGCAAGCTGTGTCTATATTTCATTCATTGCGGCAGCGACTAAGGAAAGATGAAACCAACATTCTTTGCAGCAGAACTAGCCTCCGGAGAATATGATCTCAAATGGGTTTTGCTGATCGGACCATTAATAAAAGACAAATATTAATGGAATCACAATGATTGCGACGATGGCGGTTTGACTGCTTAAACTCTATAAAAAAATACAGATTAGAAAATCGTCCCATTATCTACCTTGATGAAACATAGTTCGATATACTTGAGATGCGAGCAAAAGGATGGGTAGATATATCGAGAAAATGCCAAACCAAAGTTCCAGCGAACAAGGGGAAAAAAAACTACAATTTTACATGCTAGTTCTGAGGATGGATGAGTCCCAAATTGTTTACGGTTGTCAAAAACATTAAACATTCATCTTTGGACTACCATGACGACTCCACAGCAGAACTTTTTGAAGATTGGTTTATAAATGTAATTATCATAACCGCCAATAAATAAAGTTCCTAATGCAAATAACACTAAATTGGAAATTCAGACTATATGTTCAAACTATGTGTTAAAAAACAATATATACTTTATTAATGTAGATCAAAGTGACAATGAGAGCGAAACCGAATTAAATGTATAATTATATTTAAGTTATAATTTTTATTGTACTAATAGATACATTTATTTATTTTTATTGTACCAATAAGTTCAAAGACTCTGGCGCCTTTTAAGAAAGTAGGAATATTTTTATTGAGATTTATTAGGGCAATTATCATTTTGCCGAAGTGCAAGGAAATATCTTGAAACCGGCAATAACTAATAGCAATAACCCTAGTCGTACTGCAGGCAAATTATCGTGATGAAAGCCCACTTTCGTTTTGGCAAAAGAGCAACTAATGAACAATCTCTAAGAACTTTCCGCACAATTCGATTTATAACCAAAATTATCTGAAAATAACTATCGCATAACCCTCGTATCAATTTGATTATCTCCGACATCGACTGGTGCTCGTACAAATTGTGAAAGTACAAGCTGTTTAATACAAATTATCCTCAATAAGCCTAAATTAAGGTTATTCAGCCTTATTTGAAATAATACAACAGTGCTCGTTAACGTAACATTCAAATGATTCTGTTTGCGTGTCGAAATGAAACAAAAAAAAAACTCAATATTACCCAACAGATTTTTCTTAATCAGTAAAAAACCCATCAAAAGTATCATCTGCTTTAGTTATATCACGATAAGATCTGATAAAAAGGCAATAAAAAACGATAGATAAGACCTGGAAATCGGTCTGAACTAGATTTAGATTAATTAATACGAATGTCTTCCTTTTATGTGAAAAATGGTGACAAGTGTGAACTCGAAAGAGAAGAAACGCGTAAGTGGAAAAAAGACAAAGGAATTGGCGTGTATTGAAGTAGTGCAGGCACGTGTGCTCGTTTTGGATCAGAAAACCTTGAGCTTTTACGTTGTTTGAATGGTTTTAGTCAGCTCGAATAGGAACGAAAACGCGACTGTCTTCGCCGTCTTCCACGTGTGCAATTGCGGTAATCAGGTCACATTTTAAATTCATAGTTTGGCTCGTATAACTTTTTATATTATAATTTCAGAGTGTTTTTTCAGCTTGATTTGAATTTTAAAGTGTTATATATATATATATATATATATATATATATATATATATATATATATATATATATATATATATATATTATTATTATTATTTATTATTCACGGGTGGGCCCTGGTGGACCACGCGAAGTACAATTGGAGGCGTTTGTTGTTATTAGCCTTCCGTTGAGCCCATACTAATTTCATTCTTTCGCTATGAGCTTTTTTCCTTTCGTCAGACCAAGTTGTTCCAGTCTTCCTACATTTTTCTCTCTGGCCAACCTTCCAAACGTTAACCTTGTGTCTGCAACAGCCTCTATCCTGAATTTCACTTTGTGTAATATTTGCTGATCTTAGGTCCTCTTTAATTGCCGCAATCCATTTAATTATTTCTACTTTAGCTCTACTCCAATTTTCATAAAATTCGACTATTTGTCTAGTTAACCTACTCGGATTCATCCGTTTGATGTGTCCGTAAAACTTAAGCCTTCTTTTTCTCATATCGCTATGTATATCTGTGTATTGTATGATTTCTTGGTTTTCTCGAAGTCGGTATGTTGTGCTATTTATTTGTTTGGAGCCTAGGATTTTTCTTATGATTTTTCTTTCCTTCTTTTCACAATGTCCTCGATATCCCTCTTTCTATTCAAAATGAGTGTTTCTGCAGCATATAGACATTCTGGCTTAATAACCGTGTTGTAATGCTCAGTTTTGTGTTTTTAGATAGGCATTTTTTGTCGTAAATATTTTGTGTAAGTCTTAATGCCGTTTCCATTTTTTGACATCTACCCTTATTAGCCGCTTTTTCCAACCCATTTTCCATGATTATTTCACCCAAATATTTGAATTGAGAGACTCGTCTGATGTTACCATATTTTGTTTTTAGAAATGATGTTCTTAGTCTGTTGCAGGTCATGTATTGTGTCTTTTCAAAGGAAATTTGGAGTCCTACCTTTTCTGCTGTTTCTTTTAGGATTTCAATCTGTTTCTGTGCCGTTAATACATCTTGAGCTAAAATTGCTAGATCATCAGCAAATGCCAGACAATCAATTTTGATGTTGGTTCTCCCCAGTTTAATGGGCTGGTCAATATTCAGTGCCGACTTTTTTTCACGCCACTCCTGTATTACTTTTTCTAGAACACAGTTAAATAAGAGTGGCGAGAGTCCATCCCCTTGTCTCACACCAGTTTTAATTTCGAAGGGCTCTGAGATGTCACCCATGAATTTAACTTTTGACCTCGTGTTAGTTAACGTTGCTTTAATAATTGCCAGCGTTTTCAGATCTAGTCCTTGTTCTTTCAAGATTCGGAATAAAGATTCGCGGTCAATAGAATCATATGCTTTTTTGAAATCCACAAATGTACAGACGAGATTTTTATTGTATAGTTTTTGATGTCTTAGAATCAACTTTAGATTCAGGATCTGTTCAGGGCAGGATCTGCCCGGTCGAAAACCTGCTTGATATTCACCAATGTTCGGTTCTAACTGTCCCTGTGCTCTGTCTAGTAGACATTGAGATAGAATCTTGTAACAAACTGGGAGAAGAGATATTCCTCTATAGTTGTTTACATCCGTTCTATCTCCTTTCTTATGTAGTGGATGGATTAGAGCATCTTTCCAGTCTTCCGGAATCCGTTCGGTTCGCCAAACTTCTTGTAGAATTTTGGTTATTTCCTTGATTGTACCTGGACCAGCGAATTTCAAAAGTTCAGCAGTGATTCCATCTTCACCTGAAGCTTTGTTATTTTTAAGCCGCTTGATTTGCCTAATTATTTCCTCTTCATTCGGCGGTAATGAATCTGGG